>QEOT01009457.1:122404-195168 GCA_003123785.1 Pterocarya stenoptera
TTTTTACGCTTGGGTCATCATGAGCATGCATAGCGTTGGTTGTTAAAATATATTTATTGTCTTTGAGTTTTCTGGGTTTTACTTACCTGCGGTTCCATTTTGTGGGACTGTAGATTTTGACGCAGGTTTTGAAGAGGTTGAGCCCGAAGATGCGGCTCCACCTGAGGAGTAGGGACATTTGGCTATATTCTATGTTGTATTTGTATTTTTATTTGAAGTTGTTTTATGAACAAGAAAATTGTATTATGTTGACTTGTGAATTTCTGTATTATTTTTGTATTGTATTAAAACTCTGGTACTTAGTTATTTGACTTAACCGTTCCGCTGTGTATTTTATTGTACACGTGTTGCATTGCACACACTCAGCACGTGTCAATGGGGTGCGTGACCGTGTTGTCATCATCCCGGGTGTCTCGATTTCCGTGTGTGTCCGTACATGGAAGTTGGGGGCGTCACAGGGAAAGTGGAGGAATGAGGGGCTAAGGTTTCCCTTTTGGGTATTTAATCCTAGCCCTTCATCTAGGATCTCTAACCTAGATTCAAGAGTGAGGATTAAACTTGGAAATGAACTAACTTAAAGTAGATAATTAAAATATAAATACCATATCATACATTTAAAATCAACTTTATTTTATAAAAAATACTATTCTTTCATCATTAAATAAATGATTAAGTTTGCTAAATATTATAATTTCTGCAATTATAATATTTTTGAGGCTCCCAAAATATTATAAATTGTCTTACTTAAAATCAGGCTTGGTTCAATAATACTGGAAATACCCCATTTAAATATTTATTGGACATTTAAAATATTTTGAGAGCTTTACAACACTGTGCTTCATTAAAAATCACCCGCCATATTTTAAAACACAACTTCAATTTTTAGAACTCGTAAACGAGACTCGTGACCAATCGAAAGAAAAATGAGCAGGATGTTACAGTATCGAAAGATAGATAGGAAGGGAAATACTAGAATCCACAATGGCAAAAATTTGTAGACTCGGCAAACCAGCAACAATCCAGGAGGTTGGACCTAATGTCTTCATCATTACCTTTGCCACTCATGCTGACAAACAGAGAATAGAGGATGGGAGACCATGGTTTTTTTTACAATAGCTTCTTTGTCATTAAGTTGTTTGATGGCTTTACATAGCCAAGTAAAATGAAGTTTGAACAAGCTTCTTTATGGGTACGGTTACATAATTTGTCATTGGCGTGAATGAATCGAGAAAGTGGTGAGTGGATAGGGCGATCGATAGGTGAAGTAGAGGATATGGATGTTGAAAAGGATGGAGTGGGCTGGGGATTTCGTATGGATTAAAGTCATGATTGATCTTACTAAGCCGTTGGCAAGGGCCCGAATAGTTACTGTTAATGGTTCTAGATTTTGGATACCATTGAAATATGAGAAATTACCCAAGGCCTATTTTAAATGTTGTCGAATTCTCCATGATGCAAAAGGATGCAAGAAAAAAGATAAGCAAATGGCTATGGAGGTGGATAAAAATTAACCAGTTTGGGCCGTGGCTTCGAGCGGAGCAATTTGGTAGACACTGTAATGGTGATAGCTATGGGCGGAAAGATAAAGATGTAGGTGAAAACTCAAAAGAAGAACATCGGAAAATTGAATTTTCTGGTGGTTGGCTTAATCCAGTTCAAAACCCAATGACGGAAACAAATCCGGATCCAACAATTGGAAATGGGAAGTGCAAGAAATCAGGAGAAAATCGGGGAGAAGAAAACAGAATGAATACAGTTGTGATGGAGGAGTTTTTGGAGGGAACATTTCGAAATGAAAAGTAAATCTTAATAAGAGATAAGGAACAGGCGAATTTAGAGGAGAGAATTATGGGAGAAGGGTAATGCGGATGACGCCAGGGACCAAAGGAGTGGGCCAGGCAACTAATGGGCTCACGAATTTGGGCCTGAAAACTAGAGAATTACCAATACCAATTGGGGGTCCAACCCATCAAGAGGTCTTGATAGTAGAGGAATGTGATAAGGTTGAGAAGGAAGTAACCGACAAGAAACTCTCAAATGAAAGACAAAAGGGCAACAACACCACAAATTCGAGGCAATTGAAAGAGAAGAGCTTGGCCAACATGTACGTTATCTGAAACCCAAGCTAGAGAAGTTATTAAGAAAAGATTTCTACAAGATGGTGAAGATCTTGACTTGATGGTGAGGAACAAGAGATCCATTTTAGTTTTCTTAATGGCAACTAAATTAAAAGGTAGTAGAACTCAGATTTTGAAGAAAAAGTTGGGATATGATGCTTGTTTCTTAGTGGATTCAATTGGTAGAAGTGGTGGTTTAATGCTACTTTGGAAACAGGAATTGAAAGTTGAAATTATAAACTATTCTCAAAGGCACATTAACATGTGGATTACTGATGAGGATGATGGTTTAATGTGACGCCCCCAACCTCTGCTTGGAATGGAACGGAGATTTAGAGGGTCAGGACATATAATACAAGGTTACATACTCCCGTACATGGCAGTTAACATGCAATGCACCCTATAAATACAACTAGCAGATTGCAATATTCGCATCCGATTAAGGGTGAAAATAAAACTTATGCCAGAATAACTAAGAACATCTCAATTCATTAATAACCATCATAAGTTCAAACCAAATAGTAACATAATCTTAGTACAGCTAATCATCATAAAAAGTCTCTAAAGCTAGATCAACTGCTTCATGCGTTCTAGAGTATGAAGGGTTAGTGCTATAAACATTAGGATAAGGTCCGGTCTTTTCTCGAAGTCTGGCTCCTCCTCGATCAGTTGGATCCACCCTTCCACCCAATCCATCCTCCTTGAGTCTGACATAACTTCTATCATTCCGAGTGGAATGATAGAGGGTGAGATTTACTTGAAATCTCAGTAAGTTAAACAACCAATATACATAAAGATAAATTATGCATGATGAATGATAAATATGAAATGCATGTAATGTGAAAAATCAGTGTGTGTCACCCATCCAGATTCCTCAACATTTTCAGAAAAACTGAGACACATTTTTGTACAAAGAACATTTTTCATTTTACTGGCAAAAATAATCATAACGTTTCATTATTGTTAGCAATTCATACTTAATCGTAACATCATGCCGTGTGGTATCATCACAGTTTCTCATATGCACTATGAGTATCTGCTGGTGACCGTAGTACAACTCACGTTGAAACTACGTTATCTGCAGACTCGTTCTCAATGTATTGGTAACATAACATAACATCATAATATGTACACCCACTAGCCTTAAGTATCATAATATTTGACTTCGCTTCAGCGTTCTTTAAAAAGAATCCATTCGAAGCCCATTGATTGTACTTCATCAGCATAGGGGTTACCACTCCATTTTTACTCACTCCAGAATGGACAGATGAGCTCCACTAGGATAATTCCCCATCCTAACCTTTGGGGTCATGACACAAATTATTTTTCATGCTATGTTGAAAAATATATTTCATGACATGTGCATATGTAGCAAGCTTTTATATGAAAACGACATTTATAGATGCAATATAATAAAATGGTGAAAATATCACATGTCATGTAAGTATGCACTCAATATATAATATAACATGATATTTTATGCTCAAAATAACAATTATAATATGAATGTGGCATTTATTAATAAATCATAAATAACTTATCAAGATGTAAGTTAGAGGCATCCTTACAAACTTCCTGAGTTTAAAAGGTTGTAGTGGCTAAAATCAAATTCATACTAAGTTAGAATTTATATCACTATGGAGAATGTTCATAATCAAAGGTTTCAAAAATGGGTATTTACAAAAGTACCCCTAAACTCTTTAAAATTGCTACTAAGGCCCTAAATTTTTCACTTTTTGCAAACAATCCTCAAATTTAACCAAACTTCATGGACCTCATATTTTTCATATTCTAAAACCATCTATGCCCTTAAAATTGTAAAGTTCAAAGTGGAACTAGCTCAAACATTCCCAACCCGTGGCATGCACTCTAGTTGATATCTTAGTGTGATTTCAACAATTGATCCCTATGAATGCATGCTTATGCAAATTTTCTTTAGTCACAAATAATCATTATAGTCCTTAATGATATGATATAGGCCAATTCTTGGGTGATCAAGTTCATCTCAACACTAGATAATGGCTAAAAACCTTAATCTTCAATAATCCTCCATTAATAAAGCTTGATGCTCCTAGTGTAAATCACAAAGGCATGCTTTCAAAATTTATCCAAAACATGTATTTTCATTCTTATCCCAATCAAAATGTTTTCTAAATGCTTAATCATCAAGCCTAAGTGGAATAAATCAAACTTCATGCCTTAATCACAAACTTACTTAAAACCCAATCATATTTTGATTATCAACACAAGATATAATTAAAACCTATCATGGCATGCTTCTAATAAAAAATCAAACCTTCCATTATCATTCTAGGATATTAATAAATTATATCAAAATATGCTAAGATATGCCATAGCTAAAATTTCATCTTAAAACAATTTAAACACTTAAACCATTCTTAATGAACCCGGTTTTGAATTAAGCATGATAACCTTTTCTAAATTCATTGAGAAATTACTCCAACACTTAATTACAACGTGACACGTAAACTAAGATCTAGGGCAAGAAAACTTACAAAGTTTGTGGCCTACCTTAAGCTTCCAACACTGCTGCGACTTTAATAATGCTCCCAAGTGTAAGATTGTTAACTCGCTGAGTTCGAGATCAAATCCACAGGGAAGGGTGTAGAATTACAATCCAAAGCAATAAAAGCAAATAGAACAAGAAAAATTGATAGAAAAGATTATCAAGTTGTTGATTGAGTTGCTGAAAATTTAAAAAAAAAAAAAGCCAAAGCTATGGAAAAAAATATCAATATCTTAAAATACTAAGGCTTCGGGATTCGCACACAATGCATCTAATGATAGTTTCAACAATCAATTTTATAACTCAACTAAAATTCATAAGAAGGATGATCTAAGTCAGACGATTTAGCCATTAAAGCACATATTACTTTTCAAAGATAGTTTCATGAATTGGATTGATTTTAGGCAAAACAAATCTAGAGAATTTATGCGCAGGAAATTTTAAGCATTCAACATGTCTAGAATCTACGATAAATGAAAGAGTTATATGGAATAAATATCTTGTCTAGAAAGGTAAATTAATCAGAAAACACCAAAACTTAAACATAAAGACCATAAACAGATTGTTAAGAACATACCAAAAGATGGTTGTGCTATACTCTACACCTTAGCAAGGTGTTTAGCAATCCATTAGCAAAATAAAATAAAACAATAAACAAAAATTTTTCCTGACCTCCTCCCACTCAATTTTTGAACAATGATATGCTTCCCCCCAGGTATAAAAGAAACCCTAATGTTTTCCTGATTCCCGCATAAAAAATTGCCCAACTTCTAGAACTTAGATTGTCAGCCCCGTATGTGCTTCAGAAATCAAAATTTAGACATTCTTATCAGATACTAATTTGTAACCCTTTAAGATAGCTTTCCAAAGCATCAAGAATCACATCAATCGGATGTGTGAGTGGAAAGTTATGATCTAAACACTAAGGTATGTCCAGGCTATCTCCTAGCGCATTTCGAAATTGGACTCCTTGCAGCTTCCTTTTGTTATTTCTTTCTTTTTTTCTTGTTCCAAATTACTCTCAAACCCTACAAAAACATATTTATGCATTAAGACTCATTTTAAGCACAAACTTAAGAAAAGAACACTATTCTAAAACAACCTATACTATGCATGAATTAACCTAAACTAAATATAATAAAGCTATCTACTAATGAGATAAATGTGCAAAACTAAGCTATTATCACACCCCCCCCCCCAACCAGCTTATTGCTAGTCTCTAGCAATCCATTATCAGGGACACATCTCCTAATGATTTGGTCAAGACAATGCTTGAATAAATAAGGATTATCGTAGAAAAAGTTACGTACCTCAACCATTAAACGTTTATTGTCTTAGGCCTTCCAATGAGATGGTGTTTTACCTATGACAATAAAATTGACAATATTAGCATACCAAGATAAACTACCAATGGAAAATAATTGCTCATCAGGGAATGAATCTTTGATAGGCAATGCATCCATAGAATCATCAAAAGTAAGGCGTGACAGATGATCTACCACCACATTTTCTACTCCCTTTTTATCTTTGATGGTAATGTTAAATTCTTGGAGTAGTAGCATTGTAACGCCCGTCCTTGGGGTGGACCTTTTTGCAAAAATATTTTAGAAAATATGACGGGAATTACCGTCCGATTTAAAACCTTTTTACTATCCTTCCCAGGGTGCAAGACTCTACGTTATAAAATAAAATGTGCTTTGATAATAAAAGAGGCCTAGAGTGAAAAATATAAATCTTAATATAAAAAGGTCTTTTCGTACATTTAAAACCTTCATGCCTAGACCTCCATGCTCTTTTCCTTTGGCTGTGTCCCTCCTGGGCGTACTGCCCATTTAGCTTCCTGTGGGGGGAGGGGCACACATAAAAACTAAAATGAGTCGAATACTCAGTAAGCTTTACTTCATACCGTTAAAATATAGCAATATAGGTCTTCAGTCATGCATTCATCATTCCATACATACTATACGTACATGCATACATGCTTTCATTTGCAAACATCAGTGGACAGGGGTTTTCTTCTTTAAACATATTTTTCTTTTCTTAAAACGTTTCCCCCATCACTAGCTTCATTTCTTGAAGAATGCAATGCATTCATACATTACTTTTCTTTCACTTTCATAGGCCAGTGCACGTTGTTACGCCCCCCGTGCTGGGATTAGCGGCCTTTTGGGCCTATTTATTCGCCCGTGGCCACGGGTTGGAATCCCTTTCCGTTAGGGTGCAACACTAGGTGCACTACCAGATACTACTGCCCAGCATTGCAATCTGCCCATTCATTCATTTGGTACCCCTTTCCTTCGTTTCATGTAGCCGTTACGTAGTTTCATACATTCATGCTTTCATTCATTCATTTCATGTCAGCTCTAAAGAGCTGGAGCTTTCATTTCATTTCATTTCTGCTCTATCTTTGAGCAGAAATGTGACAATCATCTTTTCTTTTCATTTAACAGTTCTTTCATGGAAAAACATCGTTTAAAAGCATGGGCTTAAACGTCATCTTTCGTGACATCATTTAAAGCATCAGTTCTCAGGGACCAGCTTTAAAACAAGTTATTCGCGTCGCTTAAAGCATCGGTTGAAGCTCAGGGCACGGGCCTCGAAGCTTCCTTTCTTTTCTTTAGAAAATACGTACAATTAATACTTTTGGGTGCGTAAAAAGGGGCTGCTGAGGAGGGGCCATACATATGTATACCTTTCAATACTTAGCATACTTTCTTTAAAAACATCTTTCGTGTCCTTTCGTAAAGCATCTTTTATGGGAAAAGCGTTTCTCTTTCTTTTTCTCATACTTTAAGAAAACTCTAGAAGAACATGAACGTAAAACTTACTTGGACTCCATGCTACTTTCATACCATGCAGTCCATCCACAAAGGCGCGTGTCAGATAGCAACCTACATGCATACATAACCTTAACGTTATTCTCTATCTAGTGCATAAGCAACTGAATTAGAAATAGAGCTATGCTTTACCTAGAATACTCTCTTTCTATCCCGTGCTCTTTCATGTCCCTTACTATGATAAAACCCTTGGAGACCCATTATGGTCTCTACTTCCTTCAACCTTGACGTTTTACTTCGAGTGCTTACTCGCTAAGGTGAACTCATGATTCACCTTAGGATTAAGACACTAGGACCTTTGTCCCGTTCTTCTTATTAACCACGTTCCGACGCATGACTTAGACTGACTAAGTCACGCATCCCATTCTTAGACAGTACCTTCGTCATTACCCTCATGTATCTTAGCTCACTCTACTTCTCATAACCATCCATACACATCACACGGCTCTAAGCCACTCCGAGGCTTAAGTACTATGTCACATAGGACAGATTACCCATTACATATGGTGAATCCATCCAACACGTGTGTCTAGCTAGAACACACACGTACCTTACCCCTTTATCACCTAAGACCATCATTTAATACACTGGTCACAGATTCGTATGACGAATGCCATACTCCGTTACCAACCTTCTCATAACTCGGCTAGCACGACCCTTCGTGCTAGTCATACCTCTTGACAGTTCATCCCAACACTTAGCACGATGGGACTCTGTTCATGAACACACCTTACGTCACGCCACATAACTCGAGACTAATCCCAAGCTACACCATGACTCTGTGACGTCACCTCACATACATCCTAACCCATCACCGCATGACTTCTACTTGGCCACGTCACTTCATGACGTTGCCCAATCATGCTTCCGCTGAACTACTCTGATACTTCTTGGCCACTTAGCACATATTCCTGGCCATAAGTCGACTACACGGCGACTCTCATCGCCGTAGACTACAGCCATATCACTACTACAGCACATACCACAACACCTTACGCCATGCCATATAGCTCGAGACCATTTCCAAGCTACACCGTGACCTTGTCACGTCCTCTGACATTCCGCTACTTCACCTATACGTTAACCTCCAACTCATCACGAGTACGGTTCCTCACGTACTCCCGTCACAACATGACACCTCGTCACATTCCCACTACATCACTCTTATGCTAACTCTTTACCCATCGTAGGCACAACCTCTTAATCGACCACGTCACTTAGTGACGTTGCTTAGTCATGCTTTCGTTGCACTACTCTGATACCTTCTAGCCACTTCGCACTTACTCCCGGCCATTAGCCGACTACGAGGCGACACCCATCGCCTTAGACTACAGCCATACTTCACAGCACAACTCCATGATTGACCACGTCACTCCATGAAGTTGCCCAATCATGTTTCCGTTGCACTGCTCTGATACTTCCTAGCCACTTTGCACTTATTCCCGACCATAAGCCAATCACATGGCGACACCCGTCGCCTTGGACTATAGGCCATATCTCACACACTTTGGGACACTGTTCCACAGTTCCCGACACCATACATCAAGCTCTCCGCCCATCAACTACGCAATCACCCTTATCTTTACGACACACCATACGGTGTATCACTGCACCTCATGTACTCCCTTCATGGACTACACCACATCACCACTATGGCACACGCCATATGGTGTATCACTCTACCACATGGAGTACATTCCACGTGCACTCCCTTCACAGGACTACGCCACATCACCACTATAACACACACGCCATATGGTGCGTCACTCTACCACATGGAGTACATTCCATATGTACTCCCTTCACATGACTACGCCACATCACCATTATGGCACACACGCCATATGGTGCGTCGCTCTATCACAAGGAGTACATTCCACGTGTACTCCCTTCAAAGCACTACGTCACGTCACCGCTATGGCATACACGCCATATTGTGCCTTGTCTCGCTACATGGAGTACACTCCATGTGTACTCCATTCACGGTACTGCGCCACGTCACCGCTATGGCATACACACCATACAATGCATCATCTCTCCCCATTGAGTACACTCCACGTGTACTCCATTCACGGTACTATGCCACATCATCGCTATGGCATACACGTCATACGGTGCATCGTCTCTCCACATGGAGTACACTCCTCGCGTACTCTATTCACGGCACTATGCCACGTCACCTCTATGGCATACACGCCATACGATGCGTCATTCCACCACATGGACCCTTCACAACACTACTCCACGTCACCGCTATGGCATACACGTCATACAGTGCATCGTCTCTCCACATGGAGTACACTCCTCGCGTACTCCATACACGACACTACGCCACGTCACCACTATGGTATACACACTTTGGTGCATCGCTCCACTACAATGGAGTACACTCCACATGTACTCCATTCACAACACTCCGCCACATCACCAATATAGCACACATGCCGTACGATGCATCGTTTTCCAACATGGAGTACACTCCACATGTACCCCATTCATGACACTACGCCTCGTCACCGCTATGGCATACACGCCATACGATGCATCGTCTCACCACACGGAGTACACTCCACGTGTACTCCATTCACGGCACTACGCCACATCACCGTTATGGTATACACGCCATACGGTGCATTGTCTCACCACATGGAGTATACTCCTCGCGTACTCCATTCACGGCACTAGGCTACGCCACTACTACCACATATACACTACAACCACACTTCATAGCACAGTCCACAACACTACACAGCATACTTCCCAACTACGCCCAACACTTCACCATAGCATGTCACATCACCACTACATAGCGAACCCTATAATACTAGTAGTACAGTCCACAACCTAGTCAACTAGCTAGCATCTAACATAAATAGTGAGGGATAGAGAATTATACCGTTGACGGGATAACCCATGCATCGCTCGTTGATCATGACAGCGATACGCCGGAGGAACGAACGAGGTGGCTACACCACGTACAGTGACTGTTTAGGCATTTGGATAGCTAGGTGTGGTCTTGGAAGGGCCTAAGGTGGCCTTGATGGTGCTAGAAAGGGAGCGTATCGCGGCAGATCTCGCCGTGTACAGTGGTGGTCAGTCACCCGCAGTGACTGTCCATCACGTGCAGTGATTACCCACCACATAAGGTGGTGGTTTAGACTTGGGCTAGGCTAGGAGACGTTGCTGGTGGAGCCGTGGAGGCTCAGTGGTGGTCGGCACGGTGGTCCATAGTGGTGAAAGGAGGCTGGCCGTGCATTGTGAGGGAGGAGAAGCAGTGGGAGAGTGAGAAAGAGTGTGGGGCCGTGGGTGGCAGATCGGGGCCATGGGTGGTTGGGTTAGCTTCGTGGTCGCCTGAGGGTGCGGGGGAGGGTGGTCACCCACCATGGGTGGCGGCGTACAGTGGCGGATCTAGCTCAAGGGGGTGCGGCGTCCATGGGAGAGTGAGAGAGAGTGAGCCTACATGGTGGCTCGGTTGGACGTGGGGATGGCTGTGGGAGGTGGCCGGAGGCCAAGGGAGGTCTCGGTGGTGGTGCAATGGCCGTAGGAGGTGGTGCTCCACCGTGGGTATGGCTATACCCATGCAAGAGAGAGGTGCACTTCGTGGGAGCAACGGGAGGGGAGATGGAGGCTGAGGTCAATGGAGGGTGATGGCTGGTGGCAGGGGAGGCTTCCGTGGGAGTGGTGGCGCCGAAGAACGGCGCACGGCGGCGCTGCAGTGTAAAGCCCATTCAGGCAGTGCATCACCGAGGAAGAGGAGGAGAGAGCGTGGGGAGGAGCTACCGGCATGGGTGAGCTCGCCGAAGGGAGAGGAGGCCAGTGGTGGTGGAGGTGAGGCACGCCGGCGCAGGCCGGCATCGGACTGGGGCTGGAGCAGTTCGGTGTAGGTGGGTATTGTGCAGTGTAATCCGAAGGAGAGAGGGAGGAGGGAGAGAGGGGAGGGAAAAGTGAAGGAGAAGAGAGAGGGACTCGGGTTTTATACTAAAACCCGACGTCTGGGGGTCTATAAAATGATCTAACAATGACCCTTAAATGCTAATTTAAAAACACGTAGAAGTTTATTTTAATTAAAAGCATTGAGAAATAAAGATAGAATATTATTTAAAATAATATTCCTTCATCATTTATAAAATGATGAAGTCTTACTTAAAATATTTAAAAGAGTAAAACTATTAAATTAATTAAAGATTCCATCATTATTTAGATCATATAATATTTTAAATAACTGGAATCATTTATATAAAATGATTCCCACGATTATAATATTTTTGGAGCTCTTCAAAGATATTATAATTTGAGTTACTTGAAATATTCTTTAGTTAAATAATAATAGGAATCTTCCATTTAAAATACACAACTTTAAAACACAAGGCTAACTTTAGAAATCACGTAGTATCTTTGAAAACACGCCATCGGGATCTGGCACGCGTAACGGGGCTCTTAGACACTAGAGGGGAGGAGCAGGCTATCACATCAGATGTAATTCCTTACGTCATAAGGAAGGAAGGAATGAGCAGGGTGTTACAAGCATCCACCTAATCAATCATGGCTTAGTATCTTTCTTCGAAAGAAGATACTTTAAGGTTGAATGGTCAGTAAAAACAACAACAGGAAAGCCAAGAATGTGTGCACGAAATTTATTTAGAGCAAACACCATAGCAAGTAATTCTTTTTCAGTTATAGAATAATTCATTTGAGCACCATTTAAAGTCTTACTTGCATAATACATCACATATGGTTTTTTATCCTTACGTTGCCCTAGAACAGCTCCTATTGCATAACCACTTGCATCACATATGATTTCAAAAAGCAAAGTCCAATCTGGTGGCTGCATGATTGGTGCAGTGGTAAGCATGCCTTTTAGCTTATCAAAAGCTTTTTGGCAACCTTGGGTCCACTCAAAGGGAGTGTCATTTGTTAGAAGGTTGCACATAGGTCTAGATATGGAACTAAAGTCTTTAATGAACCTTCTATAAAATCTAGCATGACCTAAAAATGATCTAACATCTTTAATAATCTTAGGTGTGGGTAAATTAGAAATTAGATCAATTTTTGCTTTGTCAACATTTATGCCCTTGGAAGACACAATATGGCCTAACACAATCCCTTTCAAGACCATGAAATGACACTTCTCCCAATTTAACAATAATTCTTTTCTTCACACCTAGTCAAGACCGCTTGCAAGTTAGAAAGACATCTATCAAAAGAGTCACCAAACACAATAAAATCATCCATGAAAACCTCCAAATAGTGCTCTATCATGTCACTAAAAATACTCAACATGCATCTTTGAAAAGTGGCAGATGCATTACATAAACCAAAGAGCATCCTCTTGAATGTAAAGGTACCAAAAATGCAAGTGAAAGTGGTTTTCTCTTGATTTTCAGGTGCAATTTCAATTTGATAATACCCTGAGTACCCATCCAAAAAATAATAATATTCATGACCAGTTACCCTCTCTAAAATTTGATCCAAGAAGGGCAAAGGGAAGTGGTCTTTCTTAGTGACAACATTCAACCTCCTATAGTCAATACACATGCGTCAACCCGTGACAACATGAGTTGGGATCAACTCATTATTCTCATTCTTGACTACAGTTATTCCAGATTTCTTAGGCACAACTTGTGTAGGACTTACCCATTACTATCAGCAATGGGGTATATGATATCTACATCTAACAATTTTAGCACTTCAGTCCTGACTACCTCTTTCATTATAGGGTTTAACTTATGTTGCATCTCCCTATATGGTTTAACATCGTCCTTTAAATAGATTTTGTGAGTGCAAACTAGAGGACTGATACCCTTAATGTCATCAATGCTCCAAGTATAGCACTCTTGTGCATTTTCAAAACATTCAATCATTTACTCTCTTGCATATGGTTAATTTTAGAATGTATTACCATAGGAAAAGTCTCCTTGGGTCCTAGATAAGCATACTTGTAACGCCCCGGTCTAGCGTGTATTGGAGAATTACATCTTGTCACTTAAAAATCATATTTCAACCATACAGTCATAAACTTCAAACTCTCAATGACGCATAGGACTCTCTGTTTCAAATCAACTACTCCAATATAATTATTCTAAACATCACAAAATCTCAAAATAAATATCAACCTTCCAAAATACCCAGTCAACAGAGCCAAACAAAACCACTGAATAAAATACTCTAATAACCAAAGTACCATCTTTGTACTTAATCCACTATACTCACGTAGCCCTATACATGCTTCTGATTCTTGATCCTCAGTTGAAACAATCAATCATCTGAAAATATTTTCGAGATAAGGGGTGAGTTATCAACAACTCAGTAAGCAGAGAACATATACTAGTATGTAAACATGAGCATTTACAAAGTTCAGAATGCAGTACAAAATATTTTTATTTTTAGAATGCAGAATCAAAACGTGTTATCAAAAATATCAGAGCGAAAGTTCAAAAATATTCTTATTCAAAATTTATTTGGCTCAGCATAATTGAAACATCACATCAGAACAAAATTCCATGTTTAACCCCCGTGGTAGGGTTGTGCAAAGCCCAGCGGCCAACCAAGTAAAAATAGAACGTGAATATTTTCCTTATTATTCTCGGAGCCTCGAGTGTGCACACAAGAAAGACCACGCAGAAAACTACTTTGTTTCCCTCCGAAAACAAAAAAGTTGGTACCAACCCGAACAGAAGCCATAATTTTACACCCTTGGTAAGGTCAGAATGAAGCAAAAACAAAATGGCATGCCAGAGGTTTCAAGAATCACATCATATCATATCAGAGTACACAACATTCAGAACAGAATCAAATCACAAAAATATAATTTATGCACAAATTTTCATACTCGCTCTCTTTTGCACAGTTCAGAAACAAAATACTAAAATAGTTCATGTTTACACCAATCATGTCAAAAAATATTTTATTCTTATACAGAATTTCATGAGTAATGCCGAACAAATAATTGAAGTTGTTTCAAATTTCAAAATATGCATATTTTTCAAAATTAACCTCATTTCATTTCTTTGATGCAAAGTCTAGCATAGGAATCTTGCTTACCTGGATTTTTTAGCCTTTCAAAATTTTTTCACAATAGTGCTGAACGAAAATTACTCGTTACCTATAAGATTGCCACCTAATTTCCATAAATATTCAAAATTTACACCTTTTTCAATACTTAAACCTGAAACGCTATGTAACCTCATTTCCTAAAAAATCTAAATTTCTAGAAACCCTAAAATATCATAAATTCTCAAATCCCTTGATATTCACTTAAAACATCTTTGACTAATTAAGCTCTAACTTATTTATTACCGGAATCTAACTATAAAAATTAATACTAAATAATATAATTATGATCCATAATTATTTTATGTTAAACCACTTTTTAGACTAATTTAAAAATGAGCTAGAGTACACTTAAAATAACAAAGAGTTTTTCTACAATGAGACCCAGGCCCATCGATAGTAAAATCAAGTCTATATTCATAAAAACACTTGGGTAGTTTTATAACTAGAAGGGCAAAAATGTAAAAATACTTAAAAGTGTTTGAGGTGCTTTACGGATAATCAATCACCAAAGGCTTGGTGGCCTTGGCCTTTCTGTAAATACTATGAGATCATGGCCATCAGGTTTAAATCTAGCTAACGATTATTTATTTATTTCTTGCAAGGAGTCAACGACATCTACTAGTTTCTAGAGAAACAAGAAAAACAAAACCAAAAAGAAGAGCAGAAACTGAAGGGAAACAAATCTTACCTAGAGGCAGATGCGACTGAAGGTGGCTGTGCACGGTGGCAGAGCACTAGGACAGGGAGAGAGGAACTATTACTCACGGCGAGAAGAGAGAGAGAGAGAGAGAGGATGATGAGAGAAGGAGAGCACAAAGATCGAGAGAGAGGCAATGCAGTGCATCGGAGTGGCTTTCCGAGAGGGGAACGTGTAATGGTCATGGAAGGAAGCAGTTAAGATGGCTATGGAAGGTGGCTGTGGGAATTCTGAAAGAGGAAGTGCAGGTCTACGCAGGAGAAATAAGATGAGAAGTGGCAGTTTAGTTCGTTAAAATGACTTTAATACGGTGTCATGTGTGTTTAATTTGTACGTTGTCGTTTTGAGTGAGTTTTAGTTAAGTGCTAACTAATAAGTAGAACATTGTCATTTTGGGTTCTTCAAATAAGTGTAGGTTCATATAGAACGTTGTCGTTTGAAGGGATCCAAACTCTATAAATACAGAATTGAAGAAGAAGAAAGTAACACAGAATTATTCAGTCAATCATCCTCTTCTCCTTGTTCTCCTTTCTCTCCTTCTCTCCCTATTTCTTGGAACTTTCTAGAATACTAGTAGCGAGGTCCATTACAGAACGGCGTAAGGTGCCCGACGGATTTTTCTGTGCAGGTGGCGGCATCAGGGTGGGGTTGGTGATGTGTCTCACGGTGGGAAAAACTTCCCGTATTTCAGCATGTAAACACAGAGCTTGCGTGATGAACAGCAATGGCTCTACTTGTGGGTTTATGGTTGGGTTACGGTGGTGGTACCACGAGTGTTTGAGGAGCAGGTTGGAAGTGAGGTGTGGGCAAGGTGGTTCCTGGTTTCGCATGGGCTGGGCAATGGAGTTTTCCTTTTGGTCTGGGACCATGGGCTTTGAGGTGAGGGATGGTTTCTATTTCTACTTCCAAATAAGGTGGTGGCAGATACGTGGAGGAGCTTGACAGCGGGGCTGTCGGCATGGAGGTGGGAAAGAACCCATCTATAGGGCTGAATGTTGCTCGGTGGTTAGTTGTGCAGGGTTTAAGGCAGTAGCCTGGCAGCTTGGTGCCATATGTTTGGGTGGCTCTTGGTTGTTTTCATGGTGGTTGTTGGCTCTCCAAGGTGGCAGCGGCGTAGTGTCTCTAGCTGGGCAACCTTGGTCTATGTTGGACGTGGAAGGCGGTACAAGTTTGCTGCTGTCACTATGAGAGAGAGCCACTGATATGTTGTCGTGCTTGTTTCCTAGACACGTGGGGACGTGGGAACGTGCATGCTGAGTGTTGTGGTGATCGCATCATGCTTGATGAAAATTTATGTAGAAGGTGCGACGTGATTTGAGAAAACTAACGGCATCTATAGGGCTTGAAAAAAAATTTTTTATGCATGAAAGGGATAGACGTATAGCTGGAAACCCTAGATTGTGGTGAGGAAGATCATCTTATGGGATATGGTCCATAATTTATAGGAACTGAGTACTTTAGACGTAGAACGGGTTTAGGAATTTAAACGTGAATGGTACTCTAAAATTATAATCCTATAATGCTTGAAATTCAACACATCATGGGCTTGGACTTAATAACTAAACTGGGCCATAATTCTCATGTCCAAAACAAATCCATCGTCCAATAATATCTTCGAAACATTAGGGGAATTTCTTGGGCCAAATTCTAATTATTTAGGCCCACTCGGTCCATAATTTATTTTAACCTAATTATCAAGTCCAATAAAATCCATATCCTACCAACATAAATATTAGGCCCATAGCCTGTTCTAAAATTACTCGAACACTCAATTGGATTTTTCATATGCATAAGCCTGAAAATATATTCTAAAACAGACTTGGGTCGGGCCCTGGTGTTACAACACTTGAGCTCCATAGGTAATGGCTTCAACTCCAATTTCGGTGCTTGTTCACATGAAGGTATCAAGTGATTCTCGCATGGCTGCAACTCCTCAAATTTTGGTTTCCACTTGTTCATCTCCTAATCCTGTGAAGAGTTTAAGAGAGAATAGATATATGAAGTTTTTGAATTTTCAGCACAATCAAAATCACAAGAATTGAGTATACAAGCCTCTAATGGATCGAAACAACAAGTTTTTCTAAACTGTCCTTCAACAAGTGTTTCAATGAAATTAATTTCATGAAAATCCTCTTCATCTCTAAGCTGCTTACAAGTATTGAAAATGTTAAGCTCTAAAGTCATATTGCCAAAAGATAGTTTTAAAAGCCCATTCCTACAATTGATCAAAGCATTAGAAGTAGCAAGGAAGGGCCGCCCTAAAATCACATGTATTTGGCAACTGCTATTAAGAGTGGGGTCCATGTCCAAGACAATAAAATCAGCATGATAATAAAATTTGTCCACTTGGAACAACACCTCTAGGAATTTTTATAGACCAATCAGCAAGTTGTAAAGTTATGGAAGTGGGTTTCAATTCACCAAGACCTAATTGTTCATATATAGAATATGGCAAAAGATTCACACTAGATCCAAGATCAAGTAAAGATTTTAGAATTACCAATCATGCATGAAATAGTAAGAGATCCTGGATCTTTGTATTTAAGAGGTGATTTGTTTTGAATGATTGCACTCACTTGTTCAGTAAAAAATGCTTTCTTCTGTACATTAAGCTTGCGCTTAACAATACATAAATCTTTTAAGAACTTGGCATATGAAGGAATTTGCTTTATCTTTTAACTTGCTTGAACACTTCAAAAATTTCAACATTGTGATTCACTTTTTGAGGAGGAACCAATCTTTGAGGAAAAGGGGCAGGGATAGGACAAACAACCTCATCACTCTTGGGCTCATTAGGTTCATCACTACTCTTTGATTTTGAAAACTTTTCTGGTTCTTTTGGTGAGATGGTCTTGTCAATGACCTTCCCACTTCGAAGAGTAGTGATAGACTTAACATGCTCAAAGTTTTCACCATTGGCACTAGATTCACCTACACTAAACTAACCTTGTGGATTGGGTTGTGCTTGAGCTGGAAATTTTCCATTTTCTTGATTGCTCAAACAAGTGGTCGACTTAGCAAGTGTGTTCCTAATGTCATTGATGGCTTGAGAATTTTGATTAGTGATGGTTGCTTGTATTTGCATAAATTGTTGCAAACTTGTGAAAACTTGGTGTAATGCATCCTCAAGATTTTTCTTTGGTGGTGGAGCATTGTAAGGCATAAAATTGGGAGGACCTTAAGTAGGAGCTATAGCCACATTATCATTCCTTCAACTAAAGTTTGGATAATTCCTCCATCCAGGATTGTAAGTCTCTGAATAGGGGGAGGAATATGACTTTTTGACCATTTTTATTGCATTTGCTTGATCATGCAATACCTCTTTAAAAGCTGGAAGTGTAGGACATTGATTTGTTAGGTGTCCCATGGTCTCACAAATACTACAAACGTCATTAACTTTAGGCGCAACAGTGACTTCATTTGCTTTCCTAAATTCCATGGCTTCAAGTTTCCTAGTCAAACTTGCTACCCTAGCTTTAAGGTCATCATCCTTCTTAAGTTGGTATCTACCAATTCCAGAGGGGTTGATGGGAAGTTTGGACGTATCCGAAGTATCAATGGTATCCCAAGATTGGGCATTCTCAGCTAAGAGATCAAAATATTCAAAAGCCTCTTCAAGGTCTTTGTTTAAAAACTCTCCATTGCACATCATCTCTACAAATTGGCGCATTTTAGGACATAACTATCAAAAAAAAAAACTGATTATACACCAAGTTTCATAGCCATGTTGTGGACAAGAATTAAGCAAATCCTTAAATCTTTCCCAACATTGGTAAAATGTCTCACTCTCTTTTTGTGAAAAAATCATCATTTGTCTCTTGAGAGCATTAGTCCTATGGACTGAAAAAAATTTCTTTAGAAACTCAGTTTGCATTTCTTGCCAAGTACCAATTGACCTAGGTCTCAAATTGTTAAGCCAAGTATTTGGATTCTCTTTAAGAGAGAAAGGAAACAACTTAAGCCTAATGGTCTCATCACTACAAGTTTGGTCATGGAAGGTAGCACATACCTCCTCAAACTCCTTAATGTGTAGATAAGGATTTTCAGATTCTAAGCCATGGAATCTAGAAAGCAATGGAATCATACCAAGCTTAAAATTAAAATTATATGCACTAGGAGGAAAGACAATGCATGATGGAACACTACTCCTAGTGGGCTACAAATAATCTCTAAGAGTCCTAATGGGACGAGAATCTTCATATTCTAGAATGTTGGTATTGTTCCCCTCATCATGGTTCCCCTCATCATGGACACTCTCATGGATCGACATGGTATCAAGTGTGTGAGAATGATTGGATGAATCAGACATATTGTATAACAAATTATGATATTCAATCCTAATCAAATGATTATCTCTATCACGAACCCAAGAGCTCATGTACAAATGCAGCAAACAAGTTTAAAATAAATCTAAAAACTAAACAAGAGAAATAAATGTAAATAGAGGAGAAAAAGAAGAAGAAAAGAATTGGAGAGATATTACTAAAATTGTGAAGAAATTCACAACTCAACAAACCAGGCTGCCTTCCCCGGCAACGGCACCAAAAACTTGTTGCGACTTTATTAATGCTCACAAGTGTAGGATTGTTGCGCAGTAATAACTCGATGAGTCCGAGATCGAATCCACGGGGAAGGGTGTAGAATTGCAATCCAAAGCTATAAAATCAAATAGAACAAGAAAACTTAATAGAAAATATTATCAAGAGTTGATTGAGTTGCTGGAAAAAAAAAGCTAAAACTATGGAGAAAAATATCAATATCTTAAAACACTAAGGCCATGGGATTCACATACAATGCATCTAATGATAGTTTAAACAATCTATTTTATAACTCAACTAAAATTCTTACAAAGGATGATCTTAGTCGGATGATTTAGCATTAAAGCACATATTACTTTTCAAAGATAGTTTCATGAATTGGATTGATTTTAGGCAAAAGAGATATGAGAGTTTATGCGCAGGGAATTTTAAGCATTCAACGTGCCTGGAGTCTACAATAAATCAAAGAATTGTACAGAATAAATCTCTTTTCTAGAATGATAAATCAATCAGAAAACACCAAAAATTAAATATAAAGACCATAAATAGATTCTTAAGAACATACCAAAAGATGGTTGGGCTATACCCTCCACCTTAACGAGGTGTTTAGCAATCCATTAACAAAAGAAAATAAAACAATGAACTAAAATTTTTCCTGGCCTCCTCCCACTCAATTTTTGTCCAATGATATGCTTCCCTCCAGGTATAAAAGAAACCCTAACGTTTTCATGATTTCCGCATAAAAAATCGCTTAACTTTTAGGACTCGGATTGGTAGCCATGTACGTGCTTCAGAAGTCAGAATTTAGACATCCTTATCAAATATGAATTTTTTGCCCTTTTAGATAGCTTTCCAATGCACCCAAAATCACATCAATCGGATATGTGAGTGGAACGTAATGATCAAAGTACTAAGGTATGTCCAGACTGTCTTCTAGTGCGTTTTGGACTTGGACTCCTTGCAGTTTATTTTTGTGATTTCTTTCTTTTTTTTCTTGATACAAATTACTCTCAAACCTTACAAAAACATATTTATGCATTAAAACTCATTTTAAGCAAAAATTTAAGCAAAAAACATTGTTCTAAAACAACCTATAATATGCATGAATTAACCTAAACTAAATATAATAAAGCTATCTACTAATGAGATAAATGTGCAAAACTAAGCTATTATCAAGCATAAGAACTTACAAGAACTTCAAGAACACCCAAGCACACACACACCTTTCAGTTTCTCTCAAAACTAAGGGGGAAAATGGCTCTCAATGCTCAAGTGGAGCTAGAGATGAGATGTGGAGGAAATGAGAGACTGGAAGGGCTTTTATAGGCAGCCAATGGGGAGGAGATGTTGGCCTAAGCCCATGGAGATCAGGTGATATGGGCGGTGGTGTAAGGAGCTGAAATTTCAGCTTGCATTTCATCATATTGTGTCACTTGTGAAGCGTGAATAGTGCCCTAAATCACCATGACTTCATCAATTCAGGTGCTACATTGATCCTAAGAGTGTTGGTTAGGTTTTGGTGTAAAAGGTAGTGAAGAAAACAAAACAAAAATGAAGCATGAAGCTGACGGGTTCAAGGGTGGTTTCTTGGAAAGTTTTGATCATGGCTTTGACTCACCCTCTTGTCTTTTCTCCATGGCGGCTTTGTGCAGGTCATAAGCCATGCAGGTGAGGGAAATGTTCTTGGTTGGCTGCCAAGTGATCATGAACTGGCAGCTCAAATGAAAGGGGTAAAGGGAAGTGGGTTGCCGAAATGAAGGTGGTTTGATGCCTTTGGTTTGGTGCTTTCTTTGGGTTGGGGAAATTGGTCAAAAGCTCATGGATTCCATGTGGGCTTCTTGGGGATTGGGTGGTGATGGAGGTGGTGTGGCTGGTGGCTCAACCATGCGCAGAAAGGGGGTTGAAACTCAACCAACTTGGTTCCCATCCAACTATTGCCCAAGGTGAAATTGGTTTTGGTGTTTTGGTTTGGTTTTTTTCTTTTTTTGAAACAAAATTCATCCAAAACTTGGTCTGGGTCTAAAGGGATCATATGAGGTATTTAAAGACCATATTTCCAATGATAAAAAGGCACAAAAAGATTGATCTCAAGAGCAAAACAGTCCATTGCACACAAAGGTTACACATATTTGCTGAATGGTGTAGTTTGGGGTTTTGATTTGTCATTTCTTCTATTGATATGTGTGGAGGTTTATCTATGGTCCTAATATGATCTAAGAATCTTGTAATTGAACAGTAAAATAAGAAAATTTCAGATAAAAAAGGGTAAAAAGATTAAGAAAGAAAATTAAGCTCTGAAACATGGTTTAAAGATTACTAATAATGGGTGAGTTGATTAATGGTCTTAACCCAATTTCAAAACTTAAGTTGGGTACTTAGGGTATGACATGCACTTGAGAAAACTCATGGTATGGTGTATTGGGCTTCAAATTGAAAAGCGAATACAAGCAAAAGAAGGCTTTAGGCCTTGTGAGGCTTAAAAGGGCTATGAGTGTGGGTTAATGGTCTATGGGCTTTGGGTTTAAGTGGATGAGAGGCATTGTTTCTAGATTTTGAGGGATTAAGAGAGACCTCAATACACCATACCATGAGTCTAACTATCTCCATTGAAATAAATAAATAAAATAAACAAAAAAAATAATATAATAATAATAGTAATAAAAATTTAAAAAAATATATTTAAAGCCCAAAATCATAAGCTTAATCTAAGGGCATTTAAAGATTAATCATAATGGTTAATTAGGCGGGGTGTTACATCTTTCCCACCTAAAAATAAGATTTTTTCCTCAAAATAGGGGTCAAAGTAAGACATGCATTAAACAAAAGTTAAAGTGTAACTCACCAACTATGCTATAACTCAGAGCTCGATGGGGCTCTCTCATCGCCATCCTTTGACATCTCATCCTGAGTGTGGTAATAAAACTCATCCTCTTCTGAATCATAGAAAGTGTTAACTCTCTCCTCATGGAACCTCCACTGCCTAAATTCCTCGTTCTCAAGCCAAGGGTCTTCCTCCTCACGGAATGAACGTGACTCAAGGAAGATTCAGAAACATCTGATGTGTCGAGGGGAGTGGGGTCAAGAATAATTGGTTCCTGCTCGACCTGACCCTACTCGGCTGCTAGGCTCGACTTAGGCTGATCAAGCATAACTGAGAGAGTCGATCTAATATGGCATCTAAGCCATCTGATCCTAGTCTCTCCCATCCATTGAATTGGGTCAGAAGGCTAATGCTCCTCATGCGGCAATGCTCTCCTCAAACGGATGTTACCTCTCCCATCATGGTCGAGGATGTGAGTCCTATGGTACTCCAGGCTCTCTTGCTGAGTCCAGAATGTGCCAACCATATGGTCTAGCCGTCTCCATCGCTGCTCATCTTTCAGTCTTCGAAGTCGACTGGGGGGGTCATATAAGTCTGATGGCGATCCTACCATTACCAGCCATGGTGCAACTGAAAATGATGAGAAAGAATTCGTGTCACACGGCAAAATAACAATGGATGCCATGCATGCATGAATAGATGCGAATGCCATGATATGATGTCAAACAATTCATAGGCCAAAAAAATAGGGGTATTTGTTTCTCATATTGGCTTCATTTTCTCATGTAGCTTCCTCAATATCATGATTCCACCACAGAACCTTAACGAGAGGAATTTTTCAATTCCGAAGTTCCTTATCCTTCCAATCTGTGATCTGAATAGGAATTTCTTCATAAGTTAGGTCGGGTTGGAGCGAAATATCCCTTGTATCTACAACTATTAGTATCTATTTCTCGAAGCTCTTCTTCAAAGAAAATACATGGAAGACATTGTGAATTCCTTAGAAGTCAGTGGGAAGATCCAGTCTATAAGCGACTGCTCCTACTCTTTCTAGTGTCTCATAGGGTCCTACATATCTTGGACTTAACTTTCCCTTCTTTCCAAACCGAAAGACTCCTTTCATGGGCGACACTTTAAGGTAGATCCAATCGCCAACTTCGAACTCGAGGTTCCTTCTTTGACATTCGGTATAGCTCTTTTGTCTATCTTGGGCAGCCTTCATCCTTTCCTTTATTAACTGGATTTGATCCTTCAATTCTTGAAGAGTCTCTGCACTGTAAATCTTTCCCTCTCCTACTTCATCCCAGTATAAAGGAGATCTGCATTTCTTTCCGTATAAAGCTTTATAGGCTACCATCTGAATGGTGGCCAAAAAGCTATTATTGTAAGCAAACTCAATTAATGGCAAGAGCCTCTCCCAATCATCCTTTTCCTGCAAAACACATGCCCTCAGCATGTCTTCCAAAGTCTAAATTGTCCGTTCAGTTTTTCCATTAGTTTGAGGGTGATAGGCACTAGTAAATTTCAACTTGGTGCCTACAGCATCCTGAAGGCTTTGACAGAAATGAGAGGTGAAACGTGTATCCCTATCTGATACAATCGTTTTTGGAACTCCATGTAGTCACACTATTTTTTATAGAGTTAATCTTATAACCGGTCCGTCTGTTTTTTCCTAACCAACAGCCCTCCAATGGGTGACTTCCATGTAGCCAACTCAGTCCCACTATCATGTGCCCCCACTGCAGCATATCAAGCACTCATTCTCTCCTTCTCTCCCCATTCTCTCCCACAAAACTCTGGAATCATTGCTCTCCATTCTTGCCCACAGCCCTTTCTTTCATGATAATGACCCCCCTCTCTATCGTTAGACAAGGAACGCGAGCTCCCCTCAATTATTCTCTCCGTCTGGGATTTTAATTTTGACTCGTGGGCCTCAAGTGTTTCATTGGCTGTCTTCCAATTGATATTGTTACTTTTAAGCTAACGATCATTACCCAATTGATTTTGATCTTTGATTTGTTCTGGGTTTATTATCTTCTGGTCTCTCTTCTCCGTTAATATTTGCAAATATACTAAACATTTTTGGGCCTATTTTCTTGGTCACTACATGGGTAAATATTATTCTGCATTTGTTTTTCATGATATAATTTCTGGGTAAGGATTTGTTGCTGCAAAGGTAGTTTCTTTTGGGGTAAGGATTTGTTGCTGCAAAGGTCTCCATCAGTGATGAAGAAACAAAGGTGGCAGAGGAGGAGGAAGTTGAAGGAGGAGGAACAAGCAGCCTTGTCTCTGATGGCACTGTCCAATGGTTCTATTTTTGCCTGAAAGGAGTAAAAAGAACACAAAGGGCATAAGATTAATGGTGCGAAATTAATGGTGGGCGAAGGACTGGTGGCGGCGAAACTGATGCACGACAAAACTGGTGTCCTGCGGCAATGCAAAGTGATGGAGATGATGCAAATTGGCAGTCTAAAATACTGAAGAGGCTTTTGGCTGAGACAAAACTTCTTTTCGGTTTACTTTATGCTTCTGAGAGTTTATTACAGTGTGATGAGGCTATTGTAATTTTTGTGAAATTGCTGACGTGGTTGAATATTAGTAGTGGATGTTAAACCCATAGCTTCGGATGGACCGCTTCAAAGCGGAACTGTTTCTGATACAAATAGCTGAGTTAACTTCTCCATAAGGTCAATATTTTTCATTGACAAAAATTGAGCACTTTTCGTTAGGCGATCAACCACAACCCAAATAGAGTTATTTCTCTTCAAGTTCTTGGTAGTCCAACTACAAAGTCCATGGATATATCGTCCCATTTCCATTCTGGGATTGGAAGTGGCTATAATTCACCAGCGAGTCTTTGATGCTATACCTTGAGTGTTCTACAAATAGAGCATTTATTAACATACTCCGCTGCATCTTTCTTTGCCTTCCCACCAAAAGTGTTGGTTAAAATCCCAATAAATCCTTGTGATTCTTGGATGAGCCCTGTATGGGGTCTAATGTGCTTCTTTGAGTATTTTATCATTAATCTCTGGATCAGTTGGAATCACCTTCCGATTTTGGTAGTATAACAGCCCATCATCCCTGAGGGTGAATCCTTCTGGTCCGTCCTCCCTCTCTACCTTCTGCCTGATCTCTGCCCATTTTGGATCTTCCATCTGTTGCTTCTTTATTTCCTCCCATTCTACAGGTACAATTTCTTGTACTGAAGTAAGAGATGCATCAGGATGAAGATTCTCAATCAATAAATTTCTCATGCTGTGCAGCAGTGACTCCTCTTCCAAGGCGGAATCTGAGGGATCGTCATTTGGTGACTTCCTTGTGCATCAGCTACCACATTAGTGTTGTCAGGGTGATACTTGATTTCACATTGGTAGTTGCTAATCTTTTCCAACCACCTTCTTTGTCTCATATTTAAATTTTATTGACTAAATAAGTATTTGAGGCTCTTGTGGTCCATGTAGATCTCGCAAGTTGCACCATACAAGTAGTGCCTTTAAATATTCAAAGTGAAAACTACGACGGCTAGCTCCAAGTCATGGGTGGGGTAGTTTTGTTCATGGCTCTTCAGTTGTTGTGAGAAGTAGGCGACCACCCGCTCATCTTGCATGACTACGAATCCAAGTCTTGATTTGGACGCATCACTAAATACTACGTAAGGATTGTGGGGCTCAGGCAGGGCTAGTACTGGCGCAGTTGTGAGCCTTTCCTTGAGTTCCACAAAACTCCGCTCACACTACTCTATCCAAATATACTTAGCATTTTTCTTGGTTAAGGTAGTAAGGGGTCCCTATAACTTGGAGAATCCTTCCACGAATTGTCGATAGTAACCAGCTAATCCTAGGAAACTCCGAATCTCGTGCACATTAGTTGAACGCTTCCAGTTTACCACGACTTTGACCTTGCTGGGATCAACTGATACTCCTTGAATTGAGATTACGTACCATAAAATTCTTACCTCTTTGACCCAAAATTCACATTTACTGAATTTGGCATATAACCTTTGTTCTTTTAGCCTTTACAAAGCCAAACGGAGATGTTGTTGGTGCTTATCTTTGCTCCTAGAGTAGATCAATATGTCATCAATGATTACGACAACAAAGTTATCCAGGTAGCGTCCAAACTCTGGTCATCATACCCAAGAATGCTGCAGGGGCATTGGTTAGACCAAAGGGCATCACTAAGAATTCGTAGTGACCGCATCAAGTTCAAAATGCCATTTTAGGGATATCCTCTTCCCTAATCTTGAGCTGATGATAATTAGACCTTAAGTCTAATTTCAAGAACACTAATGCTCCTTGCATTTGATCTAATAGGTCATCGATACGCGGTAACGGATACTTGTTCTGAACCGTTACTTTGTTCAATTCCCTATAATCAATGCACATCCTCAAAGACCCATCTTCTTTCTTTACAAATAGAACTGGCGCACCCCAAGGTGATGAACTAGGCCGAATGAATCCCTTTTCAAATAGTTCTTCTATTTGCTCCTTTAGTTTCTTTAGTTCTAATGGGGCCATACAATAAGGGGCCTTATGGACAGGGGTTGCAACAGGTTCTAGCTTTATAACGAACTTTGTTTCTCTATTAGGGAGTAATCTGGGTAGATCGTCAGTGAAAATCTCAAGATATTCTTCAACTATAGGTATCCTTTGAATCTCCTTGCTACAACCATAATCTTCCACTATGAATGCTAAGTAGGCTGTGGCACCACTAGCGATGCACTTCCTTGCTTGCAAGGCTGAAATTAGATAGGGGTGGCTTTCACAGTCCCTCTCATATGACGAATTTGCCCACCTACAGGTGAATCGAAGATAATCTCCTTGTTCTAGCAATCTATCCTAGCACAGTGTTTGGATAACCAGTCCATTTCTAGTATAATGTCAAACCCTAGTTGGTTGAAGACGATCAAGTCTGCTTCCACCAATCTCTCTTTTAGGGTTAATGGGCAGTTTTTCAACATGCGGGTACAGGTGATCGTGCTCCCATCAAGAATTGACACTACTATAGCTGAAGGTAACATGTAGGTCGCTAGGTTACATGTGCGTGCAAAAGCTGCGGACACGAAAGACCTCATAGTGCCGAAATTAGACAAAGCGCAGGCTGTATTTTCATATAGTGCAATTTTACCTAACGCGTAATCAACTACCAACTACTTAGCAGTTACATCATAAAAGCTAATTACTAAAGAGGGGTACTTATCAAGCCTATCAAGTCTAAAGATTAAATCCTATACTCTGACATATTATTCCTAAGGATATGTGAGTTTAACCAGAGACGAAATTAGTTTGATACCACCATGTGGCGCCCCCAACCTTCGCTTGGGATGGAATGGAGACTTAGAGCATTGGGACATGTAACACAAGGTTATATACCTCAGTACATGACAGTTAACATGTAGTGCATCCTATAAGTGCAACTAGCAGAATGCAATATTCGCAACAGATTAAGAGTAAAAATAAAACTAAAAACATCCAAACTCATTACTAACCATCATAAGTTCAAACCAAATAGTAGCATAATCTTAGCACAGCTAATCATCATAAAAAGTCTCCAAAGCTAGATCAACTACTTCATGCATTCCAAAGCTAAACATTAGGATAAGGTCTAGTCTTTTCTCGAGGTCAATCAGTTGGATCCACCTTCCATCCAATCCGTCCTCCTCGAGTCCTGACACAACTTCTATCATTCCTAGTGAAATGATAGTGGGTCCACAAGAGGTGAGATTTACTTGAAATCTCAGTAAGTTAAACAACCAATGTGGACAAAGTTAAATTATGCATGATAAATGATAAATATGAAATGCATGTAATGCAAAAAATCAATGTGTGTCACCCATCCAGATTCCTCAACATTTTCAGAAAATCTAAAGACACATTTTCGTACAGAGAACATTTTTCACTTTACTAGCAAAAATAATTATAACGTTTCATCATTATTAGCAATTCATACTTAATCATAACATCATAACGTGTGGTATCGTCACAGTTTCCCATATGCACTGTGAGTACCTGCTGTTGACCGTAGTACAACTCACGTTGAAACTACATTTTCTGCAGACTCATTCTCGATGTATTGGTAACATTACATAAAATCATAACATCATAACATGTACACACACCAGCCTTAGGTGTCATAACATTTGACTTCACTCCGGCATTCTTTAAAAAGAACCCATTCGAAACTCGTTGACTGTTGTTCGTCAACCCAGGAGTTACCACTCCATTTTTACTCACTCCAGAGTGGACATAGGAGTTTCACTAGGATAATTCTTCATCCTAACTTTTGGGGTCGTGACATATATTATTTTTCATGCTATGTAAAAAAATGTATTTCATGACATGTGCAATATGTAACAAGCTTTTATGTGAAAATGACATTTATAGATGCAATATGCTAAAATGGTAAAAATATCACATGTCATATAAGTATGCACTCAATGTATTATGTAACATGATATTTTATACTCAAAATGACAATTATAACATGAATGTAGCATTTATCAATAAATCATAAATAATTTATCAAGATGTAAATTAGATGCCAATTTACAAACTTCCGGAGTTTGAAAAGTCGTAGATGCTGAAATCAAATTTCTACTAAGTTAGGATTTATACCACTATGGAAGATTTTCATAATCAAAGGCTTCAAAAATAGGTATTTATAAAAATACCCCTAAACTCTCAAAAATTGCCATTAAAGCCCTAAATTTTTCACTATTTAACCAAACTTCATGGATCTCATATTTTTCATATTCTAAAACCATCTATACCCTTAGAATTGTAAAATCCAAAGTGGAACTAGCTCAAACATTTCCAACACGTGGCATGCACTCTAGTTGATGCCTTAGTGTGATTTCAACTATTGATCCCTTTGACTACATGCTTATGCAAATTTTCTTTAGTAAAAACTAATCAATATATTCCTTAATGATATGATAAAAGCCAATTCTTGGGTGAGCTAGTTCATCCCAACAGTTAATCATGGCTAAAAACCTTAATCTTCATTAATCCTCCATTAATCAAGCTTGATGCTCCTAGTGTAAATCACAAAGGCGTGCTTTCAAAACTCACCCAAAACATGTATTTTAATTCTTATCTCAATCATAAGGCTTTCTAAATGCTTAATCATCAAGCCTAGGTGTAATAAATCAAACTTCATGCCTTAATCACAAACTTATTTAAAACCCATGCATGTTTTGATGATCAACACAAGATAAAATTAAAACCTATCAAGACATGCTTCTAATAAAAAATAAAACCTTTCATTATCATTCTAAGACATTAATAAATCATATCAAAATATGCTAAGGCATGCTATAGCTCAAATTTCCACTTAAAACAATTTAAACACTCAAACCATTCTTAATAAACCCTATTTTCAATTAAGCATGGTAACCTTTTTTAAATTCATCCAAAAATTACTCCAACACTTAAAATCACAACTTGACATGTAAGCTAAGATCTGAGGTAAGAAAACTTACAAATTTCATGGCCCACGTGTGATGCCTTTAAATTCAGTTTGGGATCGAACGGACATTTGAAGTGTCGAGACATGCAATACAAGGTTACCTGTCTCCGTTCATGACATATAAGATACAATACTCCTAACATGCATCTAGCATTATGAAATTTTCGCAGCAGGTAATTTATTTTTTTCTTTAGCAATACTATGCACCAAACTGAAATATCTCAAATACTCAAAACATATTTCATACATAATGACATACTAAACAACTAAGATCACAACACTTATCCAAAATAGTTGCGATCAAAAGAGTGCTGGAGATTGAACTCCACAAATACAAGTAGTAATCTGAGGCAACTACTGTACTATCATCTACGTTACATCGTCACTTAGTCGACCGTTTCCAATTGGTCGATTCTCGGTTCTCCTTCAGATCCTGTAACAAGATCTACCATTCGGGGGGATGGTAGTTGGGACTACCACAGTGAGATTTGATTACAAATCTCAGCAAGTTAACAAAAAAAACTTTCACACAGATTAATGATGCATGCATGGCAGTAAAAGCATGAATGCATAATCAAAATCATAAGTAATCATAACATATCTTGACAAACAACATAGCATAGCTGACATAACTTGAACTAAAGCATGAACTGAACTTGACTATTTTAAATTGAACTGTACTTAAACTGATACTTGACTTGACAAGAACTTGATCTGAAACTTGACTTAACATGAACTTAAACTGACTTAAACTTAACTTAACATGAACTTAAACTTGAACTGAAACTTAACTTTGCATGAACTTGAACTGACTTCTTTACTTAACATGAACTTGGACTTGAATTCTGAAACTTAACTTTGCATGAACTTGAACTAACTTCTTTACTTAACATGAACTTGAATTCTGACAATCAAAATGATTCCGCCAGGCGTTTCGTCAGGAATAGTGAACAATCAGAATGATTCCGCCCAACATATTCCATCAGAGATATTCAGACAATCAGAATGATTCCATCATGAGTATTTTAAATTACGTACCCTAGCATTCAAAATAATTACACCAGGAGTACCTAGTAATACTCTGACAATCAGAATGATTACGCCAGGAGCATCTGCATAACTGAAGTTGAACTGAATTATTTACTTAACATGAACTTGAATTCTGACAATCAAAATGATTCCGCCAGTCTTTTCGTCAGGAATAGTGAACAATCAAAATGATTCCATCCAACATATTCTGTTAGAGATACTCAGACAATCAGAATGATTCCATCATGAGTATTTTAAATCACGTACCCTAACAATCAAAATGATTACACCAGGAGTACCTAGTAATACTCTAACAATCAAAATAATTATGCCAAGAGTATCTGCATAACTGAACTTGAACTGAATTCTGACAACCAAAACGATTCTGCCAGAAGTACTTCTCGTGAATTGGAAATGGAGATGCTCATACAATCATAGTGACTACGTCATGAGTATCCTAGATATAACTGACTTGAACGTAACTCAAAAGATATGACTTACTTGAGATAGACACATTTCATAACATGGCATAACATGTAACAGACATCATACTTAACATGGCATACTTGTAACAGTGAATATTACATAACATGACATACATGTAACAGATGGCATACTTAACTTAATATGACATACTTGCAATGTATAGCAATACGTGACAGAATATCTTGATGAATAATTCATCACAGAATAAATTCTGTGTAACAGATAAATATGTAATGACTTGGCATGACACATGTTATAACATACATACATACACTGTAATTCCTTTACTCAATCACACATACACATTAAACTGATAGTAAGTTAAAAACTAACTTACCTCGATCTTTGCATTTTCTAGACAAAATTCAAGTACGATCACGAGGAACTGAAAGTAGTGATTTATAAAAGTTAGAACTTAATCACTAACAATTGAAAATATGGAAAAATGTCATCTTAGAGTAAAATTACCATTTTACCCTCTACATGTGGAAAAATGACCATTTTACCCCTAACTTAAGGATTTTGTATCCTTACTCCAAAAATAGCCAAAATTTACATACTTCATGTAAATTTTCTCCTAAGCTCAAATATCAACTCAAAAAAATTTAAAACTAAACACAAACATTAAAACTCTATAAGGCCGAAATTTTACATAAGCTATTCCTTTAGTTTTTGTATCTAACTTGTTTTGATCAACCTCTTGATCCATGACATATAAAGATGTGATCTTCAAATAAAAATATCACATGGTTTACAAAGGGGTCCTAAAACAGATCCAAGCTTCAAACTCAAGATCACATGGTTAAAAATCAACCAAAACATAAATTTAGCCAAAAACATCATCACTTTGGCCGAACCGAATATCTCCTTGCATAAAATTTTATATTTTTGAAACTAACATCAAATATATTCAAAAAAACATTATAACATATATATAAGAGGCTTATGATCCTCAAATAAAAATATCAAAGCCATTGTATTAGGATTAAACCATAAAAGCTTTAAACTTTGTCAAAACAGAAACTGTTTTTTCTCTTCCAGTTTCTAAATTTCTAGATCTAAGAAAATCTTTCACCAAAACTTTTAATCATGTAACAAATCCTCAACAAATAATCATATACACATGTAAACAGTACTCCATAAACATTTCGGACCAAAATCTATCCATTAGCTTGGTCAAAAATGCTAAACTACGACACACTCTCCAGTTTATCGCTCAGATTAACCTTTCTGGAGTTTGAACAACCTTTTATCAATCAAATGATCTTAAAATGGAACAAATAAGATATCCAAGTAAACTAGACTCAACAAGGAACAACTTTTATGAAGAAAACTTTGTGATAAAACACTTACAAAAGCTTCAAACCTGGTGTACAACAAAGACCAGAAAAACTGCCCAAGAGAGTCTTTTGTGTTCTATCAAGGAAAAGTGTAAAGGAGGGTTGCTTTTCGTGAGAAGTGGACTGGAGAGCCTCTTGCACAAGTTATGAAAAGTGATAAGACTGAAAGAAAGCTTGAGTGTTGGCCTTTTCTTCCCATTACAATAAACAAAAATCAGCCCAAGATCTTTCCTCAAAGTGGAGTATAAAAATGAAAGAGTGAAGTGGCCCTTTAGATTTTTTCTTCAAAACCTTCTAGGCCCTCTTTTGGAAAGATCTGGTCAGCCAAGTGTGGATGAAAAATTTAGTCAAGAAGCAATGCCAATGAGACTAAATTCGTGGGCCTTAATGGGCCTAAACCGAATAGGTCCCAATTTTGGGGTTTAAAGAGGGTTTGGGTTGCTATCAAGCCCAAATCCAAAATCACTTGACCCAATCAATTTTTCAAGGTTAACAAGGTTGGATAATGATGTTCTAACACAAAATTAAAGGATTAATAGCATGTGAAAGTATTTTAATCAAGCGATTAAATACAATACTAGAAATTGATTCATTTAGGTTTTGGAGGTCAACTTTATAGTTTGGATAAAACCGTTTAGGATTTCGATTTCAACCATGTTTTTGGGTTCTCAGTTGGATTCCAACCATATAAGATTTCACGAGGGTGGAAATCCTCTTTAGTTTGGCACAATTTGATTGGTCGAATGGAATAAGGTTTTTGTTTAGGTGGCATGATCTCACACCTTGATTCTTTCAAATCCATCAAACGTTTCTCATGGTGCCAAGTGTCTAATACTATTCACTAAGTGTGGCTAAGGTTTTGCGAAGTATCCAAATAAAACTTCTCTAATCTAATTTGGACATTCTACACTGTGATTTTGAAACACTGCAATTGGTGTGCTTATCGAGGTTACTATTCACTCCATAAAAGTGAATCATCAACTTAGTACTAAAAATTCTTAAATATTCATATTAATTTACAGTGAAAATCGTTTACCAAAATTAAACCTCGAAGTGCCACTAAAAATAATTTCATAGTTTCAAACAGGCGTTTCGTCCGAAAATATGAAAATAGACTTATTGCGCCATAAAATTTAAAATAATCAACAGAGTCTAATGGTGCAAACCATAATGCATTATGACACTTATAACTACCTCAAATAATTAGAATCATACTTCTAGCACCATAGTGAGTGATAACACAGACTATGTTGACAGACTAAAACTTATACGATTGGTCAATTCATGAAAACGTATAGAGTTTTCATGAGGTTCCTAAAGCCAATAGAAATTCCACCGTGGAATTTCTAGTGGGCTGTTACAATATTCTGATTGTCAGAGTATTACTAGGTACTCCTGATGTAATAATTTTGATTGTTAGGGTATGTGATTTAAAATACTCATGATGGAATCATTCTGATTGTCTGAGTATCTCTGACGGAATATGTTGCACAGAATCATTATAATTGTTCACTATTCCTGACGAAACGTCTGGCAGAATCATTTTGATTGTCAGAATTTAAGTTGATGTTAAATAAAGAAGTTAGTTCAAGTTCATGCAAAGTTAAGTTTCAGAATTCAAGTCCAAGTTCATGTTAAGTAAAGAAGTCAGTTCAAGTTCATGCAAAGTTAAGTTTCAGTTCAAGTTCAAGTTCATGTCAAGTTAAGTTTTAGAATTCAAGTCCAAGTTCATGTTAAGTAAAGAAGTCAGTTCAAGTTCATGCAAAATTAAGTTTCAGTTCAAGTTCAAGTTCATGTCAAGTTAAGTTTCAATCAGTTTAAGTTCATGTTAAGTCAAGTTTCAGATCAAGTTCTTGTCAAGTCAAGTCTCAGTTTAAGTCCAGTTCAGTTTAAACAAGTCAAGTTCAGTTCATGCTTTAGTTCAAGTTATGTCAGCTATGCTATGTTGTTTGTCAAGATATGCTATGATTACTTATGATTTTGATTATACATTCATGTTTTTACTGCCATGCATGCATCATTAACCTGTGTGAAAGTTTTTTTTATTAACTTGTTAAGATTTTAATCAAATCTCACTGTGGTAGTCTCAACTACCATTCCTCCCGAATGATAGATCTTGTTACAGGATCTGAAGGAGAACCGAGAATCGACCAACTGGAAATGGTCGACGAAGTGACGATGCAACGTAGATGATAGTACAGTAATTGCCTCAGATTACTACTTGTATTTGTGGAGTTCAATCTCCAACACTCTTTTGATCGCAACTATTTTGGGCTAGTGTTGTGATCTCAGTTGTTTAGTATGTCATTATGTATGAAGTATGTTTTAAGTATTTGGGATATTTCAGTTTGGTGCATAGTATTGCTAAAGAAAAAATAAATTATCCGCTGCGAATATTGCATAATACTATATGCATGTTAGGAGCATTGCATCTTATATGTCATGAACGGGGGTAGGTAACATTGTGTTACATGTCTCGACGCTTTAAATGTCCGTCCGATCCCAAGTGAAATTTGGGGGCGTCACACCACGCAAGCTTCCAACACAAGAACTTACAAGAATTTCAAGAACACTCAAGGACACACACACCTTTTGATTTCTCTCAAAACTAAGGAGAAGATGGCTCTCAATGCTCAAGTGCAGCTAGATATGTGGTGTTGAGGAAATGATAGGGTGGAGGGGATTTTTATAGGCAGCCAAGGGGTAGGAGAAGTTAGCCTAAGCCCAAGGGGATTGGATGATATGGGCGGTGGTGTAAGGAGCTGAAATTTCAGCTTACATTTCATCATCTTGTGTCACTTGTGCAGAGTGAATAGTGCCTTAAATCACCATGACTTCATCAATTCAGGTGCTGCATTGATCCTAAGGGTGTTGGTCAGGTTTTGGAGTAGAAGGAAGAGAAGAAAAACAAAACAAAAATCAAGCATGAAGTTGATAGGTTCAAGGGTGGTTTCTTGGAAAGTTTTGATCATGGCTTTGACTCACCCTCTTCTCTTTTCACCATGGCTGCTTTGTGCATGTCATAAGCCATTTTTTGAAGGCTTTCCAAGTGAGGGAATGGTTCTTGGTTGGCTGCCAAGTGATCATGAAGTGGCAACTCAAATGAAAGGGGTGAAAGGAAGTGGGTTGCCGAAATGATGATGGTTTGATGCCTTTGGTTTGGTGCTTTCTTTGGGTGGGAAAAATTGGTCAAAAGCTCATGATGACCATGGGGGCTTCTTGGAGATTGATTGGTGACAGAGGTGGCATGGGATGGTGGCTCATCCATGGGCAGAAGAGGGGTTGAAACTCAACCAACTTGGTTCTCATCCAACTAGTGCCCAAGGTGAAATCTGTTTTGGTGTTTTGGTTTGGTTTTTTTCTTTTTTTGAAATCAAATTATTCCAATGCTTGGTCTGGGTCAAAGGGATCATATAAATGTTTTAAAGACCATAGTGCCCTTGAGAAAAAGGCACAAAAAATTGCACATAAAGGGCACACGTGTGCCGATTGGTGTAGTTTGATATTTTGATTTGTCATTTCTTCTAATGGCATATGTGGATGTTTATCTAGGGTGCTAATATGATCTAAGAATGATGTAACTAAATAGTGAAACAAGAAAATTTCAGATCAAAAAGGGTAAAAAGATTAAGAAAGAAAATTAAGCTCCAAAACATAGTTTAAAGATCACTAATCATGGGTAAGTTGATTAATGATCTTAACCCAATTTTAAAACTTAATTTGGGTATTTGAGGAAACCCATGGTATGGTATATTGGGTTTCAAATTGAAGAGTGAATAGAAGCAAAACAAGGCTTTAGGCCTTGCAAGGCTTAAAAGGGTCATGAGTGTGGGTTAATGGTCCATGGGCTTTGGGTTTGAGTGGATGAGAGGCCTTGTTTCCATATTTTTAAGGATTAAGAGAGGCCTCAAGATCCACAAAAATAGGGCTTGAAAGGCTTACCTTTACATAACTGGGCCATGGGTCAAATCGTATTGATGAAAGCTTTACCAAGGTGCGATTGGATAGGATTGTAGCTAACTCAAGATGGGCTGATTTATTTGGAGAAAAAAAGAGTGGAAGGACTTACTACAATTAGTTCAGGCCATAATCCCATCATACTTCAATTTATGAAGAAAAGACATGGGGTGAAGTTTCGGAAAAGAAGCTTTAAGGCTCCGTTTGGATGTTGAGCTGAGTCGAAATAAGTTGAGTTCTTGAATAGTAGTGAGTTGAGATAGTGGAGTAAATTTTGTGGGCCCACCTAAGATGTGTTTAGATATTAAGATGAGTTTATATATATTTATGGGATGTTGAAAAAGATTGTGGATCCCGCTTGTAAAGAGGTGTTGGGTTGAGATAAGTTTAATGATTTGAGAGTTGAGTGTTTGAATGTTAAACTCAACTTAAAATTAGACTGAACTTAGCTCTAAACGGGGCCTAAATATGAAAACAGTTAGACACTCTATGATTATTGTAGAAGGGTGATACATGAAGAATGGAAGAAGAACAATAAAAATACAGACTCAATGGCTATGTGCAAGTAAATTGAGGGCCTATAGTATTGTTCTACGTATGGTGGGGAGGGGTGTGTGTCACTTAAAAAAAATTCAGAAAATAATAACAAAATATGTTCCTTGTATATTAGCAATTTTATAAAAAACAAAAATGCTTAGTTCTAGTCACTTATTTGCGATGAAAATAATTATTTATTAAGAAAAATTTTCTATTTTCGTATTAAATATTTATTCTCATTAAAAATAATTTATCATAAGTATTTTTTAATAACATTGAATGTATTAGCGCGACCCTCATTTTTTATAAGAAATAAATATCATTTCATTCATGAAATCGAAGTTATAGTTATGACTGGTCAATACAGAGAAAAACTCAGATTACAAGCCGAACTACTCATCTGTGGGGAGCTTTCCCGCACACAAATTTCTTTACGGCGGACATTATCTTAACTTCTAGGAAACTCTCTACTAACAAAACTGGTTTGTCTAAGAGTACAATTTTCTGTAAACAAAATAAAGATAACCATCGCCCTCCAAAGGAGGGGAAGGATACAAAAAAACACTAACACCCCATTCCTCCAAAGGAGGAGAAAGACAAAACACCCTCCATCCTCCAAATGAGGAGAAGGACTAGACCACTCTCCTCCTCCAAAAGAGATGGGGATTCTCCTGCTATGCACTAAAATCCAATAGCTTATTTTTTTTTTTATATTTCATAATACAAATAAAGACCAAAACTACAGACGTTAAAAATACTATAAAAAGTGAAAAAAAAAACACTGGCCAAGGCGACTATAGTGGCGCATGAAGGACACGTGTCACTCTAGGAGGATGCCGGACAGTCAATCTTGAGTGTACCGGAGTTGCTGGCCCCAGGAAGGCTGCACATGGCGGCAAAGCAAGCCTTCTCACGGTGGCATGTGGACGCCACGTGCACGCTTTTGACCCGCACGTGTATGCTACGCGCCTCTCCTTTTGGTGCAGTATTCAATGCGCTTGAAGATGTGCAACTGAGAAAGCCCATGGTGGGGTGCGTGTAGGACATTAGCCACCAAAAAGCTACTGGTCGGCTTATCTCCTTTATTTGACTTAAAAAAATATAAAAAAAGTAAACATGAAAAAAAAGAAAATAGAGAAAAACACAATAGTAGAATGAGGAGGAGAGGAGCTGAAGTTCCACTGATTTCGGTTTGGGGTTAGAGAGAGATTGGAACTTCTCTCTCTAAAAGAACGCTAGGGCCGGCTGCCTCAATGTACCGCGACCCTCCTGGTCCTACTCCCTGAGGATCCGATGAAAAAAATTAAATCAAATCTAATAAAATAATTAGAAAGTCCGGAACGTGAAAGAAGAAGTAGGTCTATATTTTATCCTTTCAAAGAAAAAGGTCTATATTTTGTCAGAAAGTTATTTCTTCAATTTATTGTTATAGTTATATTCGTCGGGTCATAATTCTAATTACTTTTTCATTTATCAGTCGTTACTCTGGCCAATGCCATACACATTTAGGCAGGAGAAATAAATGCAGCTCAGTTGATCAGATCGACAGTCAGAAAAGCAATGATTCAAGCATTCTTCTTTATTCCAAGTAAATTTCTTTAAGCAAAAGAAGAAAAGGAAAATATTTACGCACGATATATTTTATAATATATTACAATAATATGTTAAAGGAAAGAATATTTTTATAAAATATCTTATAAAAATAATTATATTTTTTAAAAATATTCTTATTTTATAATATTGTTGCATAATATATATACAATATATTATATATGTATCATTATTCGTTCACAGAAACAATCACCGAATAGGTAAATAAGTTTTTATCTTTTTCCTTCCTTTTTTACAAATGTTTTTTTTAATTTATTAATTTAAAAAAATAAAAAAGAAAAATTTATTTAAAAATAATTACTTAACAATTAATAAAAGAAATTTTAAAAAAATGCATTCGCTGGACACCATCGATGAGTCGGTGACCACCTTATGTGGGAGAAGCAGTTCCTTAAAAATAAATTATAAAAAATTTACTTCTCCACCTATTTAGTCTTCCACCTATTTAGTCTCGTTTAAATTTGAAAAATATTTTATCTCATCTTATTATTACAATTTTTTTAAATTTTCACACAAAATATAATAAGCAATTCAACTTTTTCAAATATTAATTCAACATTTTTAAATCTCAAAATAATAATATGATTAAAAAATAATATTCAAACAATATTTTTTTCAATTTTTATCTTTCATCTCATCATATCTTTGAATCTAAACTAGCCCTAGTGATATGCTGAAAACTATGAAATTTAAAAGAAAATTTATAAAAGAAATCTTGTAAGTAAAATTATAAATACATATAACACTACTCAACTTAAAAGAAAAGGCCATTATAAAAGTAAAATAATAAAAAAAACTAGAAATTACTAGCTATTTGTTTAAGGAATCTAATTTTTATGTTTAGTGCATAATCCTATGAAATATATATAATTTATGTTGTTCTATGATATGGACTATATAATTTCGTGTTTTTCTTTTCTTTGATCCACATTGGATCCTTTTATAATCAAAGACATCTTTGGACATTTTTTAGAAATGTTCTAGAATAGAAATCTATCGAGATATACATAAAAAGATCAAGTGTTACATATAAATTTTTAAAAAGAAAAAAATTATAAATTGATGTAGTTTCATGTTAATTTCTTTGTCCATAATCTCGCCAAGTAAGCCAATCTAATAATATTGTTAAAGCATTTCCATATTGACAATCTCACACCACTCGCCAAGTGAGCCAATCTAATAATATTGTTAAAGCATTTCCATATTGACAATCTCACACCACGTACCTACTATATCCCAATTTCATATTTAACCCTAAATAATTTCATGACATAGTTTTATTTCTTTATTTTTGTCATGTTGACGTTTCAATCTGGTTTTACCGTAATCTTCTAAATAAAAATAAAAAAGCCTTATTTGTTTTCAAGATCAAAACTCAAAATTTTGAAAATTTTGAAAATTTTGAAAACCACCTATCCCATCATTACAATTTTCTCAAATCTCTATACAAAATAAAATAAATAATTCAATTTTTTCAAATCTCAAAATAAATATAATATTAAAAAATATTTTTTAACAATTTTTTATTCAATTTTTTAACTTTAATCTCATCTCATATCATTTCTAAAAACAAACGAGACCTAATTACCTCGCTTACAATGCAAGAGAGCTTTCTTCTTCCTTTGAATAGGGCATTCATCCTTCAACTATCATTCCAATTTTGGCAAAAGTGATTTTGTAAGGAGTACTTTTTCATAAAGTAGAAGCTTTTCATAGTGGATGATGCTACTCTACCAAGCATCGGCACCAAAAAGGAAACTGTTAAACTAATTTTTTTTATTATTTTTAAAAGCATTTTGTGTGTACTTTTTTAAAAATACACTAAAATATAAAAGTACACAAATGCTTAAAAGAAACACTAAACGATACACTTTAGGGATGAGAGTATCATTTTCCTTTCATAAATCTCATAACATATACATATATCATTGGTCCAACTAATATTAGTCAATATTGATAAGGCCAGTGACAAAACTAGGATAGCCATAGCTTAATCTAAGAAAATGAAATACTCTGAAACTTTGTCGTAGCAGTAGTATGTAGGGAAAGAGAGTGAGTTTAGGGACTAGAAGAAAATATGAAAGTGTAATTGATAAAACTGTAATGACACCTTTCAGGTATACATGTACAAGTATTTAGATGTGTTGGGATAGAATTGACCGGGTCAAGCCCATTGCTAAAAATAAGGAAAGAGATAAAGCCTATAATTTAACCCTAAGGTAAATCCAAAAATCAAACAAAGAAATAAGATTATGAAAATATAAAACAAGTTGACTCAAATTCCTAAATGGAAAGGGCTTCATAAGGTAAGTACTACTCAATCACTCAAAGAAAGGAAATTATATATCTCTATATAAGGAGGAGATATCTATAAATCAAATGAGGCTCTTGGCGATTTCTCAAGGGAGACATCATTTTTAACCTCCCAAAATCCTAAATTATTCTGTGGCGCCCCCAACTTCCATGTACGGACACACACGAAAATCGAGACACCCGAGATGATGACAACACGGTCACGCACCCCATCGACATGTGCTGAGTGTGTGCAATGCAACACGTATACAATAAAATACGCAGCGGAAAGGTTAAGTCAAATAACTAAATACCAGAATTTAATACAATACCAAAGTACTAAAAATCCACATGTCAACATAACACGATTTTTGTTTACAAATCAACATCAAATCAAATAAAATACAATAAGCATAAACAGCAATAATCTTCAAAACACAAAATATAGCCAATGTCCCTACTCCTCAGGCGGAGCCGCATCCTCGGGCTCAGCCCCCTCAAAACCTGTACCAAAATCTACAGTCCCACAAAAATGGAACTGCAGGTAAGTAAAACCCAAAAAGCTCAAAGACAATAAATATATTAAAACAACTAACGCTATGCATGCACATGATGACCCAAGCGTAAAACCCGAAAAAACAACATTTCTCGAAAAATACAATTTTCTACACACGCCAAAAAAACACCATTTGGCATAAAACCAAATCCAGAATTAATTCCATTAATTTCAATTTTAACCGTATGCACCATGGCCTCCCCTAGAGACCATCCACATACTCTGGCTTCCCATCTTAACCCCACCGGTAACGATCGTGCAAGTGATACATGAGTGATGCCCAATTCCGCGCCCACCGCGTACATAGCCAGGCATCCTCTGACCCCAGCCAGCCCGAGGAGTCACGGAGTCGGATCGAGAGCGCTACCATCCCGTCCAAGTCCCGGGCAAAAGCCTCAGGGGACGGCACTCAGTATATTCCGCTCCCGAGTATCCAGAGGAGCTCCACCGAGATAATATCTCATCTCGGCTTGGGGGTGATACACACGCACCTGTAAAACCTTAAACACAATTTCTCAAGTCACACACACACACCCACGCATGCGTGCACAATGCCATGAAAGCAACAAATACCAACAACCAACAGTTATCAGTACAACCAGATAACCAATTCACAATTTATAAAAACAGGTTAGTGTAAAAATATATTAAAGTCTTAAAAGTCTTCTGGAGAAATACTTACAGCGCTTGATAATAATTTTAGGAGGATCACGGAGGAACTGGAAGCACCAAATCAGCAACTCCATAGTGTAAAAACACTATGGCCGAATACACTGTAAACCCAAATTCCAACAGAGTCAAACGAAGACTTGAAATTGATGGGGTAGGGCCTAAGGGAGGTGGTGAACCTAATGGAAGCAACGGTTGGCCGTGGGTGGCGGCCGAAACGGCGGTAGAAGTCCAAAAAGGTGAAATCGGAGATGAGCTCATGGAGGTGACTCCGGCGACGGATCGGAGCTGGAATTGGGTCGGTTATGATGGCAAGGTGCCAGTGATCAAGTGGTGAAGAAATGGTGGCCAATGGTGGCCGGATGGCAGCAGAATGGGAGGAGAAGCCTACGGCTTCGCACGGCTCACGACGGCTAACGGCGGCATTAGGCGGCCCGAAAATAGAGGGGTGGACTCGCCGGCAGCTAAGGAAGCCGATGGTGCCGGCGGTGTCGACCACGGGCGGCCGGAGGCGGCGCAGGGTGGATGAGACCGATCGGACGTGAGAGAGAAGAGAGAGAGGGTACGCGAGCTGGGCGGTCCGAACGGGGAAGAGAAAAGAAAAAGAAGAAAAAGAAAAGAGAAGGAAGAAAAAAAGGAAAGAGGAAAAAAAAATGATGGGGAAAAGAAATGAGGTCAACTGATCCTCAAAAACATTATTTTTAAAACAATAAATTTAATGAATCAATTTAAACTTAAAACTAATTAAAATAAAATATTAAACTCCAATAATAACATACTTTAAAATAAAAGGCAATTAAATTGCATAACACTAATTAAAATTAATCAAATACAGTGAAATGCTTTAAATAAAACAATAATAATTTTAAAACCCATAAACAAACCAATTTAAATCAAAGATCAATTTAAATCCGAAATAATAATTAATAAGAAGAAAACCCAATAAAATAATTTTCACAACTTAAAATATTATAAAATAATATTCTAAAACTCTCAAAATTCTAAAACTAGAGAATCAATCATTAAATTAATTAAAATAATCCTTCATTAAAATACACTAAAATACGGGGTGTTACATATTCCATCATGTTGAGAGATATGTGAAGTCATGAGAGATTGTAAAATCACTCATTATAGTAGATTTTGTCTCCAAACAACCTTTAGACATATGCTTTTATGCCAAACTATGTAAATTTTTGTGTTTCTCTTTATTTATTTTTATTTGCTTATTTATTATTTTTTTTATAGATGAACGCAAAAAGTATCGTATCAACGCCCGAATCATTAACGTGGGCCGGAGATTATTTTTTCTTTGTTCTGGCTTGTTGTACAAATTCACGTATTAACAATATGCAAGTAAAATAAAAACACATGTATTTTAGGCGACGTTTGGTTACACAAATAAAATTAGATGAGATGAGTAACTAATAATTAGATAATTTATGAATAATAGTGAAATTGATTGTTTGAGATAAGATTTTTATGGGTTTTTGAAAAAGGAAAGAGAAAAAATATAATAAAACAATTATAAAATTAAAAGAGGGTTATAATATGATTTCTAATGTTATTTTTATTTTAAGATTTAAAAAAGTTGAATTATTTTTTGTGTTTTATGTAGAAGTTTAAGAAAGTTATGATGATTAGATGAAAAAATTAAAAAGTTAAAAATCTAAAATTAAAAAATATTTGTGTTTAAATAGTATTTAAGTATTTAGATGAGATAATTTCCAAATGAGTACTGCTACATCTCTCGAGAGATGTAGCCCGAGAACCCACCGAATAGGCCAAAAGTTTTTTTTCATTTTTCATTTAATTTTTTATGTATTTTTTTAATCATCATAAACACTTTTAAAAAAAATAAAAAATTCGCAACATCATTAAAAAATATTTTTTTAATCACTAAATAAAAAAAAAATCTCATTCGGCACATATCTTCGGAACCCAAATTCAGATCCCAAAACATTTCTCTTTCAAAATTTTGTAAAACCAAATCAGGAATTGTTTTGTACAAGCTTGACTTTTTATAACGTAATAGCCAGACCTAATTGAGGACAGAATTAAGTCAATTCCTCTCTAACAAACGAAGAAGCAAATTGGAGAAATTAAGAAGCAAAATATTGCTGCTGCCGTAGAAGTTGCCAACCTCGCAACTCCGACGAAGAAGAAGTGGAGGTGTTTTTTCACATTTACATCAGATTTCGGAATAGGTTGATGGGATTGTTACATTTTTGTTGATTCTCGGATTGTTGGAACGATCCGATCAAAGTTTGTTTAACTTTTATTTAAACGACTAATTGAGTTTTAACTTTTTATCGAGTTAAATTTTATATTCATGAGCATAACAAATATTCGAGCGAGTCTGAATTTATTTACGTACTGCTTTATTTTGATAAATAGATTATTGATATTGTATTTTAAAATTTTATCTATAAATTTTGACATACACATATTTTTACTTTTTGTTAATATTTTTATAAAACTTATATATATATATCAACGATTATATTTATAAGAATTCAAATAAGATGTTTACTATTAAGAATATGATTTCGTCTAAACTTTTTAATATATTTTTAGAAATATAGAGATAATACTTTGTAGGTTATGGGGTTTTGGTAGATTTTTTGGTTGCTTCGATCGTGGGTTCGTCTTTTGCATGTTTTGGATTTCAACTTCAGAAATAATTCGGGTTCCGAATTTGTCATCCGAAAAAGTTTTTTTTGTATTTTTATTTTTTATTATTAGTGATTAAGGAAGTTTTTTAATAATATTAAAAAAAATTATTTATTTTTTAAAATATTTATAATAATTAAAAAAATACATAAAATAAAGTGAAGTATACATTTGCCAAGACAAATTCGGGCCACTTTTGCGGCGGCGGCAGTGGTTCTCTTTAAACTTTTCTGTGTTGCGTAAAGTTCCAACAATATTCGTATTTGATTAAGGGATTAAGGGCGATTAAGGGCAGTGCCAGGGACACAATAGTGGGTCCCGACACTGCCCACGAGGCAATTTATATATATATTTAATTTTTTAAACATTTAAAAATAATCTTAACGTTATTTAAAAATACTTATTTAATTATTAAATAAAAAAATCGATAAACTCTATAGAAAGATTTTGTCCGTAGTTTTAGCATTATTGTTTGATTTTTTTTTTTTATAGAAAATATACATCATTTTATTTATGAAATCGAAATTACAAGTGTGACTGTTAATAGAGAGAAAAAACTTAGATTATAAGTCGAACTACTTATCTGTGGAGAGTTTTCCTCCACATATATTTCTTTGCGATGGACATCGTCTTAACTTCTATAAACTCTCTACTAACAAAATTGATTTGTCTGAGAGTACCATTCTCGGAAAAAAAAAAAAAAAAAAACCATCCCTCTCTAAAGGAGAAGAAGGACTAGACCACCCTCTTCTAAAAGATGACCAAAGTCCAATAGCCTATTTCGTTTATTTCCTAACACAAATAAATATCAAAATTACATATAATTAAAAACACTGTAAAAAAGCAACAACACACTAACCAAGGTGGTTCTAGTGGCGTGTGAAGGACACGCGTCACTAGGAGGATGCAGAACAATCGATCTTGAGGATGCCAGAGTCGTTAGCCCTAGAAACACCGCGTGTGGTGGTAGCGCAAGCCTTCTTGCAATGGCGTGTGGAAGCCACACGTGTGCGATGACCTACGTATGATCTACGCATCTCTCCTTTTGGTACCGTATTCGATGGTCTGGAACATCGGCGACTGAGGAAACCTATGGTGGGGCGCATGTAGTTCGTTGGCCATCGGAAAACTAAGGGTGTTTCTCCTTTATTTGACTTAAAAAAAAAAAAAAACAAAAACAAAAAACAAAAAAAAAGACATGGGAAAGAAAAGGAGAGGAGGAAACACTAGAAAGAGGGAGGGGGAAGGAGACGGAGCTCCCACCCCACCCCAAGCTGATTTCGGTTTGGAGTTAGAGAGAGGTTAGAGGTTCTCTTTAGAAGAATGCTAGGGCTGGATCTAAGCAAATCAAGGTTCTTTTTTTTATAGGAAAACTTTCATTAAAAGATATTAGCATTACATTAACCTCTCAACCAAAATGACTGGAGCAATTTCATTAGGAAAAGATCCCCATCACAAGTTAATATCACTATGACACTAACAGTCCAAGCGTGCCTCACAAGTTTATGTGCAGCTTCATTGCAATTTTGTCCAACATGTCTCACTTTACAACTCTAAAAATAGTGCATAAGTTCTTTAGTATCCTTAATGACATTACCAACCAAAGCCATAGAAAGTGCAGATTTTTGCAATTGTTGTACTAAAGGTAAAGCATCACTCTCAATAATGAGATGATGAAGTCCATGTGCACACTCAACTGCAAGCGCTCCCGGAGATTGCCAGCATCTCAACTTCTGTAGGATCACACTCAGTTGTAACTTCGGTTCATTAATGAAATGAAACTATTTTAAAAAAAAAAAAAAAAAAAAAAAAAAAACTCACATTCTATATTTTATATTTTTTATATTTTTTTATTTTATCAAATATTTTTTATATGAACAATGAATAAAAAATTTGAAATAGTTAAAAAACAAATAAACTCAAAAAAAATTTTAAAAAAATATTAAAAAATTTAAAAAAAAAATGTGGAGTGTGGAGTGTGAATAAAAAGTAGGAGGTTGTGTAGTAAAACTCTAATAAAAATTATATGAAATATCTTAGGTCCTATTAAATAAAGTCCAAATTATCTCAAGCAAAGTGGAATTTAGATATTTGATCGTATAAATCCATGCCATTTTTTGTTTTTGAAGCATAAATGGTATCTTTCATTCATTCACTATCAACAACAATGTTAATCATTACAGTATTTCTCCCTCAACACAGAGTTCATAATCTGCATGGGACCCTCTTCTATCCACACTAATTCTTCATTACAATTAAATGACATTTTAGCAAGTGAGCTGTATTATTAGCCTCTCTCTAAGTAAAAGACAGCAATCAATTCATATTGTCAGCAAGTAATCTTCTAGTATCTTCATTCAAAATACCATAATCTACCCATATCTCCTCCTTACTATTGGTATCTTGGACTATCAGCTATGAATCCCACTCCAGAACAACACTGGACATACCTAGCTCCAGGCATAAGACCATAGCTCTTCTCAATGCATATGCTTTAGCCATAATTGGTTTCATGACAACATCTATTTTTAAACAAAGATATGCTAAAATATCCCCTTCTGAGTTTCTACCAATGAATTCAATACCCACCCTCTTATTCTTCACATCAAAGGCTGCATCCCAATTAACTTTACTGTTCATAGCACGAGGTTTTTGCCACTTGATCACATCCCTGTCCACATGCCTAGTTTGTATAAGAGTTTTTGCTCTTATTAATTCATCCCTACTCTCCTTAGCAGCACATAACACCCTTCTCGGATTCTCAAATTTCTTCTCAAAGATCAGTGAGTTCCTTCTCAACCAAATTTGTCTCATGGTACAAGCTACCAGACCTACTCTTATTCTTCCAAACACAGATTCAACGTTTTCCAAAGATCCATAAACTCCACTTCTGTATTAGCTCATTTGTGGACTGGACTTCCATGTTCTACCCAAACATCCGAGGTTGTTGGACCGCACCATAGGGTACGAGTGATGGTTTTCACTTCTCTCTCACAAATTGGACATAGATTGGTGTCACAAATGTGTTTCTTGAATAGATTCAGTCTTGTGGGGATTAAGTCATGGCAAGCCTTCTAGATAAATTGTTTTTCCACCCCCTGTACATTTAGCTTCCATATAGAATTCCAACCAAATTCAGTAGCTGCCACATTTGAGGGCTCACCTTTTCCAACTCTTATCCTTGAGTGCTCCAAGTGATAGGCACTCTTAACAAAGAAAACCCCTTTATTTGTGTAACCCCACACCATTTTATCTTCTGCCCCCAACCTAATGAGAGGAATGCTACAGATGGTAGCAGCTTCATCCTTAAGGAAGATGTCTTCAATCTGTTTTTCTTCCAAGAACCAGAACTTGCATTAATGAGCTGTTGAACACATGAATCCTCAAGTAGAATCTTTGCGAGGGATTCCATTTATCCTTCTAGATTTTAATTTGACTCCCATCCCCCACCTTACATAGAAGGCCTTCCTTGATCAAACCAATAGAGTGCCATAAACTCCTGCCTGATATAAAGGTTGTTTGGCTTTTTGAGATGATAACTGGAAGGACTTTCTTCAACCTGTTAGCTAGCACCTTTGAAACAAGTTTGTATAGGACATTACACAGGCTAATGGGTCGAAATTCACTAACTACTGAAGCATTCTCAACTTGAGGAATTAAAGAAATGTGAGTAAAATTAATTGAACTATCCAACCCCACCTCTCTATTTAAAAAGGATAGAATATCTTTACCTACCTCTTCCCCTACCACATTCTAGTAGGTTTAAGAAAAGCAAGCCCCATACCCATCGAGCCCTGAGGACTTTAAGGGATCCATTAGTCTTAATGCAGCCTCCACCTCAGCCATAACAAACTCCTTCTGCAGCTCAGCATTCATAGCACTTGTAACTTTTGGTTCAACACCTTTTATGCACTCATCTATAGCTTCTCTTGAAGGATTTGAAGTTCTGAATATACTTTGGAAGTATTGAAAGAATAACTCCTCAATACCTGCCTGTTTAGTTAGACATCTTCCCCTGGAGTCTTTAATTTCCCTAATCCAGTTCTTCTTTCTTCTTTAGCTGGCACATGCATGGAAATACTTGGTATTCTTATCACCAAGTTGATACCAATTTCTCTTTGCCCTTTGCTTCCACTTCAAATCTTCCTTCTCAAGTAGCAACCCCAACTCCCTCTGTAATGTTTTAATAGCAGCAACATTGTGTGGGCCCTCAACCTACTGTTCTTGCTTTAGATTCTCAGCCAACAACATAATTTCCTTCTCTCCATCCCTATCTTTCTTACAGCTCCATCTGGTGAGATCTCCATTATGCTTCTTCAACTTACCCTGAATATCTTTTAGGGTATTTCTTGCTACACTGCTACTTCCCCAAGCTTGTTCTACAACTCTGCCCCCTTCTTCCCCTAATGCCCATTTTGCCTCAAACCTGAAGCCTCTCTTTCTAAATTTTGCATTAAGATTTTCCTCTAACCGCACCAATAACAAGGGCTTATGATCAGATTGCCTAGTTGTCAAGATCTCCACCACTCTTTCTCTGAATAGCTCAGTCCACTAGGGATTAGTAGTAGCCATCTCTAGGATTTCGATTTCAACCATGCTTTTGGGTTCTCAGTTGGATTCCAGCCATATAGGATTTCACTAGGGTGGAAATCCTCTTTAGTTTGGCAAAGTTTGATTGATCGGATGGAATAAAGTTTTTGCTTAGGTGGCATGATCTCACACCTTGATTCCTTCAAATCCATCAAACGTTCCTCATAGTGTCTAGTGTCTAATACTATTCACTAAGTGTGGCTAAGATTTTACGAAGTGTCCAAATAAAATTTTTTTAATCTAATTTGGACATTCCACACTGTGATTTTGAAACACTGCAATTGGTGTGCTTATCGAAGTTACTATTCACTCCAGAAAAGTGAATCATAAACTTAGTACTAAAAATTATTAAATATTTATATGAACCTATAGTGAAAATCGTTTACCGAAATTCAACCTCGAAGTGCGCTAAAAATAATTTCATAGTTTCAAACAGGCTTTTCGTCCGAAAACATGAAAATAGAGTTATTGCGCCATAAAATCCAAAATAATCAATTGAGTCTAATGGCGCAGACCATAATACATTCTGACACTTATAACTACCTCAAATAATTAGAAGCACACTTCTGGCATCATAGTGAGTGGTAACACAGACTATGTTGACAGACTAAAACCTATACGAATGGTCAATTCGTAAAAACTTATGGAGTTTTCATGAGGTTCCTAAAGCCAATAGAAATTCCACCGTTGAATTTCTAGCGAGCTGTTACAATATTCTGATTGTCAGAGTATTACTAGGTACTCCTGGTGTAATCATTTTGATTGCTAGGGTACGTGATTTAAAATACTCATGATGAAATCATTCTGATTGTCTGAGTATCTCTGACGGAATATGTTGTACGGAATCATTCTGATTGTTCACTATTCTTGACGAAACGCCTGGCAGAATCATTTTGGTTGTGTGAATTCAAGTTCACGTTAAGTAAAGAAGTTAGTTCAAATTCATGCAAAGTTAAGTTTCAGAATTCAAGTCCAAGTTTATGTTAAGTAAAGAAGTCAGTTCAACTTCATGCAAAGTTAAGTTTCAGTTCAAGTTCAAGTTCATGTCAAGTTAAGTTTCAGAATTCAAGTCCAAGTTCATGTTAAGTAAAGAAGTCAGTTCAAGTTCATGCAAAGTTAAGTTTCAGTTCAAGTTCAAGTTCATGTCAAGTTAAGTTTAAGTCAGTTTAAGTTCATGTTAAGTCAAGTTTCAGATCAAGTTCTTGTCAAGTCAAGTCTCAGTTTAAGTCCAGTTCAGTTTAAACAAGTCAAGCTCAGTTCATGCTTTAGTTCAAGTTATGTCAGCTATGCTATGTTGTTTGTCAAGATATGCTATGATTACTTATGATTTTGATTATGCATTCATGCTTTTACTGCCATGCATGCATCATTAACCTGAGTGAAAGTTTTTTTTGTTAACTTGCTGAGATTTGTAATCAAATCTCACTGTAGTAGTCCTAATTACCATTCCTCCCGAATGGTAGATCTTGTTACAGGATCTGAAGGAGAACGGAGAATCGACCAACTGGAAACGGTCGACGAAGTGACGATGCGACGTAGATGATAGTACAGTAGTTGCCTCAGATTACTACTTGTATTTGTAGAGTTCAATCTCCAACACTCTTTTGATCGCAACTATTTTAGACTAGTGTTGTAATCTTAATTGTTTAGTATGTCATTATGTATGAAGTATATTTTAAGTATATGTGATATTTCAGTTTGGTGCATAGTATTGCTAAAGAAAAAAATAAATTATCCGCTGCGAATATTGCATAATACTATATGCATGTTAAGAGCATTGTATCTTATATGTCATGAACGGGGGCGGGTAACCTTGTGTTGCATGTCTCAACGCTTCAAATGTCCGTCCGATCCCAAGTGGAATTTGTGGGTGTCACACTACGCAAGCTTCCAACACAAGAACTTACAAGAACTTCAAGAACACTCAAGGACACACACACCTTTTGATTTCTCTCAAAACTGAAAGGAAGATGGCTCTCAATGCTCAGGTGTAGCTAGATATGTGGTGTTGAGGAAATGATAGGGTGGAGGGGATTTTTATAGGCAACCAAGGGGGAGGAGACGTTAGCCTAATCCCATGGGGATTGGATGATATGGGCGATGGTGTAAGGAGCTGAAATTTTAGCTTACATTTCATCATCTTGTGTCACTTGTGCAGAGTGAATAGTGCCTTAAATCACCATGACTTCATCAATTCAGGTGCTACATTGATCCTAAGGGTGTTGGTCAGGTTTTGGTGTAGAAGGAAGAGAAGAAAAACAAAACAAAAATCAAGCATGAAGTTGATAGGTTCAAGGGTGGTTTCTTGGAAAGTTTTGATCATGGCTTTGACTCACCCTCTTCTCTTTTCACCATGGCTGCTTTGTGCATGTCATAAGCCATTTTTCAAAGGCTTTCCAAGTGAGGGAATGGTTCTTGGTTGGCTGCCAAGTGATCATGAAGTGGTAGCTCAAATGAAAGGGGTGAAGGGAAGTGGGTTGCCAAAATGACGATGGTTTGATGCCTTTGGTTTGGTGCTTTCTTTGGGTGGGAAGAATTGGTCGAAAGCTCATGATGACCATGGGGGCTTCTTGGGGATTGATTGGTGATGGAGGTGGCATGGGGCAGTGGCTCATCCATGGGCATAAGAGGGGTTGAAACTCAACCAACTTGGTTCTCATCCAACTAGTGCTCAAGGTGAAATCTGTTTTGGTGTTTTGGTTTGGTTTTTTTCTTTTTTTGAAACCAAATTGTTCCAATGCTTGGGCTGGGTCTAAAGGGATCATATAAATGTTTTTAAAGACCATAGTGCCCTTGAGAAAAAGGCACAAGAAATTGCATATAAGGGCACACATGTGTGCCGATTGGTGTAGTTTGATATTTTGATTTGTCATTTCTTCTAATGGCATATGTGGAGGTTTATCTAGGATCCTAATATAATCTAAGAATGATGTAACTAAATAGTGAAACAAGAAAATTTCAGATAAAAAAGGGTAAAAAGATTAAGAAAGAAAATTAAGTTTCAAAACACGGTTTAAAGATCACTAATCATGGGTAAGTTGATTAATGATCTTAACCCAATTTTAAAACTTAATTTGGGTATTTGAGGAAACCCATGGTATGGTATATTGGGTTTCAAATTAAAGAGTGAATAGAAGCAAACAAGGCTTTAGGCCTTGTGAGACTTAAAAGGGCCATGAGTGTGGGTTAATGGTCCATGGGCTTTGGGTTTGAGTGGATGAGAGGCCTTGTTCCCAGATTTTTAAGGATTAAGAGAGGCCTCAAGATCCACAAAGATGGAGCTTGAAAGGCTTACCTTTACAGAATTGGGCCATGGGTCAAACCTATACTATGCTTGGTCCAAAAGGCCTTATGCCTTCCTCATATTTGGGACAAGGCTTGTACTCCTACGAGGCTTAGTTTAAGGTTTCTAAGACTTGGTCCATAAATGTCCTAAAGTTCTAAAGGCCTTAATAGGATTACTACTGGGCTTGCTTTTCTTATCCTTCATGCTTAATAATTAATGACACTAAGTGCCATAGTCTAAATAAATCTAACTATCTCCATTGAAATAAATAAATAAAATAAACAAACGAAATAATATAATAATAATAGTAATAAAAAAAATATTTAAAGCCCAAAATTATAAGTTTAATCTAAGAGAGTTTAAAAATTAATCATAATGGTTAATTAGGCAGATGTTACATCTAAGATGTATGTTAATGGTATTTTATGGCCATCCAGAGGCTAGTAAAAGGAAAGAAATTTGGGACATGCTGACTTCCTCCAGACCCTCTACTAATGTAGGGTGGTGTGTGTTAGGATATTTCAATAAAATCCTAACTGAACAAGAAAAATAAGAGGGTAGACTAAGGAATGAATCCTTGATGGAAACTTTTCAAGTGGCTCTATAAGTAGTCATCCTTTTTACCTGGGTTGGAGTAGAGAAAAATTTACTTGGCGTAATAATCGTATTGATGAAAGCTTTACCAAGGAGCGATTGGATAGGATTGTAGCTAACTCAAGATTAGCTGATTTATTTGGAGAAAAAAAGAGTGGAAGGACTTACTGTAATTAGTTCAGGTCATAATCCCATCATACTTCAATTTATGAAGAAAAGACATGGGGTGAAGTTTCATAAAAGAAGCTTTAAGGCTCCGTTTGGATGTTGAGCTGAGTTGAAATAAGTTAAGTTCTTGAATAGTAGTGAGTTGAGATGGTGGAGTGAGTTTTGTGGGCCTACCTAAGATGTGTTTAGATATTAAGATGAGTTTATATGCATTTACAGGATGTTGAAAAAGGTTGTGGGTCCCGCTTGTAAAGAGGTGTTGGGTTGAGATGAGTTTAGTGATTTGAAAGTTGAGTGTTTGAATGTTAAACTCAGCTTAAAATTAGACTAAACTTAATTCTAAACAGGGCCTAAATATGAGAATAGTTAGACACTCTATGATGACTGTAGAAGGGTGATACATGGGGAATGGAAGAAGAACAATAAAAATACAGACTCAGTGACTATGTGCAAGTAAATTGAGGGCCTGTAGTATTGTTCTACGTATGGTGGGGAGGGGTGTGTGTCACTAAAAAAAAATTCAAAAAATAATAACAAAATATGTTCCTTGTATATTATCAATTTTATAAAAAAAAAAAAATGCTTAGTTCTAGTCACTTATTTGCAATGAAAATAATTATTTATTAAGAAAAATTTTCTATTTTCGTATTAAATATTTATTCTCGTTAAAAATAATTTATCATAAGTATTTTTTAATAACATTGAATGTATTAGCGCAACCCTCCTTATTTTTTTTTATAAGAAATATATATCATTTCGTTCATGAAATCGAAGTTATAGTTATGACTGGTCAATACAGAGAAAAACTCAGATTACAAGCCAAACTATTCATCTGTAGGGAGTTTTCCCACACACAAATTTCTTTGCGGCGGATATTGTCTTAACTTCTAAGAAATTCTCTATTGACAAAACTGGTTTGTTTGAGAGTACAATTTTCTGTAAACAAAATAAAGATAACCATCGCCCTCTAAAGGAGGGGAAGGACACAAAAAAACACTAACACCCCATTCCTCCAAAGGAGGAGAAAGATAAAGCACCCTCCATCATCCAAATGAGGAGAAGGATTAGACCACCCTCCTCCTCCAAAAGAGGTGGGGATTCTCCTGCTATGCACTAAAATCCAATAGCTTATTTATTTATTTATTTTTCTAACACAAATAAAGACCAAAACTATAGACGTTAAAAATACTATAAAAAGTGAAAAAAACACTGGTCAAGACGTCTATAGTGGCACATGAAGGACACACGTCACTGTAGGAGGATGCCGGACAATCAATCTTGAGTGTACCGGAGTTGCTGGCCCCAGGAAGGCTGCACATGACGGCAAAGCAAGCCTTCTCATGATGGCGCGTGGACGCCACGTGCAAGCTTTTGACCCGCGCGTGTGTGCTACGCGCCTCTCCTTTTGGTGCTGTATTTAGTGCAATTGTAGAAGCCCATGTAGAAGTCCATGGTGGGGCATGTGTAGGACATTGGCCACCAAAAAGTGCAATTGTCCACGTATCTCTTTTATTTGACTTAAAAAAAACAAATAAACATGAAAAAAAGAGAGAGAAACATATAGACTAGAAAGAGGGAGGAGAGCCGAAGCTCCACTGATTTCGGTTTGGAGTTAGAGAGAGGTTGGAACTTCTCTCTCTAAAAGAACACTAGGGCCGGCTGCCTCAATGTACCGGGACCCTCCTGGTCCTACTCCCTGAGGAGCCGATGAAAAAAATTAAATCAAATCTAATAAAATAATTAGAAAGTCCGGAACGTGAAAGGAGAAGTACGTCTATATTTGGTCCTTTCAAAGAAAAAGGTCTATATTTTGTCAGAAAGTTATTTCTTCAATTTATTGTTATAGTTATATTCGTTGGGTCATAATTCTAATTACTTTTTCATTTATCAGTCGTTACTCTGGCCAATGCCATACACGTTTCGGCAGGAGAAATAAATGCAGCTCAGTTGATCAGATCGACAGTCAGAAAAGCAATGATTCAAGCATCTCTTCTTTATTCCAAGTAAATTTCTTTAAGAACAAAAAAAAGAAAATAATTTACACATAACGTATTTTATAATATATTGTATAATAATATGTTAAAAGAAAAAGTATTTTTATAAAACATATTATAAAAATAATAGCACTTTATAAAAATACTATCATTTTATAATATTGTTATATAATATATATAAAATATATTGTGTATTATTACTTGTTCAGATTTTTCAGGTGCGTGTATATCACCTCCAAGTTGAGATGGGGTATTATCTCGGTGGAACTTTTCTAGACATTCGAGAACGAAATATATTGAATGTCCTGCTGGCGGGGGTCAAAGGATGCTTGGTTTTGTACGCAGTGGGCGCGGAACTGGGTATCACTCGTTGTGCATCACTCGCACGGTCGCTACTCGTGGGGTGCGAGTGTCGCTACTCGTGGGGTGACGAAGGGAGCCAGAGTATGTGGATGGTCCTTAGGAGAGGCCATGGTGCATACGGTTAAAAATTAGAATTAATAGATTTATTCCTGGATTTTATTTTTGTGCCAAATGTTGATTTTTGGCTTGAATGGAAAAATTGTGATTTCAGAGAAATGGTGTTTTTCTCAGATTTTACACTTTGGTCAGCATGTGCATGCATAACATTAGTTATTTTACTATATTTATGTCTTAGAACATTTGGGTTTTACTTACCTGTGGTACCATTTAATGGTACTGCAGATTTTAATGATGTTGATGCAGATGCTGAGCCTGAGGATTTGGCTCCGCTGGAGGAGTGATCTGGGATCACTCGTATTATGTTCTTTTCAGCTCTTGTATTATTTTGAGATATTTGGTTTCTACTTTTAAATGCTTTGTATTTGGTTATTTGTATTAAACAAATTCTGGTACTAGTTGACTTATTTATTATCCGCTGCTTATTTTTACTGTACCCGTGTTGTTATCATCATGACGTCACGATTCTCGAAGTTTTTTGTACGTGGGAGTCGGGGCGTCACATTCATTGATTTGTTGAATTGGGCACTTCTTGTGAGAATATCATTACATGGTTTGTGGTAAGATGGTAGATATACTTGGGATATGACGAAGGTCAACTTAGGATCAACGTTTGAGCCTTTCAAGCTAACCCTTTCCATCATAGACCCCTAGTAGCCAACTTTGAGCCAATAAATACATGTAGCTTTCTCTTTTCATATGCCCACATCATCCATACCTTTTCACATTGGAGTATAACCTATACACTGATTTTTTCTATCCTTGTTACTTCCAAGTGTGTACTAGATGTGGAGTTTGTTTTTCTTCTCAATTAAAAAAAAAAAAGGGAGACAGAGAAATGTGAAGAACATAAGTTACAAGATGTTCAAGTGAGTGAGCTTCAAAGGCAAAAATACCAAGGCTGGGTAGAAATAGCAAAATACCAGGGTGACAAAATTGTTCACCAAGTTAAAAAAAAAAAATTGAAAAGAAAAAGAGGCATTATTCAATGATTTGAAAAGTTGGAGAGTACATCAAGTGAGAAATGTGGTTTATTGAGAGGTTTAATAATATTTCATTTATATGTACATGGAAGTTTTCGAATCATTTTTATCTTTTTCTTCATATAACCCTGAACCCAAGCCACGTTACAACCTTTTGTGTTGACCGTTCTGATCCTAAGTAAGGTTTTGGAAAGAGTGGTGGAAGTCTTATTTGTTAGTTTCTTATCATAAGATCAATGTTTGCTTGTTGCTTGTTCATAATTGCCTAATTCCCCATGAGAGTGTGTACACCCATTGTCAACTCCATAGAGAGAATCCGCACACGAAATACTTTTATTCCCGTGAGTTATGGAGTTGAACCTTTTGCTTGAGATGTTCTTGATGTTGCATGTGTCAGGGTTTCTTGTTAGATGGATATAACTTGGAACACATATACACGCTCTGTGGATTGCTATAGGTGGATTGCTTGTGATAAGGTTATTGAATTCCTAAAATTGCTTTGATATGTGAATCTAGAAAGTGTGACTTGGTGGCCTTTGTGTGTGATTTTCTTTGGTCTATTTCGTTGTTTTGGCATGAAAATTGTTAGGGACTAGCAATGAGTAAGTTGGGGGGTGTGATGAGTGTACGAGAGTACACTTTAAATACCCTATTATTGGACTATAATGCTAAAATATAAATAGAAATTATAGGAATTAATGTGTTTTTTTGAATTGAGTTTCTATTTACTTTGAGATCATATTACTAAACATATTTTTATATTTAATTTCAGGAACTATAAAATAGTAAGTCAAAACCCAGTCAAATTCAAATGACTTTCAATTGGGCAAGAGTTGGAACAACCTAAGAACTTTCAATGAGTGTAGGACTCTTCAAATAAGGATAATGATGGAGTTTAAGAGTAATTCAGATCAAAAGAAATAGTCAGAGTCTAACACACTCTAGGAGACAGTCTGGATATATTTTAGTATTTGAATCGTAACTTTTCACTAACATATCCGATTGATACGATTCCAGATATTTTGGAAAGCTAACTTAAAGGACTACAACTTTGTCTCTAATAAGAATTTCTAAATTCGAACTCCTGAAGCTCGTACGTGGCTGCCAAGATAAGTCCTAACATTTAGACGATTTTTCTAGGCGAGAATCATGATGATATGAGGGTTTCTTTCCTACCCTATATAAGTATATCATTAGTGCGAAGAAAAGGAGGGTGGAGGCTGAAAAGAGGAAGAGAGGAAGAGAGGAAATTAATTGTCATGGCCGCCGTTTGCTTTACTTTTCTCTTGAGATTTTTGTTGTCCATTATATTTATGGGTAATTAAATTCTCAAGTAGGGTTAGGGATGAACTTGCATATTAGATGATTTTTTTAATTTATTTTTGGTTTATGTATTTGATTTTCAATTATTAAAACTCTTTTGTTTTATCATTCTCAATTCATCGTTGATGTTTTCTTCTCTAAATAATCATAGAATTTATTCTGTTTATGGATTCAGTCATACTTTTTCTATTGAATGGATTAACTTTTTGATTATGTTTGGTTCAATTATTTATCTATATTAATTTAATTCTTTGCTGCAATATCACTTCTTAAGTATATTGTCGTCGTTGGATTTTCTTAATAATGATAATAATTTACATATTTTAAAAGTGGTGAATGATTCTTCATATGGTTACATTTGGTTTAATCTTGGTTTATAAATGTATATCTTACGATTGAAAATTTTGAGAATTGAGTTTCCAATTGAGTTATTTAATGAATTAAGAATAATTAAAATACTAGATTTGTGTAAGGGATTCCCGATGCTCTATTGTTTGTCAAATTTGAATTTTTTTTTGTTCTCCATTAATTTACATTTAAAATTAATCTTTGTTCTTCATTAATCATTTGATATTTTTGCTTAGTTTCTTTATTCCTGCTACTATTCTTTTAATTTGTCTCTCTGTGGAATTGACACCTCAAAGCTGTGCTATAACTACCGCGTTATTCTTTGGGCGTAATCAGGACACAAAGGACCTTGTAGCGCCAGAGTTGAATAAAGCACCAGCCTAAATTCGTATAATGTGATTTTACTTAGGGTGTAATTGACTATTGAGTACTAAGCAACTAGTATAAAAACTGATTTTCTAAAAAGAAATGGGTATTTTTAGGAAAAATACCAGTAATGACTTTCATCTTTTCCTCTTCAGTTACCTCGTCGTTGATTTCCCCAGGGGTGATGGCATACACACTAGCTTGAATAGGTGGCCTTTGATTGGGCTGATTATTAGGAGCATTCTTTCCACCTTGTGCATCCTGAGCGCACCCCCGGATCATATGTCTTGACTGACTGCATCGAAAACATACTCCTAAACCCATTCGACATTCTCCACCATGATTCTTTCCACACTTTTTATAGATAGCAAGTGGAGCTGTCATAATTCCTTTGCCCTTGTTGGCTCCTTGAATAATCATTCTTTTGGCATTATTCCCTCTGAAGGGGAAGGAAGAAGCCCTTTTTCAATCCAAGTTAATCTGGACTGCCACACTTCGTTGCTCTGCTTCAGATATTGTCACCACGTTAACCAACTCTTGGAAATTTTTGATGTGAAACCCAGCTACATAACTGCGAATCCTGGGTTGCAGTCGTCCTTGAAAATTTTGAGCCTGCATCTTTTCAATGGCGATCAAATGTGGAGCAAACCTCCCAAGCTCCATAAACTTTGCAGCGTACTACTCAACGGTGAGATTGCCTTGTACCAATGTTACAAATTCTTGGGCCTTCTGGGTCTTTATTGACTTTGGGAAGAATCAATTGTCAAATTCCTCCTTGAACCTATCCCAAGTCAAAATGGTGATAGTTCCTAATTCTCTAATCTGAAGTTGCCTCTTGGTGTCCCACCAAATTTCGGCTTCACCTTGAAGTAGGTGCCCCGTGTACTGTACCTTATATTCCTCAGTATAGCCGCTAATCTCGAAGGTCCTGTCGAGATCCAATAGCCACTTATTGGCTATCTTAGGACCCTCAGTTCCCATGAAATTAGGGTATCTATAAATCAAGAACTTCTCGTAGGGACAACCTCGGTTCTCAACCTGTGGGAGTGGCTGGATCTGCCTCAGGATTACTTCTTACTGCTGCCTCATAGTCTCCATCATCTACAGAATTGCGTTCGCCAAATCGCTTCCTCCATTGACGCAATGATCTTGTTCTCTGCAGGTGTTAGAACCTTTAGTGTTCCTTTCTTGTCTTCCACATGTCATCTAGGCTTAGTCCTTCCAACTCTTGCGATGCATGTGTATCAGATAGAGCTTCACTTCAGGCAAATCTATGCAAAACTAATGATTCAAACTTATATTTTGGCATATAATTTCTAAAGGACATGTGGGTTTACCAAGAGACGTAATTGCTCTGATACTACCCAGTGATGCTCCCAACCTCCGCTTGTGATGGAACTGAGACTTAGAGCATCGGGACATGCAACACAAGGTTACATACTCCCGTTCGTGACAATTAATATGCAATACTTTCAACTAACAGTATGCAATAATTGCAATAGATAGGAGGGTGAAAACAGAACTTATGCCAGAATAACTAAAACATCCCAATTTCATTAGAAGTCATCAAGTTCAAAATACCAACATGGCATAGACTTAGGTACAAAGTTAAAACGTTCTCTTCATGTGATCTAAGGCATGAAGGATTAGGGCTACAAACATGATAATTAAATCTAGTCTATTCTCGAGGTCAGGCTCCTCCTCAACCAGTCAGATCCAGTGCTCTATCTAGTTCATCCTCTTCGTATTCTTACACTTCTATCATTCCGAGTGGAATGATAGTGGATTCACAAGAGGTGAGATTTTCATGAAATCTCAGTAAATTAACAACCAACTTGTACAAAGACAAATTATGCATGAAGGATGATAAATATGAAGTGTATGAAATGCAGAAAAATGTGCATTTGTTTCCCATCCAGATTTCTCAACATCTTTAGAAAAACCTTGATGCACTTTCACTTTCAGAGAACATTTTCACTTTCTCATTCCAAGAACATGACATTTTGAAAAAGAAGATTTCAAACTTTATTGCTTTCAAAAAATTTTAACATTTCATAATTTATTAAAGCCATCATTAACATACGTTTGGTAGGAACATGATTCCCCATATGCACCATGAGCACATGCCCGTGACCGTAACACAACTCATGCTGGAATTACGTCATTGTCTGTAGACATCGTTCTCAATGTATTGGTAATATAACATAACATCATCATAACATCATAACATAAACACCCACTAGCATTAGGTGTCATAACATATGACTTCGCTCTAGCGTTCTTTAAAAAGAACTCATTCGAAGCCCCTTGATTGTTCTTCGTCAACCTAGGGGTCACCACTCCATTCTGAAATGCTCCAGAGTAGATAGATGAGTTCTACTAGGATAATTCTCCATCCTAGCCTTTGAGTTCATGACAAAATTATTTTTATGCTAAGTTAAAAAATGTTTTCCATGACATGTGTATATATAGCAAGCTTTTTATGTGAAATGATATTTATAGATGCAATATGCTAAAATGGTAGAAATGTCAGATGTCATGTAAATATACACTCAATTTATCATATAACATGATATTTTATGCTCAAAGTGATAATTGAAACATGAATGAGGTATTTATCTATAAATCATAAATAACTTATCAAGGTGTAAGCTAGAGACCAACTTACAAAATTTCGGAGTAATTGAAAATAATATTGTAGCTGTGTAAATCAAGAGTGTACCAAGTTAGGATTAATACTTCTATGGGTGAGGTCCAAAATAAAAGGCTTCAAAAATGGATATTTACAAAAATACCCCTAGACCCTAAAAAATTGCCGTTAAGGCCCTAAATTTTCACTAAGTGCAAATGAATTCCAAATTTGATAAAAACTCATGGATTTTATATTTTCGGCATTCTAAAACCATCTATACCCTTGGATTTTAAAAAATCAAACTGCAATTTGCCCAAATGGTCCCAACCCGAGGCATGTACTTTAGTTGATGCTTAAGTGTATTTTCAACCATTGGTCCCTATGATTACATGCATATAAGATTTTATTTAATCACAATTGATCACTAACATCTTTAATGAAATAATGAAGACTAATTCTAGGATAATAGAGTTTATCCCAAAACTTAATCATAGCTAATATATCCTTAATCTCTACTTCATTCAGAACTGATTTATACTAGATGATCAAAACAAGATAGATTCAAAACCTACCATGGCATGCTTCTAACCATAATTTAAATCTTTCATAATTCTGCTAAGACAATAATAAATCATATCAAATCATACTTAAGACATGCCATAGCTAAATTTCCACTTAAAATCATTTAATTATCCAAATCATCCTTTAATAGACCCGGTTTTGTTTTAAGCATGATAACCTTCCCAAAACTTACCCAAATTTCACACCAACTCATGAAAACAAAGCTTGACATGCTAACTAAGATCAAAATTAAGAAAACTTACAAATTTCGTGGCCTTGCAAGCACTCTAGACAGCCTTACACAAGAACACTCAAGAACTAACTAAGAACTCATTCAGTTTCACTCTTTTAATTTTTAAGAGGGGGAAGTGCTCTTCAAGGCTCAAGAGGAAGCTTGGAGCTGAGGTGTGGAGGAAATGAGAGGATGAGGGGGCCTTTTATAGGTGGCCAAGGGGAAGGGGACATTGACTTTGGTCAAGGGAAATGATGAAGACGGTATATGAATATGAAATTTTTAGATTTGCACTCCATCACCTGTGTCATCTTGTGCAGGTCAAAATAGTGCCCTAACCACTATGATTTCACTCCTATGGTTGCTATATTACTCATATGGGGGCTGGCCAAGTCGTGGGGTAAAGGAGAGAGGGAAGAAAAATCATCAAAACCACCCGAGGGGGCTGATGGGTTTAGCTGGTTTTTCCCCTTGCTAGATTTTTTATTATTGTTTTGACTAATCCCTTTGAACCTTCATGAAGGTGCAGCTCGAACTAAGGTGATGGGATGGAGGTGTCCTGCTGAAATGCCATACTGCCTTCTACAATTTGCATCCTTTTGAGCAGAGAAATAGTGGCCTGAAACCACCATTATTTCTTCTCTACTGTGGCTACAATGGTCTTACAGTGGCGGCCAAGTCATGGGATGATAAGTATGATTTTATGTGATTTTTGTCCTGACCGATGAGAGGTAGTGTGAACTGAAGAGAGCCAACGAGATTTGAGGTGAGGAGCCTTATGTCATGGTAGCAAGGAGATTTCTCTCGCCCAAAGGCGAGAAGGCTTATTTTTACCTTCTGGGCTAGAAGACTTGGTAACTAGTCTAACTGACCAACTTAAAAGAAACCAACCTAAATGATATCGTGAGCAACAACTAGTAAAGGCAAGAGGAGTCTTTCATCCTGGCCGGGGGTCTCTCCACTTGTGGTTTTCGTTACCTCCATGCTATTCATTTTCAGTGCAACCAACATCTACCTGGTGGGATAATTCTGACCGAGATCAAACTGCTGGCGACCAAAACCTTCCGAGTTCCACAAATCAAGCCGCATATCACTTCTGTTTAGATAATCCCATTAATTAAGTGGGGTGTTACACATGGCGTGCAACAGTTAAACATGGCATGACGTAATATGACATGTAACAAAGAATTTCGTACTTGAAAGTAAAACACGTTGTTGATGTAAAAGTTTGTTGGCTAGAATTAGATGACTAGGATCTATTTGAATTATTGGATGAATGTAATTTGTTTTTATCTTTATCTATGAATATTTAAGTTCAAAGATAAGTAGATTTATAGATAAAGGTTTGTCTTTATCTTTATCTATGAATATTTGAATTCTAAGATATTTGAATTCTAAGATAAGTAGTTGAATAGATAAAGGTTTAAAAGACTTTTGATCAAGATTGAAGGTTCGAAAAGATAAGAGATATCAAGTGATCTGGATAGAAGATTCATAAAGAAGATATCGAGCAGAAAGAATTTCGAACTATCAAGAAGTTATCCAAAGTAGTTATCTGATGAAGCTTCAGCACTGGCCATCAGCAGTCCGTCAGCAGCATAACAGAATTATAATTGAATGTAACCGTCAACATAAATGGATAACCTCTAAGCAGCTTATTCAAAGAGACTTCAGCTAAAGGTTTCAAGCATCCTTTGGATAACTGTTTATGTTGAGCTTGGAGATTTGAGAGAGATCCAAGTGCTTGAGTGTGTGAGAATTCTTGTGAAAGATTTTCTACTGTTTTGTTCTTTGTCTCTTTGAGTGCGTACTTACTCCGTGTCGGAGTGGAAGTGATCAAGTTCAGCCACTGGAGTTCCAGGAGGGAAGTCAATAGTTTGAAGATCGCCAAAGGTTCTGATTGCTACTGCGGTAGAAGACAAATAGTTACTTTGTCTGGTCAAGTAAGAGAGTCAAGTTACAAAAGTTTTGTAATTGAGATTTACTTGTAATTTATTTTCAAATAATAAGATTGACTTTCTTAGGTTTGGCTGCCCCGTAAGGTTTTACCTTTGAGGAGTTCTTCAAAGGGTTTTCTTTTGTAACCAAAATTGGTGTTACACACTTTTTTTTTTTTTTTTTTTTATGTATTTGACTGTTTATCAAATTGTTGCATAACTAACTACTAGCCAATTTGTTGAGTGAATTGGTAGATATTTTCACTGCGATACAGAGGTATGTAGGTAATTTCACATGCCATGATGTAACAAATCATGTAACAAATGAAGATAAAATATGGTATAACATAACTTAACATATCTATTTAATTTTATTAAAGTCAAATTTTAACATCTGACTTGGCATTTAGACAACATTAATCGGTAGTTTCCCTACTCCCAAACGTCAATCATAGTGATATGGCACGAAAATCGCATACTAATAAACGTCGTTAACAGTTTTAAATTTTAAAATCGGTTGATAGTGAACGGCTGCTGCTGCCTCTTCAAAACCGCTGCTTCTATAACAGAGCCTGGACAACCAAATAGGCTCATACTTTGTGCTGTATCCTCTACTTGGCTGTCGTACGCTCATAATCATGTCTTTGGTCTCCTGGGAGATGAACGCCGTAGATCTCAGTTTAGATTGATTGCAACCCTTTCACCACTCTTCTTTTTTTTATTTTTCTCAGCCTTTTAATCTTCTATTTAATCCTCACTCTTTATGTGCATATCCCAAACAAAAGTTCTCCAGTCAGGCAATGTTCCAAAATCTGTTCTCAACATGTAAACTTTCTTATTTTCATTTTACTCAGGATTTGGCTAATACGTTTCAATCCGATATGAGTATAGAATACGACTAGTTTACTCTATTGGTTTCTTATTTTTTGCTTCATATATTTCTCACCGCTGTAGCCCAGCCGTGAGCCCATGTGGAGCCTGACTCACTAAAAAATGAGCAGCACGAAGGCTGTCCCCAGTGTAGGAGTATGTCGAGTAATAATTAAGAATAAATTCCTACATTGTCTCCTTAATGAAAATTGCTTAAAATCAAACTTGTTTAAAATGGTGAAAATATTCACAAAGAGAAAATAAAAGTTGTGGTATGTGCAATGAATGGAAGAGTGCAACGGGGATAAAAATGGTACTAGTCATGGATTAGATTCATATTTTTAGATTTTTTTTGAGTGTCGGAATGAAATGTAAAAGACTAACAAACTGAAATTAATAATCAAGGAACCAACTAAGCTAAACAATCTCAATTAATCGGAAAGTTAAGTAATAAAATTGAAATTAATTAAGTCCTAATTAACCTAATATGCAATGGAACTAAAAGATTAACAAAACTAAACTAAGAACTAAGCTAGATTAGAAAATAATTAATGCAATATGAGCTGAAAATTGAAAAGCCCCAAAATAAAAATTCTAGGATTCATCCTTGTATTTAAATCATAAATTCTCAAAATCAATTTATAATAATTGTAATGTCTATTTAATGGAAGCTTAAAGAAGCAATAAAAATAACTAACATCAAGTAAACATCAAATAAAATGCCCAAAGGTCTAAGCCAAATCTCTCAAAAATACATCATAAGCTTTAAACTAAAATTAAATAAATAGTAGAGAGTGGAAAGAGCAAGCAAAATGAATAGAGATGGAGGTGGTAGGCAATGGAAATAGGCTGGCAGACGTTGGACCCTCAAGGTTCTTCAATGTGCGGCGCAACTATGTGTGTTGTGTCTCTAGAGGTCAGAAAGAAAAATAAAACAAAGAATCCTCGTTACGTTGCATCTGTATCCCACGTAAATTGCTTTTTCAAAATGCCCGTAGCTAGCGTTCGTCCGTTGCGTGCATGCGTCTAGGGGTGTAACAGGGCTGGTTTTGTATTTTCAAGAATCGATTTCGTACCGATTATCTTTCTAAACTGGTACTTTTAGTTTTACCAGTTCGGTTCGGTCCGGTTTTAATATACTATATACTATATTATATAACATATATAATAGTATATAATAGTATATAATACTATAATAATAATATATTGTAGTATGTTATAATATATATTATAATTGTATTATAGACTATAGTGATATATTATAATATATAGTGATATAGTATTAGTATAACTATTAATACAATAGATTATAGTGATATAAGATTTTAAAATTTAATATTATATTAATTAGTAATTTATCATATAATACAAAACTATTATATTGACCAGAACCGGACTGATTTTGACCGATTTTTTAAAAAAAAAAAAAAAATCGATTCCGGACCGAACCAAACTCAGTACCAGACCAAATCCACCGGTTCAGTCCTTTCCCGGTTTTTTCTTACACCTCTACGTGCGTCCATTACTTCTTCTTCTTCTTTCTTTCCTTTTTTTTCTTTTGGTTTTTTTTTTTTTCGTGTTTTGCCCAGCTGCGTTTTGAGAAAGAGCCCTTTTAGAGCCTTTTTGACTTTTCTCATTCTTTTTTTTTTCTTTTCCGCCCAGCCTTTTCTCCCAACGTGAGTTTCAGCCCTTCTATTTTTTTCAGCTTGCATTTTTGGTTATCTCAAAAAGTAGAAAATAGAAAATAAATTAAAAGGAAGAATAAAAATATATCAAAGATGTATTGTGCATGTGAGAAACATTGCCCAATTAAATCACAAGTTAGAAAATTAAACATAACCCATGCTATAAATCAATTTAAATCACAATTTGGATTTATGCATCTTAACTATTTTTTTCATCTAAAACCAATAATAATGTAATGAGATAATTCAACTATATGGGTGTATAAAATTTGTAATAATTTACCTCAATCACACCCCCTAACTAGCGTTTTACTAATCCTTGTGCAAAATAGTGAAAATTAATTGAGACGAATATTGCATAAAGATCGAAATCTAAACAGAAACAATCAAACACAATTTTGAATTCTCACAAAAGTGACACGTTACTACTCAACCTCCAGGGGTTATACCCACCAAGACTATCTCAACAATGTTTCACATAGAATTGAGGCAAATGTCTCAGAACTCAAATGTGTGTGTCGAGCTAAACTGGCTGTGTGTTCCTCATTACTAGCTATGATTTGTCATATGATTTTTCAACCTTAACATTAATCATTGCTAATTCTAACTACCTCAAAGCCCAAGGGACTAGCAGTTTTCATGTCAGCTCTATTTTTAGAGGTTGAACATGATGAGGTTTGAATATTGATAGTATATTGATGAAATTGATTACAATCAATTGAAATACAGTACAAGTGTAAAGAGTGCTATATATATACAAAGAATGCAAAATCTATTCTAGGAAAGCTAGCTAGAATTGTGGCTGAGAATATTGTAGCCGTTATGAGACTTGATTCTTGAGATTGGTCCAACAGTTGTCCTTGATTCTTGGCTATTCATTTGTGATTTGATATGTTCCATGATTTGTGGAATTATCTCTAATACGCCCCCGCAAGATAGGGCTGCCATTAGCAAGTCCAATCTTGGTTCTTAGTTGTTCAGTGCGTTGCTTGGACATGGGCTTTGTGAGGAGATCTGCAAGCTAGTCTTGAGTGTTTATATGATGAACTTTCAGCATGCCTTTTTGGACCATATCCCGGACAAAGTGTAGGTCTATTTGAATGTGCTTCATCCAAGAGTGTTGAATGGGATTAAAATTGAGTTGTGTAGCACCCAAGTTGTCACAAAGCAGTGTTGGTGGAGTTGAGATAGGGAGGCCGAGTTCCTGAAATAGAGACAGTAACCAGATGGTTTCAGATGCAGCATTTGCAAGGCTTTATATTCCACTTCTGTGGATGATCTTGCAACAACCCTCTGTTTTCTTGAACTCCAAGAAATTGGATTGGAACTAAGGAAGCAAATATAGGCTGAGCTTCTATCATTATAGTTGCCAGCCCAATAAGCATCTTTGTAAGTCATTATGGTTGAGTTTGAGCTTTTGTGGATGTGAATACCATGATAAATGGTGTGCTTCAAATGCAAAGGAGTCTCTTTGCCACTGTCCAGTGCATTGCCGTAGGTTTATGCATGAACTGTGAAAGTTTGTTGACAGCAAATGATATGTCGGGGCGTGTAAGAGGTACTGAAGTCCACTTATGACACGCCTACATTCTGTACTGTCCACAGAGGTAGTGCCATCAATAAGTTTGAGAGCCGTTGTGGTGGACAGTGGAGTGGACACCTCTTTTGCATGGAGCATATTTGTTTTGGAGAGAATATCATGTATATATTTGTGCTGAGACAAAAAAAGGCCAGCTGTAGTGGGAATGACTTCCATGCCGAGAAAAAAATGAAGGGGTCCCATGTCCTTTAGAGAGAAAGAGGCTCCAAGTTTATCAATGATTGAGGTCATAAATTTATTGTCACTGCCAGTTATGACCAAATCATCTACATATACTAGTAAAAAGCATAAAACAGAGGCAGTTTTGAAGATAAACAAGGAGCTGTCAGCTTCGGAATTTTCAAACCCAAGCTCCAAATTTTTTTCCTTAAAGCAGAGTACCATTCCCTTGGAGCTTGTTTAAGACCATAAATGGTCTTTTGCAACCTGCAAACATGATTAGGTTTTGACAAATCTTTGAATCCAGGTGGTTGAATCATATACACAGTTTCATGCAATTTTCTATGTAAAAACACATTGTTCACATCCAGTTGGCGCAAGGACCACCCTTGCATCACAAAAATGGTTAGAACGGTTCTTATTGTTGCCGGTTTTACAACCGGACTGAATTTCTCCATGTAATCCAACCCAGGTCGTTGATTAAAACTCTTGGAAATAAGTCTTGCTTTGAACCTATCAACAGACCCATCTAATTTTCTTTTGATCCTAAACACCCATTTGTAGCCCACTAATTTACAGTGAGGAGGTGGGGAAACCAAGTCCCACGTGTGATGTCTCATTAGTGCTGTTAACTCATCAGACATGGCACTCCTCCATTTCGGAACATTTATTGCTTGACTCACACAACTCGGTTCAATGGTAGAGGGAATAGGGTGTTTTGAGATTGCGGAGATTTGCTTTGGCTTGTAGATGTTGTTCATTGACCGTGTAGTCATGGAGTGGGTGCGAGATGTGTCACAGGTTGACTGATTTTCAACAGGCTGAGGGAGAGATTCGGTTTGAACGGTTGGCATTTGGGATTGAAAATTAACGGTAGTAGTGATTCTTGGTCAGAGTGAGAGATCGGTGCGGGTGGAGTTGGACTTAGAGTGAAATGCTCAAAATTACGGGAAGTAGATGAGGAGAAATTAGGGGAAATACCTGAAGGAGATGCGGAAGCAGGTGCAAGGTCCATTCGCATTGGTGGTGGTTGCAACATTTGAAGTGGTGCAATGGGTGATAGCGACATGGCAGAGAGATTGCCGAGTGGAGCTGCAGGGGAAGAAGGGAAGGGCATCTGGTTTTCGTGGAATAGAACATGCCGTGAGAGATAAAGTCCCCTGGTTTGTAAGTCCATGCACCGATAGGCATTTTGGGTTTGAGAATAGCCCAAAAAGACACATGGGCTTGCTTTAGGCTGAAGCTTATGAGTATTGTAAGGCCTGGTTAGAGGAAAACACAATCAACCAAATTTTCTTAATTTAAGATAATTTGGTAGTTGTTTGAACAAACTTTCAAAGGGAGATTTGTTTTGTAAAAGAGGGATTGGTTGATGATTTATGAGATAAATAGCCGTTTGAAAAGTGTGAGGCCAATATGAGAGGAGTAATTCGCTATTTTGTTGAGGAGTGTGAGGGGTGGTGGTGTAGTGGCTAATTCCATGGACTGAAAAATAATTTTTAAGAGCCACAAACTCACCACCATTTTTCAAGTAAACACTTTTTATTTTGGCTTGGAACTTAGTTTCAACAAGATGTTTGAATTGAGGAAAGATGCAACTTACATTTATTTGGTTGCCATAGGATAAAACCACATATATTTAGAAAAGTGATCAACCAAAATTAAATAGTAGCGAGACTCATCAAGACCAACAATATGTGAAAGACCCCAAACGTCAGTGTAAATAAGATCAAGAGGTGCATGACTTTGAAGGCTTGTTGAATGAAAGGGTTGTTGATGAGCTTTATTGATGGAACAAGAAGTACAAAAAGTTGACACTTGATGTTCTTTTTTTATTGGAAGGAAAAAAGTATTAACAAGATAGGTTACAATTTTTTGAGACGGATGTCCAAGCCGCTTGTGCCGCCCATCAATCGACGTCCTCTCATGCACATTTGCAACCATTTTTGGAGAAGAGCCCACCAATGAGTCCGGAAGTGCGTACACACCGTTTTCACATGCATCTTTGAGAAGTATCGCCCTTGTGATCTGATCCTTAACTAAGACCAATTGACCCATTTTCTTATTCCATCCGTAAGCTTCCATGGGAAGTAAATAAAATTTTTCCTTCCTTGCCCCCATCGACTAAGACCACAAAAAAGAGAAGAAAAGGCCAAAAACTATTCCAAGGAATTTCTTTCTTTCTCCCCCTCATAAACCGTCGGTCAATAGCCCAAGGAAGGGACAAAATCTCATATTCCTTTATAAGATAAGCCCCTTGACTTATCAATCCACCTTTCTCTCATGTGAAACCAATGGCTTCCAAGAGAAGCTTTGCAATTCTTTTCCTCCAAGCATACTTCAGTCGAGTCATTTAAGCTTCCAAAGGAAGCCTTTGATCTCATTTCCACCTACCCGTCTTCCAAAGCAAGCCAACCAAAAGGGGAGAAGAGAAAATAAAAACTATCGTAAGGCTTTTCTTTCCCCTCCTTGCCGTCGATCTCGCCCAAGAAAAATAAAAGTTTTCATTTTCTTTTCTCCAAGTCAAAGCTGAATGGACACCTCTCTTCACCTCCTCTCTTTTGTTCTTCAAGAAACCAACTCCTCTCATCATCAAGCTTTTGATTCCATAGCAAGGTAAGAGCATCCTCAAACCCCTCTCTTGTGTATTTCAAAACCTAGCTATAGTTTAATCAGGTGGGTTTTCCTTTGATGATTTTGATGTTTCGGTTTTGGGGTTTAAAACAGTGATATCGTGTTGCTCTTCATCCACACGGTTGTCCCTCTATTTGATCTTCCACTAGTGTTTAGAAGGGGCTAAGAGTTTAAGGTAAAAATCCTAATTTAACCTATTTACTTTTAATGTGATTTTGGAAGCCTATTCAGTTGTTTTAGCTTATGTTTTGATATAGTTAATTTCCTATATTGCAAATAAGTATGTGTGCTCTATTCTTAGCGCAAACCGAATATGTTAAAGTAGGTATTTGCTATGTGATTTCCTATATTTCGAATTTTGCTAATTTATTCTTAAACTTGGTTTAATCATAAATGATGATTATAATGATTTTAAATTATATATTTTGGTATCATGTGCCTTGTGTTGAAATTTGGTTGGTAATCTATTTTAAGATGCTAGAGGTTTGGTTTAGAGGTTTTGCTTGTTTCTATAATTTTATATCTTGCTTTTAAGGGTATTAAATGAGTAAAGCATAAGCTTAAGTCTTTAAAATTTTAAAGTTTATTAAATGGGTAACCTTGTTATATTTTATGTTATGTTTAATTTTAAAGGAGTGGCAAGCTTGTTATTTACTTTCATGAGTTTCTTTAAAATGTTTGGAATGAAGATTTTAATGTTTTGGCTTAGTGCCATGCTTGGTGGGTAGACGAACGGGTTAAGTAAACGTTTAATTCCAAGTTGAAATTTAAGTGAGCGTGTGAGCATATCGATTAGTAAGGTTCAAAGTAAGGTGGATGTTAATATGTCTATCTCATTTTATTGGATAGAACTAGGAGTCTACTTTCATGTTCAAAGGAACTCGCTAGTAAAGCTCACAGGTAAGTAGCTATGACCATGCTTCTTATACCATGCTCTCTTTATGAAAGAATATTTCTCTCTTATTGCAAATGTTTATCTAAGTAAATGAATATAGTATGTACAACCCTTTCTTGATAGCCCCTGTTAAGTACCCTATCGATTATAATTGTGTGTACATGTATAAGGTAATGCATGCATGTAGATCCTAAGTCATGAGATTTTCATGCATGCT
>QEOT01009457.1:195200-213356 GCA_003123785.1 Pterocarya stenoptera
ACCCTATCGATTATAATTGTGTGTACATGTATAAGGTAATGCATGCATGTAGATCCTAAGTCATGAGATTTTCATGCATGCTCTCTCAAGAAACTTATAATTTTTTCCTATATGTAGTATAGCATGAAAATATATCTTGTTCATGAAAATGCATGTGCATTGAACCAAGAAAGATGATGACAATGTTTAAATGCAAAGGAAAGGAAAGGAAATTAACGTCTCATATTTTAGGTTTCAAGTGATGCTTTAAATGTGTTTTAAAATGTCCCTATGAACTGACGCTTTAAATGTCCTTGAGAATTGATGTTTTTAAAATGTCCCTGAGAACTGACGTTTTAAAGGATGTCTTAAAAGATGATATTTAAGCTCTTGCTTTCAAAGGATGTTTAAGCTCATGCTTTTAAATGATGTTTATGCTCGTGCTTTTAAATGATTTTAAGCTCATGCTTTTGATTGAGGTTTAAGCCTATTCTTTTAAATGATGTTTAAGTCTATGCCTTCAAATGATGTTTAAGCTTATGTTTTTAATTGATGTTTAAGCCTATGCTTTTAATTGATATTTAAGCTTATACTTTTAAATGATATTTAAGCCATGCTTTTAATGGTATTTAAGTTCATGCCATTTTAATGGTATTTAAGCTCATGCCTTTAAATGATGTTTAAGCTCATGCCTTAAGATGATGTGAAAGCTTTAAATGATGTTTAAACTCATGCTTCTAGAAAATGTTTAAGCTTATACTTTTAAATAATGTTAGACTCATGTTTTTAAGTGGCGTTCCTTTCCTATGAATGAACTGTTAAATGAAAAGGACCGAAATGAATGAAAGTACGAAATGAATGAAAGGAAACGAAAGTTTCAATAAATGAAAATACATAACGGCCACGTGAAAGGAAAGGGGTACCCAATGAATGAATGGGTAGATTGCAATGCCGGGTAGTAGTATCTGGTAGTGCATCCAGTGCTGCACCTTGACGGAATGGGATTCCAACCTGTGGCCATAGGCGAATCCATTGGCCATAGGGCTGCTAACCCTAGCACACGGGGCATAACAGTGTGCAATGACCTATGAAAGTGAAAAAATGTAATGCATGAAAAGCATGTTATGCTTGAAAATATGTAAAGCACGAAAAGCATGAAAAGAATGTTTATGCATGAAAGATGAAAAGCATGAAAGAATGTTTATGCATGAAAGTCTAATTATTTCTAAGAATGTTTATGCATGGAATGAAATGCAAATGTTTATGTATGCATCTTTATAAAAGGAAAAGAATAGATGCCTAGTATGTTCACTGCATGGTGTACTACTTACTGAGTATTAGACTCACTTTTTTTTAAATGTTTTAAACGTCCAGGAATTGATGAAAGGGCTGGGGAGTAAGGCATTAGTGCAGAGAGAGAGGCAGACGCTTAGTGTCTTTCCTGTTGGCGAGGGAAAAAGAAAGGAAGGAAAAGGAGAAGAAAATGATGCTATGAATAGGTATGTACGTAGCGGATTCTGCCCTACGCGGGGTGGGGTCGTTACAGTTCTGATTGTTTGTGGCGGCCTGAATCTGCATGAATTGCTGAAGTGTATTGGCCATCTGTGCCATACTGTCATTAAGAGACTTCTTCGCAGATGATTGAGGCTGAGAACTTTGTGCAACTACATGAGGCTGAAATCCTGGTGGTGCTACAAAAGGATAGCTATGAGAACTCTGATATGGCTGATACTGGTACTGAGGAGCAGCCTAATGAAATGTCTACTGAGAAGGTGGAAGAGACTGGCTAGGCTAATCATTCCTCCATGAGAAATTTGGGTGATTCCTCCATCCTAGATTATATGTATTGGAGAAAGGCTGATTTTGTGCTCTGTTTACCCAGTTCGCTGATTGCATCTGCTCATACCCATTTTCCTGAAATACTGGCATAATTGGGCAATCTTGGGTCTTGTGGTTTGAATCAGCACATAAAGAGCATGCCTCTACTGCTTTCACGGCCTTCACTTTTTCCATCTCTATGACCTCTAATTTTCTAGTCAATGTAGCTATTCAGGCTTAAATGTCAGTGTCCTCCTTAAGTTCATATCTGCCCCCATCAGCAATAGTCCTCAGTGGCTATGCTGTCAATGAAACTCGATCAGTCTGAGTGTTCAATTGTTGTGTGCTCTTAGCAAGATAGTCAAAAAATGGCAACGCTTGATCAAGTTCCTTGCTAAAGAATTCTCCATTACACATAGTTTGAATAAACTGCTTACATTCTAGAGTGAGACCAATATAAAAATAATTCACCAACCTCCAGGATTCAAAACTGTGATGTGGACAGATGTTCACCAAATCCTTAAACCTTTCCCAGTTGACCTGGAAAGTCTTGGCAGATTTTTGATTGAATTGGCTGATCTGCTCTTGTACATATTGAGCTCTCTAAAAAGGAAATTTTTTTTTGTAAGAACTCACGCTGCATATTAGACTAACTAGAGATAGAATTAGGCCTGAAAGAATTAAACCAAATCTTTGCTTTATCCTTTAAAGAGAAAGGAAATAAAAGAAGTCTAATAAATTCATCAGTAGTGGTTCTATTGATAAAAGTAGTGCAGGCCAACTCAAAATCTGTTAGGTGCTGATAAGGACTCTCAGAATCCATCTCGTGGAACTGAGGTATCACTGACATCATGCCATGCTTAATAGAAAAATTAGATGCGTCATCAGGTAAAATAATGCATGATGGTGTAGTGGTGTGAGTGGGCTGCAAATAATCCCTAAGAGTGCGTGGTGCAGGTGCAGCCATGGTTTGTTCAATTTCAATGTCTTCGTCTGTAGAAAAAACAGAAGAGCTATCTATCTCTAAACTGTGTATACTACTCTCAGTGCTCGATGTGACTCTAAGCAACCTATTTGAATTTTCTCTCACCCATGACATTAAACATCAGTCCAAATACCATAAGCAAGGTTCAAGCGACTGAGTAGTAGGTGACACGTGAAATGTGTAATAAGATATAAGATAGTGAAAGAAACATTTGAGATAAAAATAGAAATAAAAATAACGAATTTAAATTTACGTCAAGCAACTAATCCCCAGCAACGGCGCCAAAAATTTGACTCACTAAAAAAGGAGCAGCACGAAGGTTGTCCCAAGTATAGGAGTATATCGCATAATAATTAGGAATAAATTTCTAGATTGTTTTCTCAGGAAAAATTGCTAAAAATCAAACTCGTTTAAAATGGTGAAAATATTCACAAAGAGAAAATAAAAATTGTGGCATGTGCAATGAATGGAAGAGTGCAATGAGAATTAAAAGAGCACTAGTTATGGACTACATTCATATTTTTAGATTTATTTGAGTGTTGGAATGAAATGTAAAAGACTAACAAACTAAAATTAACAATCAAGGAACCAACTAAGCTAAACAATCTCAATTAATTAGAAAATTAATTAATAAAACTAAAATGAATTAAGTCCTAATTAACCTAATATGCAATGGAACTAAAAGATTAACAAAACTAAACTAAGAACTAAGCTAGATTAGAAAATAATTAATGCAATATGAGCTGAAAATTGAAAACCCCAAAATCAAAATTCTAGGATTCATCCTTGTATTAAATCATAAATTCTCAAAATCAATCCATAACAATTGTAATGTCTATTTAATGAAAGCGTAAAGAAGCAAGAAAAATAACTAGCATCAAGTAAATAAACATCAAATAAAATGCCCAAAGGTCTAAGCCAAATCTCTCAAAAATACATCAAAAACTTTAAACTAAAATTACATAAATAGTAGAGAGTGGAAAGAGCAAGCCAAATGAATGGAGAAGAAGGTGGTAGGCAATGGAAATAGGCTGGATAGCGGCAGACGTTGGACCCTCAAGGTTCTTCAATGTGCGGCGCTGCTGTGTGTGTTGTGTCTTTAGAGGTCAGAAAGAAAAATAAAACAAAGAATCCTCGTTATGTTGCATCCGTATCCCACGGAAATTGCTTTTTCAAAATGCCCTAGCTGGCGTCTGTCCGTTGCGTGCGTGCGTCCATTACTTCTTTTTTCCGTGTTTTGCCCAGCTGCGTTTTGAGAAAGAGCCCTTTTGGTGCCTTTTTGACTTTTCTCACTCTTTTTTTTTTTTTTTCTTTTCCTCCCAGCGTGAGTTTCAGCCCATCTATTTTTTTCAGCTTGCGTTTTTGGCGTATCCCAAAAAGTAGAAAGTAGAAAATAAATTAAAAGAAAGAATAAAAATATATCAAAGATGAATTGTGCACGAGAGAAATATTGCCCAATTAAATGATCACAAGTTAAAAAATTAAACATAAATCATGCTATAAATCAATTTAAATCACAATTCAGATTTATACATCTTAAATCATTTTTTCTTCTAAAACCAATAATAATGTAATGAAATAATTCAACTATATGGATTCTAGATGTATAAAATATGCAATAATTTATCTCAATCAGAGCCGCCACTGGTCATCACCGAGAGGCCTTTGTTTTAACTCCATGAAACAGATCATCCACCTCTCCTTTTGCCAACCACTGCAAACACCACACTGAGAACCCCATTAATATATCCAGGTGATAGTACATAGTCCTTTATTTGGTTTCCGGCAATATTTTGCTTATAATTCCAGCATATCTGCTGATCTATGGTAGCATTACTCGATGCTGATCCATGGTCAAATTCCAACGTCTTAGGCCATGCATCAAGTCTCCCTCTTTGCCCTTGCACTTGGCTGATAACAATTTTGTAATAAGTAAAAATCTTGAAGAGATTTCCAACGTAAACCGTAAGCTAGGTACATTTTTGTTTCAACTTCTTGTACAATTATTTTATAACTCTATTTCAGGTGGAAAGTAATAATATAGAATTAGATTATTTTGTTGGCCTGACCACTCTTTGTTATATACAAAAAGCAAGAAATTAAAAAAAAAGGATATATATATATATATATATATATAGATAGAGAGAGAGAACCTTGGGCTCGGCCAGCCTTATAGCGATGACAACAAGAGATGATAGAGGTCAAGCCACGCAAGAGATGGTGGAGGACAGAAGCTGTGGAGAGTGGATTGGCTCTGCAATGTTTTGGTTAGAAAAGAATTTTGTATTCGGATATATACTAAATCCCATTTTATAACCTACATATTCGGATATATATAGATTTGGATAAATTTTACAATCAATTCTTTATTTTGTGACAATCCAGCACATTGCACGGGTTACATACTCATACATATAAAACCTAACCAACATGAATGATGGTTTCTAACTATCATACACATAGATATCGTGAAATAAGTTAGATGCTAACTTATAGTGATCGAAGTGTGACGAATTTAAGTGTGAAATAACGGAAACTGTAAGGAGACATTTCTAAAAGTTAGAACCTCCTCACTAGTATACTTAGAAATAAAATCACTGACTCAAAGTAAAATGACCATTTTACCTTTCTATTTGTGGAAAAATAATCATTTTACCCCTAAGTTAAGGATTTCACATCATAACTTTAAAACTCACCAAAATCTACATTCCTCATGTATATTTTGCCCTAAATCCAAATATATAATTAAAAACTTTTTAAAACACAACACACCTATGAGAACCAAGCATAGACGGAAACACACTAAGTCTAAAATCCTTGATTTTTGTTACAATTCTTTCAAACTCTAAGTTTCATGCTAAAACTGCATCATGCAACGTAAAAAAAAAAGCATATCCTATGCTTTAATATCATGCTAGGACATAACAAATCACATATCATAAAAACCATAATTTCCTTCATGCCAAAACATTAAGTCTTTTGACCACAAAAAACAATCTTTTGATGTTCTTGGTCTACTTTTTTTTACAAATCAACTCCAAGAACTCTAAAATTTTAAACAAATATTCTTAACATAATCACAAATGAATCCTAAGAAATAGCATGCTTAAATAAATAATTAAAAGATCACAAAAATCCCAAAATGTCAACCAATACAATCGGTTTGCACATTTTCTCCAAAATCGAGTACCACATGTTTTGGTCTTTGATCAAACCACTAGATCTGACTTTTTCCATGAAGGAAACAATCAATAAACAACATCATATGCTTCAAATTCAAGCACTAAGATTTATCTAAGCATTAAACTCAAGATGATATGGCAAAAATTGCATAAAAACACAACACAACCTATGAGTCTCAAGTTTGTGTTTCAACTGGACCTTAACATGCACATAAAAATTCATTTTCTCAAGATCACAACCATAAATCTTCAAAATAACTTCCTAAAACATAGATCAAAGCTTCAAGAACAACATATGTAAATTTCAAGACCATATAGGGCATGCTTTAATAACAAAAGATCCAAGCTTACTCAAAACAGAAACTGTTTTTGAACCTCCCATTTCCAACTTTCTCATATCAAGCAAATCTCTTAGTAAAAACTCTCAATATGCAAAAAATGTAAATCTAACTTTCATGTTAATATGTTAAATCTACACCATAAAATATTGGACCAAGATCTTGCAAAGAACATCATAAAAAAATCAAAGAATCACACACTGTCCAGATTATAGCCCAATATGACCTTTGCATGCTTAAACAAACTTTTTGCCAGTCAAAACTTCATAAAAAATACACAAAATAAACCAATGGAAACTAGACTCAAATAGAAACAACTTATGTTAAGAGAGTTGCATGAGAATCTATATACAAAGGTTTCAAAAAGTTTTCTCCAAGAAAGTGTTTCAAAAGTGACAAAAACCTATGGAACAAGCCATGGATGACTAATATACTGCTGGAGGGATTGAGAGGGCATGTGAGGGTGAATTTTTTGGTGATGGGTTGTCAACCACAACCAGGCCCAAAACTATGGGTTACACACACGGTTTTACGCCTTGAAGCTGTCATGTGATGGGGTGGTAGTGAGGTGGCTGATTACCTTCCCATCAACCACTATTTAGGGCTGACATGGGCAGTGAAAATACAATCATAGCATTGGGGAAACTTCCTCAAGAAGCGATGCATAGGTAGAGCTTTTTGTTGGGCCTAAACCGATTAGGCCTCATTTAGGGTTTCAATAGGGTTGGGTTTGGGGTTTAAGTTTCTAACAAGTCAAAATCCAATTTTTCTTGGCCTAATGAAAATAATATGGTATAAAAGAATGTATAAGAGTGTAATAACATGAGTTTGAATGGTTAATAGTATGTAAAAGTGATATAATCAAGTAATTAAACATTAAGCTAAAACCAGCTTCATTTATGGTTTGGCAAACCATTTAGGATTTCGGTTTCCACAAGATATTTGGGGATTCAATTGGATTCCAAATATTGGAGTTTCACTAGGGTTGAAACCCTATTTGGTTTGGCAGAAAAATGAATGGTTAGATGGAATAATATTTGGCTTAGGTGTTATGATCAAAATATTTGATTTTCTTTCATTTCCTTCACATTTTCATCTTATGGTTCCTCTTGGTGCCAAGTGTCCTATATTATTCACTAAGTGTGACTAAGATTTAGCAAAGTGTCAAAACGTAACTTCTCTAGACTGATTTAGACATTCAACAATGTGATATGAAAATGATTGGACTGCATGCCACATTGCGCTAATATAGAAGTTACTATTTACTCCGAAAATGGTGAAAATAAATTCGCATCATAAAATCCTAAATAATCATATGAAACTAGGAGTGCACTTCTTTAATCTTTCCCAAATTTCAATTCTAAGTGTCTCAAACAAATCAAAACGCATTTTCGAACAGTTTTTGTTATCCAGAAAATGAAAATTATTTTATTGAGCTGTAAAATTGTAAATATACATATGAGACTAATGATGTAGATTGTCTCTCATTCTCACACTCCTAAGTATCTTATTAGAAAAAATTACATAATTACTTGCTTTCAGTTTATATATATATTTATATAACAACTTAAAAATTATAAAATATCGTCCGGTCAGATCTCGGGTGAGCAAACCCACCCTGAGAACCGACCGAAAATCAAATTTCCATACATTTTTTGAATAAGGATGACCCGTTGCTTAACTGACCCAGTCCAGACCGACATATTTCGATTGGTCCGGTAAGCTTTTTGTGTCTAGACAGAAATTCTTACACCTCATGGAGTTGTAACATTTCAAATTTTGTAAAGTTTTTTGTACGAGGAAAGTTAGGCCGGTTTCCTTCCATCTAGGGTTTCCTTAATGTACGTAGACTTGCGATCATAAATTCCATTTTCTGATATTTGAATTTCAGTATGAATAAACAGGAAATAATTATTTACAGAAAGATAGTAAAACTAGCATATATAGGACATGTACCCCAATATCGACAAACATAAAGCTAGGATCCAATACACAAATTTCAATGCAAAAGTTTTAACTAAATAAACGTGAGTTAAGATCTAATTACGACTCTACAACTGAAAATTATAAACGCAGGTATCTCATTCTCGAACCACAGGATGAAGGTGAGTTAAATGAGATTCAGGGAGACAAGCTCACCCTACAGCAGCTCACGCATGCATCTTGCTATTATTTCGCTTGATTTATGAGTCTGAATTAGAAGCAGTAGGTATCTGGCCCGAGTATGGTCTACCATTATTGGATTTTGTATAGAAGACAAACACAACAAACACAGCCTGTAATAAAATCTTTACCAAAACACATCGATCAGGACCCGCAAACATTTAATATCATTTTGTTTCAATCGACACCCATAAAGTACTACTGTTCTCCCCGCTCATGCATCGATATAACCTTTTTCAATCAAATTGACATGTGATTTTAATATTCAATGAAATGGCCATTAATACTTTCTCCCGTACTAAATGCTCTAGCTCGGGCTGAGCTAGACATCTCTCTATCTCTCTGATGATCTATATATATATATATGCACTTTCCATACGTTTATTCACTATCTATCAGCTTCATCATATCCCTTCCCATCTACTCAGTACTGGTACGTTTTTCCAAATTATTTCAGCTGAAAGAGCTTCAATATTCCAAGCCCTATTTTCTTCTGCTTGCTTTAACACTAGAATGGGAAGGACTCCATGCTGCAACGCCGATGGGATGAACCGAGGTCCATGGACACCGGAAGAAGACCAGAAACTCTTAGCCTATATTCAACAATATGGCTGTGGAAGCTGGCGTTGTTTGCCACGAAAAGCAGGTTAAGTTTCGTTTTGTTTTGTTTTTTTTTTTTTGTTTTATTCTCTACATGGTTTTAGCTACTAGCTTCGGTTGCTGCAAAAAAAATTATGCGAAATTGCTAAAAAATCAGTTTGGAGCAAAATTCTATATATATTATATATATGCATTTGATTTCCTATATATATATGGTGCTTTAAATTTAAATTTAAATTTTCTTAATTAATTCCATTAAAAATGGGTTCAAAAAATGGTGATTATTGTTCTCATGGATAATTGGCTATTTCTCTGTAGGCCTCCAAAGATGTGGGAAGAGTTGCAGACTGAGATGGAATAATTACCTCAGGCCTGATATTAAGAGGGGGGAGTTCAGTTTACATGAAGACCGAACCATCATTCAACTTCATGCCCTTCTTGGCAGCAGGTAATCACTGAAATCTTAAATCTCTGTATTTTAGATTATATATATATACATACATATATATATATATAAAGCATTTTATGGTATTATTTCGTGGATCTTATTTATTCTGCCATTTCTTTTTGTGTAGTCTAGTACTTAATCAAAGCTTTTGAGCTCCATATATATTATGACATGTGGATGTAAATATGCACCTTATTTCGGCTTACAAACCAGACTGCGTCGTATTTTCAGTTAAAGTTTCATTAATCAAACTCTGAAACGTCATATTTCATCTTTCTTCCGACCAAGGACAAAATTAAAATAAAATAAAGAAAAACATGAATTTCAGAATGCCTTTTTAATTTCCTTCTACCCAGAAATCTAAATTAGGATTCTGTAAATACATATGGATCGAGCAAAATTAAAAGGAATAATATTGTAAACACAAAATGATGCTGATCATTGGTTGTAAGGCACCAATAATACGCAAATGATGATTACATGATATTGCAATACATATATAGTTTGAATAATATTATGGATCGATCTTAGGCTAAACGTATAAATATATATATATATTATATTAACTTCATGCATTTTTTTTTTTTTTTGTTTTCCTTCAGATGGTCCGCTATAGCCACACACTTGCCAAAGAGAACTGACAACGAGATCAAGAATTACTGGAACTCACATCTTAAGAAAAGGTTGGCCATGATGGGCATCGATCCAGTTACTCACAAGCCAAAAGGCACCGTTCTTGAGTCTGCAAATGGTGACCCCAAACACGCATCCAATCTTAGCCACATGGCTCAGTGGGAGCGCACTCGGCTTGAGGCCGAAGAAAGACTAGTCAGAGAGTCACAGTTATGCTACCAATTATATAATCTGGCGCCAGGCTTTTCTTCAGGAAGATCATCTGCTGCAGCCTCGGGCATGCTACTCAATGAAACAATCACCAGTAAACTCGCACCCCCACGTTGCCTTGACGTTTTGAAAGTATGGGAAAGCGTGATGTTAGAGTCGATGCTAGCTGCAGGAAATGATCATCATGGTGGCGTCGATTCTGGTTCCGTTTTTGGTCTTGGCATGGGTGGCAATTGTGATATTGCCTCTGAGGCATCTGCATTAGGTTTCTTGGAGATCAACGCAACGGATCATCAACCGTACTTAAATGAATTCAATGAAATATCAACCATGCATGTCCACAAGATGAATCTGGCTCCTGGGGAAGTTGGAGATCGTCATCATCATCATCATGATGATGGTGTTTTTAATAATATGGGCCACCATATTTTATCTGCAAACAGCTTGATTACAGGCAGTGCTGGAAGTGGATCAAGTATTAATGCTGTCGAGGAACGTGCAAGAAATGAGAAGAATTATTGGCATGATATCAATAATATGGGGAGTTATTAACTCATGTCAAAGAAATTACCAGTAGTTTGAATTATTGGCATGATATCTTAAATGCTACTGATTTTGTTTTACATTGTAATCAATAATCAGAAATCGACATTTATTAAGTTGTACTGTTCACATTCTGGCATGCGCTGCTGCGACTAATTTGGAGTAATGGTATTTATGATTCAGATCCTTTAATTGGGTCCCCATGTGATCATGAATATATATGATCTGATTCATATTTACTATTTTAATTATAAATATAAAGAAGGAAAGAATTCAAGATTTTTTAAAAAAATTATCCGAATTTAAAGGCTTGGTGAAGAGAGATCACAAACACATAAAAAATAAATTTTATAATATTTATTATATACCAGCTTGAATCAAACTCTTGTAATTAACTGACAAAAACAAGAATTCCAGTAATATATGATTTTATAGGAAAATAAATAAATGTCCGTGCAAAACAATTGTATCCTGTAGGCAGAAAATTAGAACATGAACAACATACATACATACATATATATATATATATGATTTGTCAACGAAAAGGAAATGCCAATAAATTCTCCACGTCACTACAAGAAATAAGGTCTTTTCCAGGGCTCAAAATCGTCGCAAATAACTCTAATAATCACTACAATTGATCATTCGGCGATTTCTAATTCGCTGCATATTTGATGAAATTAAAGTGTTATTTTTTATCAAATTCAGAGATAGATAAAAATTGTTGCAAAAAAGTACTATTTTCGGAGTTTTTGTCTGTCGCAACTGTCCAAAAAATTTACGGAAATAGCCTTTTCGTTTACCTCTAAATCGTAGAGAAAAGTCAATTCGGGTGAAATATATCGTCACAAAAGACAAGATATTTTCCCAGCAATTTTAAATTATCATTGCGAATATATGTTTCTAGCGGTAATTTTCGCCGGGAAAAGTTATTTGCGGCGATTACGTGTTGCCCCAAATAAGTAAAATATGTAAAATATGTGAAAAAATTAATTGCGGTGAATTTTACTCGCCACAAAAGAGTTTCCAGAAAATAAAATTAAAAAAATCACAAAAAAAAAGATGAACTATATCCAAGCTATACTTCATATTAGAGACCCCAATATATAATATATTTATATATAACTATAAGATATGATTAATTCACCTAAATAGTGTAGCAAATAGAAAAACTATATCCAGGCATGCATGATACATTTGCAGAGAAATGAATTAAAGCCAAAGAAGAGTATCAAGAAATCAATCAGTCTTGAATTCATAATTCTATGCATAGACTACCAATGAATAAAACAAAAGATTACAATCTAATTAGAGAAAGTTCTCAGAGATACCTATCTTGGAAGAATGCTGTTATGAGCAATTAACTTGCTAAGCTGTGGAAAAATGTGTAGAGTCTTCATGAGGATATGAAAAGAAAAGCATGGAAGCAAAATCCAAACATACTTAGAGTGCATTGGCAAGTTGTAACAAAGTTGGTAGCAATAAATCACTAGTGTATAGAAAATTTCATAGCCAAATGAAATGAAGATACTCAGCTTAAAGTAGACTCACAAGTTCTTCTTGTTGTCCAATACCCATTGAGGTACTTCCCCACTTAATGAGTTGTTGGTTAAGAACCTACATCCATAAAATACATGTCATCTCATTTCTTGCCAAGTGAATAGTCATTGTAATAAATTGAAGTGATTATTACATTTGCAATAATATTGGCTTGCTATAAAATCTTTGTATTCACACTTCTACACAATCCTAGTAAGTGCAGGGGCAGAGCCATTTTATTCAAAATTTTGAGCATGAAACTTTATGAGGCAGTGTCTTTTGATCTCTCTCTTTAAAAGCAGGTAAGATATTTGAGTTGTAAAAAATGATATGTAAGAAATAAAGCCAAATAACAAATAATTCATCAAAGGAAATGTTAACAAGAGTATAAATGATTGTATTCATCAAAGAAAAGTGATGACAGATGAGAATAGCAGTATCCGACATTAAGCATGCATTTAATAGTCCATGTTTTGGTAAAGAACTGGAGGATACACTTACCACTTGTATATGATGCTAGTGTGAAGAAAGTTTTCATTAAATTGGATCAATAGATAAGAGATTGAGGTGGAAAGAGGAGGTAGAAAAATTCCTAATTAATTCCTTATGTGCATTCACCAACTTGGTAGAGAACAGGAGCAAGGGCAAACCTGAAGCAATAAAGCAAAAACATAAGCCGTTAGCCAACTTAAATAGCTAAAAAATTGGTGATTGGAAACTAACTTTCTGTTTGCAAATATGCTTTGCCAATCCTTCCACAATGAGCCAAATATAGAAACTGTAGGAACAATATGCCAAAAGCTAAAATGTATTGAATTTATAAGAGGCAAAGCATGATTAAAATGAAATATTTAAGCCTTAGGAGAACTGGAAGACCAGGAGTAAGCTGAGGAAAAAAGCAACAAGAGTCACAAAGTTTTCATTAAGAATGGTCAACCACAATTTATCAAATTCCAAATAAGGTTTGATAGAGGGGGCATTTAGATATATTTAAATCTTCATAATTCTGAAAACATGACTCACAATTGAGGTTGGCCTAACTTGACAATACCGGCCCTCAATGAATAGAAATACATATAAAATAAATATTTTCAACAACATGGATAGAAAATAATGAAATCTATTTCAATGCAATTATATATATAATGAACTAATCTCCATCTATCAATTTTTTGTTTTTATCAGTAACTCCATCTATCAATATTAAAAGGAAGAACTATAGTAGCCAGGATGTGTTCTACAATATCCCCCACAATTTTTTTTATAAGATAAAATCTTTTTTGATAGAAATAGACTTCATTTCATTCAATAAAACCAAAGTTACAATTGTAACTTACGAATATAGGAAACAACCCAAATTACAAGCCAACCTACGCATCTGCTTTGGGGCACCTCCGAACACAAATTCCTTTGTGGCGAACTTTGTCTTAACTTCTATAAAACTCTCTCATAATAGAGAAGAGTGCTATGTAAAAACAGAACTATACGGCCCCTTTTCCAAGGAAGAGAAGCACTTACGCTATGGACACCAAGTCCAATAGACTATTCCTTTCTTATTTTACTAAAAACAACAAAGGTACACAATAAAACTACATAAAACAGAAAAAACTACAACTAATAACTAGGGCTTCATCTCATTCTCTGCCCGCGGCCACCCTTATACCATCTTTATTCTTTTTTTCCTTTTTTTCTTTTCCTTTTACTATCTTCTCCTTCTCCTTCCTACCTCTGCTCTCTCCCTATCTCGTCCCCCTCTCTGTTACCGCTGCCCACCATGACGGCATGAACCTAGACGGCGTGCCCACCATGAGTATCGACTCCCAGAGCTCAGATGGGACAAGCACCCAACTAGCACGGACACCAGCCTCCACTACGCAGAAGCCCCTCCTATGCCTGAGCTCTGCCGCACAACACCGGTAGTAACAAACGCCCGCCCCTCTAGACCAGCTTTTACCCCAGCTGCGTCCATTCTAGGCCTTCAAACTAACCTTTCAGCTCCATCACCCCTCTTCTCTCTCTTTTTTTCTTTTTCTTCATTTTTCTTTTCTGTTTTTTTCTTTTTTTTTTTCTTTTTTTTTTCCTTCCTGCTATACCCGTGACCCCATCCCTTTACTGTTTTTCTTCTACCTCACGAACACCTGCTAGTTGATGACCATCGCACCAGGCGGCACTCATCACAAGCCCGACCATCGCACGGCCTACCGATTGCCATCGCACAGGCACCCATCGACGACCATCATGACCACCAGGCGCCTCCAACAGGCTACATCCATCACTAGCACCGGCATCCATCGCACAGAGCACGGCCATCATGGCCAAAGCGCATCGCATGAGCACCATCGCTCCAAACCCGATCAGCCCATCCAAAAAACCTTTGAAAGAAAATACATTAGGCAGCACCAAAACCCAGAGGATTTGTGGGTTTGTGATGGAGAACAGAGTAAAAAATGGATCACCTCCTTATTAGACCTGAAAAAGACACAAAAAGAGAAAACAAAACATAAACTAAAGACTGGAACAAAACCCGTAAGGGGTGCGGGGGCAGGAGCCAAGCTCCCACCCCTTCAAGCTCGTTGATGCTTAGGGCAGTTTCTTTTTAGAGAGAAGGTGGAGATTCTCTCTCTACATATAACCTGGTCCTAGAACCTGTATAAGATAAAATCTTATTCATAAGGGAAGAGGGTGTAATTCCAATAAATAGGAAGTATACAAAAGACCCACCTAACAAGAAAAAGAAACAGGTTCTCGTAATTCAAGAAAGGTCAATATAGAAGACTAGATGATTGTGGACTTTCCAACATGCTAGGAGATCCACTACCTGGGATGGCATAAGCACTAGTGTATTTAATAGCATTGTAGTGAATGATCCACTATTTCCCAATTCTTCTTGCACATGGAACATTGATGTGCAAGACGATAAGCTTAAATGTTGAAAAAACTAAACGATGTATAATTGTCCTTCCCTAAAGTGTGAAATGTTGGAGGAATATGAGCTTAAATGTCCCAGCTGACTGGAATACCAACTTGCCTAGCATGCCTTAGAGAGGAAGCACATAAAAAAACATACATGTAGCTGCTGCTAATTACATAATCCAACCAAGTTGTAGATTTACAAATTTAAATTTCACTCGAGATTAAAAAAAAAGTTCTAACGTTAAGAGAGGAATATAACTTTTTCCATTCCAATGGTTCATGATCACTGTCTTGCTTTAGGCTTGAAAGAACTTTAATCTTTGCATCTCGAACCTGGTTTGATAGGTGAGTAACAACATCATGTCTCTGTAAAGGGTGTATAATACAAGATTTACATCTATTCTATTAATTGATGCACGATTTGATAATTATTAATACAATAGATGCAAAAAAGAAATTTTGATTTGATCAGTAAATAGATGCAAAAAATAAAATAAAATTTAGTGTATTTAATGAAATGATAATTATTAATAAAATAGATTTGCACGAAAATATATCACTTCTGTCTCACCTCTTCTTCTAAACGTTCAGAAATAGTCTTGGTGTAAGTTGAAGAGGAACTTGCAATTTTCCCTTGTCTTCATCAAGCTGTCAGATGTATTTTAACGAGATGGAAATCGATTAGAAGTTAAGTTGTATTTAATGAAATGATAAACAAGTGAGTGTATTCAAGATGACAAAAATGTGTGATTCTGTCTTAGACATTAAAAATCATATAAAATAGGAAAACAATACACTACATCACGTTCTTCAACCTTATTTGGTGGCAGTATATAAGAAAGCTTATATGATCCATCCATAGGCAATTATCTACATCATAGCCTTTAGATGATGTATAGTGAAGAGTAATCAAGAATCTAAATAATCAAGTTTTGTACTTTAGAATCAGATGAGTAGTATCATCATGGCTGTAAGAGCATCTGCAATAATCTAAATATAAATGTAATATAAATTACTAATTAGTACTTCCAAGGTTGGATTTATTGTCAGTTTTGACTCCTCACAACTTTACTATTTGCAAATAGCCCACTATATAGAATGTGAGGAGGGAGGAAACAGCCACTTAGAATCTCATAGCACTAGAAGAATACCACAACTTTAAAGCCATAGTGATACTACTAGTTTAGACCCGATATAAAAAACAGAGAAGGGGAAAAACCAACTACTCGAGAAAAGCAGCCAAACAAAATGCATAGTGTATGTAACACCCCGTATTTTAGTGTATTTTAATAAAGAATTAGTTTATTTAATTTAAAGATTGATTCTCTGGTTTTAGAATTTTGGGAGTTTTAGAATATTATTTTATAATATTTTAAGTTGTGAAAATTATTTTATTGGACTTTTTTCTTATTAATTATTGTTTCGGATTTAAATTGATCTTTAATTTAAACTGGTTTGTTTATGGGTTTTAAAATTATTATTGTTTTATTTAAAGCATTTCACTGCATTTGATTAATTTTAATTATTGTTATGCAATTTAACTGCTTTTTATTTTAAAGAATGTTATTGTTGGAATTTAATATTTTACTTTAATTACTTTTAAGTTTAAACTGATTTATTTAAATTTTATGTTTTGAAAATAATACTTTTGAGGATCAATTGTGACTCGAAAGTTGTGAGGATTGGACCTCATTTCTTTTCCCCATCTTTTCTTTTCCTCTTTTCTTTTTCTCTTCATTTTCTTTTCTTTTTCTTCTTTTTCATTCTCTTTTTCATTTTCTTTTCTCACGTGCAGTTCGGGGTTACCCTTGCCATCGCCGTTGCCGGCCGCCATGGTTGACACCGCCGGCACCATCCTCTCCCTCAGCGATCGGCGACCTTGCCCTTCAATTTTCAGGCCGGCTAACGCCGCCGTTAGCCGCCAGAAGCCGTGCGAAGTCGTAGGCTTCTCTTCGCCGTTCTGCTACCGTCTGGCCACCGTTGGCCACCATTTCTTCACCACTTCATCACCGGCACCTTGCCGTCCTAACCGACCCATTTTTGGCCCCGATCCTTTGCCGGAGCCGCCCCTACGAACACCCTCTCTAATTTTTACTTCGTGGCCTAAAACCACCGTTTCGGCAGCCACCCACGGCCAACCTTCGATACCACTAGCTTCACCGACCTCATTAGGCCCTACCCTATCAATTTCAAGTCTCGTTTAACTCCGTTGGAATTTGGGTTTACAGTGTATTTGGCCACAGTGTTTTTACACTGTGGAGTTGCTGTTTTGGTGCTTCCAGTTCCTCCGTAATCCTCCTAAAATTATTTTCAAGCACTGTAAGTATTTCTCCAAAAGACTTTTAAGACTTTGATATATTTTTGCACTAACCTATTTTATAAACTGTGTTTTGGTTATCTGTTGGTACTGATAACTGTTAGATTGCTGGTAATTGTTGCTTTTATGGCATTGTGCACGCATGCGTGGGTGTGTGTTTTGAGAAAACTGTGTTTAAGATTTTACGGGTGCGTGTGTATCACCCCCAAGCCGAGATGAGATATTATCTCGGTGGAGCTACTCTGGACACTCGGGAGCGGAATATACTGAGTGCCGTCCCCTGGGGCTTTTGCCAGGGACTTGGACGGGATGGTAGCGCTCTGGATCCGACTCCGTGACTCCTTGGGCTGACGGGGGTCAGAGGATGCCTGGCTATGTACGCGGTGGGCGCGGAATTGGGCATCACTCATGTATCACTTGCACGGTCGTTACCCGTGGGGTGAAGATGGGAAGCCAGAGTATGTGGATGGTCCCTAGGGGAGGCCATG
>QEOT01009457.1:213366-224945 GCA_003123785.1 Pterocarya stenoptera
GGTCGTTACCCGTGGGGTGAAGATGGGAAGCCAGAGTATGTGGATGGTCCCTAGGGGAGGCCATGGTGCATACGGTTAAAATTGGAATTAATGTAATTATTCCTGCATTGTTATTTTGTGCCAAATGGTAATTTTTGGTGTGTGGGAAAATTATGATTTTCGAGGAATAGTGTTTTCTCAGGTTTTACGCTTGAGTCATCATGTGCATGTATAGCGTTAGTTGTTTAAATATATTTATTGTCTTGGAGTATTTTGGGTTCTACTTACCTACGGTACCATCTTTTTGGTACTGTAGATTTTGATGCAGGTTTTGAGGAGGCTGAGCCCGAGGATGCGGCTCCGCCTGAGGAGTAGGGACATTGGCTATTTTGTATTTGAAGATTATTGCTGCTTATGCTTATTGTATTTGATTTGATTTGATGTTGATTTGTAGACAAAAATCGTATTATGTTGACATGTAGATTTTCAGTACTTTGGTATTGTATTAAACTCTGGTACTTAGTTATTTGACTTAACCTTTCCGCTGTGTATTTTATTGTACACGTGTTGCATTGCACACACTCAGCACATGTCGATGGGGTGCGTGACCGTATCGTCATCATCCCAGTATCTCAATTTTCGTGTGTGTCCGTACATGGAAGTTGGGGGCGCCACAGTGTAGAAGCCAAACAACTAGTGAGATGCATCACCCAAAACTTCCACAACGACCATAGTTCATCAACAACACTAGTAGCTCCCACATCAATTCCAAAACTTCCCTAGAAATTATCATCACAGAATAGGCAAGTAGATGATTACACGCCATCTTCCACAACAAACCCAACGTCCAGTCAAAGCAACACAAGAATAAATCCCAAAGCAACTTCCACCAATCAAGAACACAAGAATGAATCCTAAACCAAAGAAAGTCACAACATTTAACTTGGCAAATCTTTTTTCATGAATCAATACAGAACTCCCAAAAATTCTTCATTTAAACGCTTCCATAGGACAAAGCTGAACACAAATAAGCGAATGAAAACAACCCACAATATAAACTTGGGCAAAATGGAGAGAGAGACCTCCAAGGCCTGTTTGTGTCACTTGACCTTGCGTGGAGGAGAAGGGGCTTCGATGGAGGACTGGAGACGGCGTCGAGGTGTGCATGGTGGTGAACGGCGACCCTAGTGGCAGCGATGTAGAGAAATCTGAGAGAGAGAGAGAGAGAGGTGAGGCCAGATCTGAGGAGAAAAGGAAAGAGATCCGCAGGGGGCTAGGGGAGAAGGAGTGGGTGGCCGTCGAGGTGAGGTGGCAATGGCATGGTGGGGTCAATGCCGGCGGCGTGGGTTGTGCGTGGCGGAGGCTTAAGGGAGAAGAGGGAATGAGGAGAGAGAGGGGGGAGGTGGGGGGAGACAGGAGGGAAATGACGGAAACGAGCAGGCGAATTAAAATTTATTAGTTTTTTGTGGCAACATAATATCACAATAAATAGAAAATGCATTTTCAGTGAACCTATAATTGTTGGCATTGCTCATTAATTCGCCGCAAATAGCCTTGCACAATGTCTACTACAATTTCTAGAGGCTACTTCCAGCGCTTCACATATCGCCGCTAATAACCATTAATAACCACAGAATACCTATTGCGGCGACAATTTTTGCCACAATAAATATTTTTTGCGGCAATTTTTTATACAGAGAGATGAGAGAAAAATATAGGTCTACAAAGAAAATTAGATTAAGGAGTATAGTAATTGATTGCAACAAAAAGTAATTAATATATGTTTAAGAATTAGGAGGTAAGAGGAAAGCTAGCTAATAAGATTAATGCTGGCCAAGACAAAAATATGATCACGGCCAGAAATTAAAGCAAAATGATCTAGCTTATATAGATCATCTAGCAATTTAGAAGTTGCAAAATGATCAAAGTTCTCTAAAACTCTGAAAAAATGAGATTTTTTTATAGGGTCCATATATACAGTACTACTATTAGTACCACCCATGAATGTAACTCCCCAATCCGGATGGGTCGGAGGGACGTTACTTTCAGTCACTTAAACTCACACCTCATTGTATAGATATAGACTATAATTTCTCAATTACACATAGATATCACTCATGTTTTTAACTCAACTACTCTAAATAATTAACTATGAACACCACAAATTCTGTAATGAACCCTCTAGTGAAGGAAATATTAATATAGAAGATCATAAATGAGATGAAGAACAAGGTAGAGATAATACTAGATGAATGTATCAATCATGTAAGAGATGAACAATAAAGAAGATGATGATAATGGCTATGCCTTGGGGTATTCGAGGTCCCCAATTCCTCCCAAAGAAAATACAATCTGTTTCATCAATAATTTTCCAGATGGCTCTGTTTGATTACACAATACTCTTATCTCATCTCATCTTATCTCATATCAATCATTACAAATTTTTCAAATTTTCGTACAAAAATATAATAAATAATTCAACGTTTTCAAATCTCAAAGTAAAAATAATATTAAAAAATATATTCTAACAATATTTTATTCAACTACTATTCAAAACATCTCATCTGAACTATGTATCCAAACCCAACCTAAGTCTTCCACCATTCAGGTGTGGGTTATAACAGATGCCTAAGAAATTACTAGAGTACCCTTACACTATAACAAACTGAATATAAGTAAACACTACATCGTTTTGCTACTTTTAAAACACTACACTACATTTATTAAAATTGTGCCGTATAATAGAAATCATCCCAAGTTGTAATTCTCTGCCTTTAAGCTCGCGACGTCGGTTCCCCAAGTAGCAACTTCAGACGACAAGTTCCACCTCAGGTTCATAACAATCCCCTCCCCTTAAAGAACCTTGTCCTCAAGGTTTAAAGGAAGGGTGCAATTTTTGAACAGCTTCCATACTAGTAGACAATTCTGTTGCAAACCCAATACTAACTCCATCCCCTGTCCTCATCATTGCTACAAACTCCCTATAATCTATACGACCATTGTTGTCTTGATCAATTTCTTTGATCGTGTCATCTAGATGGACATCATCTAGACCAAACTCTTTGCAATCTTGTTGAAGCTCATCAGTGATGTTGTATCCACTACTATCTTTGTTAAAAAAAAAAGGAACGCTGCTATCGATTTTTCCTCTCTCTCCATCTTATTCACGTGGAAAGTAGTAGCCAGAAACTCACCATAGTGTATTGATCCATTGTTGTCTATACCAGCCACTCCCATTAGAGCCTTGATCTCAAATTCCATTAGTTCAATGGCCACACTTTTCAAACCTTTTTTAAGCTCCTCAATTGTTATAGTTTCGCTATTGTCCATGTCAATCATTTTGAACAGCTCCTTTAGACCACCAATTTCTTCCTCTGAAAGTCTTTATGCTATGACCCGCAAAGCCATCCTTTTAAGTTTATTCATTTTTGAGAACTACTTCAACCGCGACAAAACTGCATAATCCAAAGGTTTGTTTGGAGCAACTGTGTCATATACAATCCATGGGTGACACAACACTTCATGGGTAGAGATTATTTTTGTTGCGCCCTCTCAAGCATCTTTCTGATCAAATCTTTTGCACTTCCTGAAATGCTAGGCCATGGTGCAGATCCAAAGTCTAATTTTCTTTGCAAAGCTTGTCTAAAGAATCCTGTTTCAGTTTCAGCCCAAAAATGTGGAACTCCACTTAGTAAGATGTAAAGGATAACACCAGCACTCCATACATATGCTTTAGGTCCATAATTCTTTTTCAAAATCTCAAGTGCAACATAATAGGGACTTCCAACTTCATCATGAAAAACTTCTACTTTACAATTCTCAATGCTCTCAACCAACAACACAAAGTTTGAACAAAGGTTTGCACTCATTTGCGAAATTTCACAGGCAAGAGGGATTTGGAATTTAGTAGAAATATGTGGCTCTTAACGACAACAGTAAAGAGGGAATAAAATTTTGATGGCAAGGGTGGTGTATAAAACCCATATGACCTCAAACCAAGTTTTGGCTCATCGACTTCCTTCACAATAATAGAATGCACTAAGAAACTTGATTCCCATTTCTCTATCACCTCGACTTTCGACATGCCAAAACATAGACATCGCCTGTGCATTTTATCGAACAATTTGAGTGCATTGCTCGTACAACCATACGTAATCGCATCATCTTCCTCCTCACAAAGTCACAAAAGATGTGTGAATTCCTCTGAATTGAAACTACACACAACTAAAGAAGAAGCTGGGACGGCTGATTGAGCTCGGATTTCCACTCTTGCAACATCTGATGTACTTGCTGCTCTGAAACCACAATGTCATAAGCTCGACTCTCCTTCCTTGCAAATTGGAGGTCGCTGAACACCCCTTCAAGGTTGTTGACCCGGTTCTTAGCTTTCTGCTTCAAGAGCTAGTGCGACGCAGACTCGCACTTGCTCTTCAAACCCTTCTGCATCAATCCTTTCCAGAAAAATCTTGAGAAACGCAAAAAGACAACCGAAAGTATAGCACATAAATATTTTGCTGCCGAAATCTAAAAGAGCTTCAACAAGGAGACAACAACAACTGGAAGGAGGGCACCGTGTACATCGATCTCAGGCACAAGAAGAGCTCCAATAAGTGTTTCATCTCCCAAGGAATAAGAGGTGAGAAGTGGAAAATAAGATAATAGATGAGGAATCAGATTGAAAGGACTTACAACCGAGTGATACTAGATCTATAAATAGACTGAGCTCCTCTCAGTCCCAAAGCCACTCAATGGTGAGTGATGGCCACTTGAGGGCATGGGTTTCCCATGAGGGGTGCCATATGAGGCGTACAACAACATCTCTGCATCTACGACCAACTAGCCCCATAGAATTGTCTACATTGTTGATGAGGTGCATTGTGATCAAGTGCTCCCCCTTTGTGATGTCCATTTTTGACGGCGTGTTAATGGAGGAGAGACGAAATATGGATGGGAAATTCTAAGGGTTGAGACAATATGATGGGATTGTCGAAGGAATTTTCTATAACAAAGGGAAGAGGAATTTCTTTAGGGACAGATACCTTGAGCACTGCCTTCTCTTTTCTTTCTTCCGCGATTTCATCTACATCCATCATTCCATATTTTTCTTGCACTATCAATTTTTGTGAATCTTTGATTGAAGTCGTAGCTGCCTTTTCTACTCCCTCCTCCATAGCTTCGCCTTTCCATACCAAGAAGGATTCCTGTACTTGTTGCTTGAAAATCTTATAATTTGCTTGCATTTGATCGACTAATTCCGTAATGTGTAGCATTTTTTCAAGAGCCTTTTCCATCAATGGCAGCAAATTTACTTGCTGGTTGTTGAAGGTTATCCCATCCATGGAAGAATCGGTGGCTCTAGATACCACTTGTAATGAACCCTCCAGTGAAGGAAACATTAATATAAAAGATAAAAGAGATCAAAAACAAGGGAGAGATAATACTAGATGAATGTAACAATCATGCAAGAGATGAACAATAAAGAAGATGATGATAATGGCTACGCCTTGGGGTATTCAAGGTCCCCAATTCCTCCCAAAGAAAATACAAACTATTTCAACAATAATTTTCCAGATTAAGCCTCCCACCATTCAGGCATTGGTTATAACAGATGCCTAGGAAATTACTAGAGTGCCCTTAAACTATAACAGACTGAATATAAGTAAACACTACACTGTTTTACTGCTTTTAAAACACTACACTACCTTTATTAAAATTGTGCCGTCTAATAGAAATAAGCCCAAGTTTGCTTTTAAGCTCGTTTCTCCAAGTAGCAACTTCAGACGTCCAGTTCCACCTCTGGTTCATAACAAATTCTCGATATAAACGTCAACCTCTCAACATACCATATCACCAGAATATAACAATTTTACTGAATAAAATTCTCCAATAACCATGGCATACTTTTGTGTTTAGTCCATTGTGCTTAACTAATCTCATTCATGCTCTCTAATCTTGATCCTCAACGGAAACATTCAAATTATCTAAAAAAAACTGTTGAGATAAGGGGTGAGTCATCAACAATTCAGTAAGCAGAGAACATATACTAGAATGTAAACATGAGTCTTTTCAGAGTGTTTAGAATGCAGAAACAAAATATTTCAGTTTCAATATGCATATCTCAAAATGTATTATCAGAAAATCGGAGTGACATTTCACATGTTTATATTTAAAAATCAACTGTTCATATTCAAATACCTTTTGGCATAACGTGATTGAACATCTTCATCTTATCATATCATATCACTATATCATATCATATACCATGTTTAACTCCCACGGTAGGGTTGTGCTATCCCTGTAACCAAACCAGACAGTATCAGAATGTAAAACTTTTCCTTATTCATTCTTGGAGCCCCAAGTGTGCACACTGGAAAGAAACACGCAGAAAAACTACTTTGTTTCCAAAGTAGGTGCACTCATATTAGAGATATTGGTATTAATCATATAATAGAATCAGAGCCATCATATTATAACCAAAAACAAAATCAGATACAGAATCAAAAAGTCATGCCAAAGGTTTTTCAAATGCATATCATATGAAACAGAGCATTGAACATATTCATATCATTTTCACTTAATCAAAAACAGACTCAGAACATCTTTATATAGCATGTACAAAATGTAGAACACACATCTTCATGTGCATTGTTTTGAAGTTGCACATAAGCGGCTGAACAGTGGCTTTGTGGTGCCCCCAACTTCCATGTACGGACACACACGGAAATCGAGACACCAGGGATGATGACAACCCGGTCACGCACCCCATCGACATGTGCTGAGTGTGTGCAATGCAACACGTGTACAATAAAATACACAACAGAACGGTTAAGTCAAATAACTAAGTACCAGAGTTTAATACAATATCAGAGTACTGAAAATCCACATGTCAACATAATACAATTTTGTTTACAAAATAACATCAAATCAAATAAAATACAATAAACAAAAGCAGCAATAATCTTCAAATACACAATATAGCCAATTTCCCTACTCCTCAGGCGGAGCCGCATCCTCGGGCTCAGGCTCATCAGAACCTGCAACAAAATCTACAGTCCCATAAAAATGGAACTGCAGGTAAGTAAAATCCAAAAACCTCAAAGACCATAAATATATTTAAACAACCAACACTATGCATGCACATGATGACCCAAGCGTAAAAATTGAGAAAACACCATTTCTTGAAAAACACAATTTTTTCCACTCACGCCAAAAACACCATTTGGCATAAAACTAAAACCAGGAATAATTCCATTAATTCCAATTTTAACCGTATGCACCATGGCCTCCCATAGGGACCATCCACATACTCTGGCTTCCCATCTTCACCCCACGGGTAACGACCATGCAAGTGATACATGAGTGATGCCCAGTTCCGCGCCCACCTCATACATAGCCAGGCATCCTCTGACCCCCGCCAGCCCGAGGAGTCACAGAGTCGGATCGAGAGCGCTACCATCGAGTCCAAGTCCCGGGCAAAAGCCCCAGGGGACGACACTCAGTATATTCCCCTCCCGAGTGTCCAGAGGAGCTCCACCAAGATAATATCCCATCTCGGCTTTGGGGTGATACACACGCACCCGAAAAGCCTTAAATACAGTTTCCTCAAAACACACACACCCACGCATGCGTGCACAATGCCATGAAATCAACAACTAAACAACCAACAGTTATCAGCACAACCAGATAACCAATTCACAGTTTATAAAAGAAGTTAGTACAAAAATATATTAAAGTCTTAAAAGTCTTTTGCAGAAATACTTATAGCGCTTGATAATAATTTTAGGAGGATCACGGAGGAACTGGAAGCACCAAATCAGCAACTCCACAGTGTAAAAACACTGTGGCCGAATACACTGTAAACCCAAATTTGCACGGAGTCAAACGAAGACTTGAAATTGATAGGGTAGGGCCTAATGAGGTCGGTAAAGCTAATGGTAGTGGTGGTTGGCCGTGAATGGCGGTCGAAACGGGTGGTTTACGGCTGAGAATTTCAAATCGGAAGTGGAGCTCGCACGGGAGGCTCCGGCGACGGATCGGGGCCGGGTTTGGGTGGAAAAGCTTGGTATTGGGCCAGTGAAGAAGTGATGAAAAAATGGTGGCCGGACGGTGGCGGAACGGCGAGGAGAATCCGTAGGCTTGGCACGGCTCACGGCGGCTAAAGGCAGCGTTAGGCGGCCGGATATTGGGTGGGTAAGGTCGCCGGCGCGCGGGGGAGCCGATGGTGCCGGCGGTGTCGTGCACGGAGGGCCATAGGCGGAGCAGCGGCAGTGAGTCCGTTCGGACGTGAGAGAGAAGAGAGAGAAGAAAGAGAGAGGGGGTCGGGGGCGCGGGGGAAAGCAAGAGAAAAAAAAAAGAAAGAAGAAAAAAGAAAGAAAATGAAGAGAAAAAGGAAAGAGGAAAAAGAAAAGATGGGGGAAAAGAAATGAGGTATAATCCTCACCACTTTCGAGTCACAACTGATCCTCAAAAACACTATTTTTAAAACAGCATATTAAATAAATCAAAACAAACTCAAAACTAATTAAAATAAAATATTAAACTCCAGTAATAAACATACTTTAAAATAAAAGGAAATTAAATCGTAGAACACCAATAAAATCATAAAAGCACATTAAACTAATCTCACGTACATGTTTAAATTAAATTAAACGGCTCAAAAACAACTATTAAATTAAAAAGAACCCTTCAATAAAAAGCACGTAAAAACCGGGGTGTTACAACCTCCCCTCCTTAAAATAAATTTCGTCTTCGAAATTGTAGGGTCAAACATCAATGCTAAAGACAGGCATGAAATGCAACAAAAAGATAGGCTTAAGAGACATACCGCCATTTATCCAAACAAAAAGGGGTATTGCTCCATCATGTCCGCTTCTCTTTCCCAAGAGAAATCTTGAGCCAACGGATCACCCCAAGCCACCTTCACCATGGGTATCGACTTAGGTCTCAACCTTTGCTCCTTCCAATCCACAATCTGCGTCGGGGCAACCTCATAAGTAAGGTCAGGCTGTAGTTGAATGCGTTCTGGATCGACAAAACGCGGCTCTTGCTGACCAAAACTTTTCTTCAACAAGGACACATGGAACACATTATGAATCTCTCCAAAATACTCTGGCAAAGCAATCCTGTAAGCAACAGCCCCAACCTTATCCAAAATCTGAAAAGGTCCAACATACCTTGGGCTAAGCTTTCTTTTCTTGCCAAAGCGCTTAACGCCCTTCATAGGAGAGACTTTAAGATAAACCCAATCGCCTTCCTCGAAAGACAAGTCTCTTCTCCTCGTATAAGCATAGCTCTTCTGACGACTCTGCGCTGCTGCCAACACAAAGGTGATCTACACTTCCTTCCATACAAAGCTTCATACGGGGCCATCTGAATGGAAGCATGAAAACTGTTATTATAAGCAAATTCTATTAACGACAACTAATTTTTTCAACTCCCTTGGAATTCCATAACACATGCCCGTAACATATCCTCCAGAGTCTGAATAGTACGCTCGGACTGACCGTCAGTTTGAGGATGATAAGCAGTACTAAACTTCAAATTAGTGCCAGAGCTGCCTGCAAACTCTTCCAAAAAGTGACGTGAACCGCGGGTCTCTGTCCGACACAATACTCTTGGGTACTCTATGCAACCTCACAACTTCCTTAACATACAATCGTGCTAATTTACCCAAAGAGTCTGCATTATTTACAGGCAAGAAATGGGCACTCTTGGTCAACCGATCCACGATCACCTAAAACTGAATTCTTTCCACTAGGAGTTCTCGGAAGACCTACTATAAAATCCATAGAAATGTCATCCCACTTCCACTCAGGAATAGGGAGAGGTTGAAGCTTACCAGCAGGTCTTTGATGCTCAGCCTTAACTTGACGGCACGTATCACACTTCTCAATAAACAGGGCGATATCTGTCTTCATACCTTCCCACCAGAAATTCCTCTTTAAATCTCAATACATCTTTGTGCTTCCACGGTGAACTGAATAAGGAGCTGTACGAGCTTCTGCCAAGATTCGCTCCTTAAATTCTGAATCTCTGGGAATCACTCTTCGATCCCGAAACCGAAGAACACCATCTTTATCCAAACTGTAGTGCATGGGTCCTCCAGACTTCCTGACTCTCTTTCTGATATCTAACAACTTTGAATCCCTTCTCTGGAGAGTCTTCAATTCTTCAAAATCCACTACTCGAACACTCAAAACTGAAGAGAGCAATTCTTCCTGCTGCGAACTCTCAATAAGAAGTCTCCTCATCCCATAAAGGAGAGAGTCCAACCCAGACGACTCTGCCTCATCCACTAACTGAGACTTCCTACTCAAGGCATCAGCAACTAGATTAGCTTTCCCTGGATGATACTTGATCTCACATTGATAGTCGCTAATCAGCTCTAACCATCGCCTCTGCCTCATGTTGAGATTCTTCTGAGAAAACAAATGCTTCAAACTCTTGTGATCAGTGAAGACTTCACAGACTTCTCCATACAGATAATGACGCCAAATCTTAAGAGCAAACACCACAGCTGCCAATTCCAAATCATGAGTAGGATAATTCTTCTCATGAACTTTCAACTGACGAGATGCATAAGCAACAACTCGTCCCTCTTGCATAAGAACGCATCCCAAACCAAACTTAGATGCATCACTAAAAACCACAAACGGCTTGTGTGGCTCCGGAAGTGCCAAAACAGGAGCTGTTGTCAGTCTCTTCTTCAATTCTTGAAAACTCCTCTCGCATCGATCTGACCAAACAAACTCAACATTCTTTCTAGTCAAAGTGGTAAGAGGTCCGGATAATCGAGAAAAACCTTCAACAAATCTCCGATAATACCCGGCAAGTCCCAAGAAACTCCGAATCTCACGCACCGTTGAAGGACATGGCTAAGACAAAACAGCTTCCACCTTGCTAGGATCAACAACCACTCCATCTCGAGAAATTACATGACCAAGAAATTTGACTTCTTCCAGCCAGAATTTACATTTACTAAGCTTAGCATACAACTGATGCTCTCTTAATTTCCCAAGCACCAGACGAAGATGATAAGCATGCTCTTCCAAGTCTCGAGAATAAATCATAATATCGNTGAATCTCACGCACCGTTGAAGGACGTGGCCAAGACAAAACAGCTTCCACCTTGCTAGGATCAACAGCCACTCCATCTCGAGAAATTACATGACCAAGAAATTTGACTTCTTCCAGCCAAAATTCACATTTACTGAGCTTAGCATACAACTGATGCTCTCTTAATTTTCCAAGCACCAGACGAAGATGATAAGCATGCTCTTCCAAGTCTCGAGAATAAATCATAATATCATCAATGAATACCACCACAANGTCCAACCCAAATTCACATTTACTGAGCTTAGCATACAACTGATGCTCTCTTAATTTTCCAAGCACCAGACGAAGATGATAAGCATGCTCTTCCAAGTCTCGAGAACAAATCATAATATCATCAATGAATACCACCACAAAAGAATCCAGATACGGTTGAAAAACTCGGTTCATCAAATCCATAAAACCTGCAGGAGCATTAGTCAACCCAAAAGGCATCACCTTGAACTCATAATGACCATACCGCGACCTAAAAGCAGTCTTGGGAACAT
>QEOT01009457.1:225563-257951 GCA_003123785.1 Pterocarya stenoptera
CTGGGGCAAACTGGAGCTCGACCTCCCATACGTACCCCAGGAGCTGCCTGAGATCGAGACCCAATCCTCTGAACAAATTTATGTGGAGACCCAGAACTACTACCTTCTCCAGCAAAACTCCTCCTCTTCTGGCCTGGAGGAGAGCTTACAGCCAAACTATTCTCTCGCTCCACCATAGTAGCTAGATCAATCAACTCATGGAGAGAAGTAGCTCGCTGACAAATCACGAATCTGCGTATCTCAGGACGCAGACCTTCTTGAAAACGCTCNCCAGCAAAACTCCTCCTCTTCTGGCCTGGAGGAGAGCTTACAGCCAAACTATTCTCTCGCTCCACCATAGTAGCTAGATCAATCAACTCATGGAGAGAAGTAGCTCGCTGACAAATCACGAATCTACGTATCTCAGGATGCAGACCTTCTTGAAAACGCTCCACTTGCAACTCTTCAGTGGCAACAAGATGGGGCGCAAAACGCCCAAGCTCCAAGAAAGCACGCAAATACTGGTCCACTGTCATACTCCCCTGAACCAGATTATTGAATTCCCGAGCTTTCTGCCTTCTCACGGCAGGAGGGAAAAACCGATCATCAAACTCCTTCTTGAAACGCTGCCACGACACAGCGGCTAAGGATCCAAACTCTCTTTCCAAGAGATTCCGCTTCGCCCTCCACCAATTTGCTGCTTCTCCTTGCAACAAATAACTGGCATACAGAACTTGTTGAGCTTTAGTGCACCCACAAATCTCAAAGGTCCTCTCAATCCCGTTGATCCAACCTTCAGCTTGGAGAGGATCTTCAACACCAAAGAACATAGGGGTCCTGTGCTTGAGAAACCTCTCATAGGAGCACCCCACTTGCATAACCAAGTTTTGATCCACTGGTGGTGGCCTGATATTTTGGTGAAAGAGGTCTGCCATTCTAGTCAAGGCTCTAGCAATGGCATTATCAATCTCGCCTTGAGATGATTCCTCCATAAGTTCCTTATCCTGTCTCCTTGGCCTTACCATTTTCTATCAAAGCATAAATCTCAACCACACTTTAGTTCAGATTAGAATGCAAAACAAAATAATAAAACAATTAAAACAAATAAAACAACACATCATATAAAAAGAAATAATTTCAAAACTACTTCAAATCAAGTTTAAAAAAGAGATTCTGGTACTTCACCTAAGGGACACGTGGCTTTACCCAGAGTCAAACTGCTCTGATACCACCTGTGGTGCCCCCAACTTTCATGTACGGACACACACGGAAATCGAGACACCCGGGACGATGACAACCCGGTCACGCACCCCATCGACATGTGCTGAGTGTGTGCAATGCAACACGTGTACAATAAAATACACAGCGGAACGGTTAAGTCAAATAACTAAGTACCAGAGTTTAATACAATATCAGAGTACTGAAAATCCACATGTCAACATAATACAATTTTGTTTACAAAACAACATGAAATCAAATAAAATACAATAAACAAAACCAGCAATAATCTTCAAATACACAATATAGCCAATGTCCCTACTCCTCAGGCGGAGCCGCATCCTTGGGCTCAGCTTCATCAAAACCTGCATCAAAATCTACAGTCCCACAAAAAATGGAACCGCAGGTATGTAAAACCCAAAAAGCTCAAAGACCATAAATATATTTAAACAACAAACGCTATGCATGCACATGATGACCAAGCGTAAAAACTGAGAAAACACCATTTCTCAAAAAACATAATTTTTGCCACTCACGCCAAAAACACCATTTGGCATAAAACGAAAACCTGGAATAATTCCATTAATTTCAATTTTAATCGTATGCACCATGGCCTCCCATAGGGACCATCCACATACTCTGGCTTCCCATCTTCACCCCACGGGTAACTACCGTGCAAGTGATACATGAGTGATGCCCAGTTCCGTGCCCACCGCGTACATAGCCAGGCATCGTCTGACCCCCGCCAGCCTGAGGAGTCACGGAGTCGGATCGAGAGCGCTACCATCCAGTCCAAGTCCTGGGCAAAAGCCCCAGGGGACGACACTCAGTATATTCCGCTCCCGAGTGTCTAGAGGAGCTCCACCGAGATAATATCCCATCTCGGCTTGGGGGTGATACACACGCACCCGAAAAGCCTTAAATACAGTTTCCTCAAAACACACACACCCACGCATGCGTGCACAATGCCATGAAATCAACAACCAACAGTTATCAGCACAACCAGATAACCAATTCACAGTTTATAAAAACAAGTTAGTGCAACAATATATTAAAGTCTTAAAAGTCTTTTGGAGAAATACTTACAGCGCTTGATAATAATTTTAGGAGGATCACGGAGGAACTGGAAGCACCAAATCAGCAATTCCACAGTGTAAAAACACTGTGGCCGAATACACTGTAAACCCAAATTTCAACGGAGTCAAACGAAGACTTGAAATTGATAGGGTAGGGCCTAATTAGGTCGGTGAAGCTAATGGTAGTGAAGGTTGGCTCCGGCGACGGATCGGGGCTGGGTTTGGGTGGAAAAGTTTGGTATTGTGCCGGTGAAGAAATGGTGGCCAATGGTGGCCGGACGGCGACGGAATGGGAGGAGGAAGCTCATGGCTTCGCACGGCTCTCGGAGGCTAACGACGGCGCGGCGTGGGCTAGGATTTGGAGGGGTAGCTCGCCGGTAGGTGGGGAAGCCGGTGGTGCCGGCGGTGTCGACCACGGCCGGCCGGAGGCGGCGCCAGTGGCTGTAGACCGAAAACACGTGGGAGAGGAGAGAGAGAGTGCAACGGCTAGGCAAAAACCGACGGGAAGAAAGAAGAAAAAAAGAAAGAAAAGAAAAGAAAAGGAAAGAAAAGGAAGAGAAAAAGGAAAGAGGAAAAAGAAAAGATGGGGGAAAAGAAATGAGGTCCAATCCTCACCACTTTCGAGTCACAACTGATCCTCAAAAATACTATTTTTAAAACACCATATTAAATAAATCAAAACAAACTCAAAACTAATTAAAATAAAATATTAAACTCCAGTAATAAATATACTTTAAAATAAAAAGAAATTAAATCGTAGAACACCAATTAAAATCATAAAAGCACATTAAACTAATCTCGCGTACACACGTTTAAATTAAATTAAACAGCTAAAAGAAAACTATTAAATTAAAAAAAAACCCTTCAATAAAAAGCACGTAAAAACCGGGGTGTTACAGGCTTTGTCCTTTTGATCTGGGACTATAGTGTTAGAACTAGGCAGAGTTTACATTGGTTAACTTGTCGCCCGTGGTGCTGTTTGTTCTCAGAGGGGGGGACGTGTAGCAGTGTGGTGGACGACGGCTACCTAGCGGCTTTGCTTCATGATTGTAAAATAGGGTGAAGGGCTCTCGTCTTGGCTGGGGTCAAGTGATTCTCGCTTGAGGGACAGTAAGGCACAGATATTTACGCCTGAGAGGTGAGAGACAGGGGCTGTTGGCGCGGAAGAGACTGGGTGGCGGAAAGGAATCCATCTATGGACTAAATGCTGTCGTGACCGAGAACGGGGCCTTGTGAGAGAGAGGAACTTATGCGTGGGATTGGAGGGAGGGAGAGAGGGCGGCGTGGGGCTTATTTTGGGGTGCTTGATTATTAAGACTAGAGTCCGAAATGAGGAAAGCATTTCTTACTTTCTCAGTATTTTCATTAAATGAACTTATTGTCCTTTTTATATACATGGGAAATAATAAGCAGGAAAAAACAGTTTAAAATAATAAACTGACTAACTAATTCTAATACCCTCCCTTCAAGCTGGAGCATGAATGTCAATGATGCCCAGCTTGGAAATCAGAGAAGAAAACAAAGAAAAACCAAGTGGCTTTGTGAAACAATCAGCTAGCTGATGATGAGATGAAACATGAAATGGTTTGATAATTCCAGCTTGAATCTTGTTACGGATGAAATGGCAGTCGATCTCTATATGTTTCATGCGTTCGTGAAAAATTGGGTTCGAGGCAATGTGAATAGCAGCCTTGTTGTCACAGTACAAAGCAGCAGCTTGAGAAGAAGAAACTTGTAAATCATGAAGCAATGAAATAAGCCAAACTACTTCAGAAATAGCAGTAGCCATAGCTCTATACTCTGCCTCGGCTGATGATCTTGAGACTGTTGGTTGTTTCTTTGACTTCCATGAAACAAGAGAGCTACCAAGGAAGATGCAAAAACCAGTAACGGATCTTCTGGTGTCACTACATGCAGCCCAATCAGAATCAGCAAAAATATTTAAATGAAGAGTAGAAGTGGAAGGAAAAAAAAACCCTTGAGCAGGTGACGCTTTGAGATATTGAAGTACTCAATAAGCAGCATGTAGATGGGGCTGCCGAGGAAAGTCCATAAATTGGCTGAGTGTATGAACTACAAAAGTGATATCTGGTCTGGTTATTGTAAGATAAAGCAGCTTACCCACCAAATGTCTATAAGCTGTAGGATCATCTACAAGTGGCCCTTCGGATCGAGTGAGCTTGAGATTTTGTTCCATGGGAGTATTGACAGGTTTGCAACCCAAATAACCACTGTCTGAAAGTATTTCCAGAGCATGTTTTCTCTAAGAAAGAGAAATTCCAGTATTGTTCCTAGCAACTTCCAGTCCCAAAAAATACTTTAAAGATCCAAGATCTTTAAGTTTAAATTTTTGATCCAAAAAGGTCTTGAAGGAATTAACAGATTCTATATCATTGCTTGCAATGAGAATATCATCAACATATACCAACAAAGCAATAAAAATAGAACCTTGAGATCTAGTAAAGAGAGAGTAATCAGCCTTTGACTGTACAAAACCATGTTCAATAATGGTGGAAGAGAATTTAGCAAACCATTGCCTTAATGCCTGTTTCAAGCCATATAATGACTTATTGAGTCGACAAACTCTAGTATCTCCTTTATCACCAAAACCTGGAGGCTTGGACATATACACTTCTTCTAACAAATCCCCATGGAGAAAGGCATTGTTGACATCTAATTGAATTAGATGCCAACCTTTAGCTGCAGCTATAACTAAAAGGCACTTGACAGTGACCATCTTAGCAACTGGGCATAAGGTGTCAAAGTAATCAACACCTTCCTGTTGGTTGAATCCCTTGGCAACTAGCCTTGCCTTATACCTCTCAAGAGTTCCATCAGATCTAAGTTTTACTTTATAGACCCATTTGCATCCAATTGTACTTTTTCAGGAGGAAGAGTGGTTAAAGTCCATGTATTATTGTGTTCCAATGCTGCAATTTCCTCAGCCATAGCAAGTCTCCAATGAGGAAATTTGACAGCTTGATGATAATATTGAGGTTCAACATTGGTGGAAAGGGCTAAAGTAAAAGCTTTGTATTTATGAGACAAAAGAGAATATGAAATGGAACTGGAAAGAGGATATTGCTTACCTGATAAAGGACCAAAAACATGAACTGGAGAAGATGGGGAGCAAGCCTTTGAAGATGCCAAATGGCAATGGTAATCCTGCAAATAACCAGGTGGCCTGTGTACTCGCGAAGATTTTCTGGTTAAAGGGTTAGCGGAAGTGGGAATATGATCAGCTAGAAGATAATCAGCTTGAACAGGTTCAGTTGGAACAGAAAAAGGTCTAGAAGCCTCAGGAATGGGTTGGGGAAGAACAACAGAAGATGCGCTGGAGATATGAGAAATATTTGTAGACATTGACTGGAAAGGAAAGATGTGTTCATGAAAAACAACATCTCGAGACACAAAAGTCAAATGAGAATCAAGATCATAAAGTTTATAGCCTTTGATTGCATGCGGATATCCAATGAAAACACATCTATGAGCTCGAGGAGAGAATTTGGATCTATTTTGAGCAAGAGTAGAGGCATAACAAAGTGATCCAAATACTTTAAGATGATCATAAGTGGGTGGTTTGTTAAAGAGCAATTCATAGGGAGTTTTATTGTTCAACAGAGGAGAAGGAATTCTGTTGATCAAATATACTGCAGTAAGTATACAATCAGACCAAAAAATTAAGGGAAGATTGGACTGAAAAAGAAGAGCACGAGCAACATTAAGGATGTGCTGGTGCTTCGTTTCAACAACTAAATTTTGTTGAGGAGTGGCTACACAAGATAACTGATGCAAGATTCCTTTGGTGGAAAAAAAATGATGCATAGCAAACTCACTGCCATTATCAGTACGAATGATTTTAATTCTAGAATTGAATTGATTTTCAACCATAGCAGAAAAATGTTGTAGTAGAACTCGAGCATCAAATTTGGATTTTAACAAGTAAACCCAAGTGCTACGAGAATAATCATCTACTATGGTTAGAAAATACTTGAAACCATCTATAGATTGAGACTGAAATGGCCCCCAAATATCACAGTGTATAAGCTCAAAAGGAGAAGTAGAATTATTCTGACTATTAGAAGGGAAAGGTAACCTCTTGTGTTTAGCAAGAGGACAAACATTACAAGGTAGAAGATTGTTATCAAGGATAGAAGGAACTATATGAGATAACAATTTCATTCTAGAAAAAGATGGATGACCCAGCCTTCTATGCCAAACGTCAAAATTATTAAGACTAGAGGAATGAACAGAATGTGAAAAAGTAGGATCGAAAGACACAACTGGTGATTCAATAGGATAATCTGGTTGTTCCAGTAAGTATAATCCTTCTTTGGCTTTACCCTTTCCAATCATTCTCCAATGGATGAGGTCCTGAATTAAGCAAGCATCACGCAAAAATATTATACAACAAGAAGAAGAAGTGGTGAGTTTACTGACAGATAGAAGATTAAAGTGAAAGGATGGCACACATAATATGTTGTGTAAGACAAGAAGTGGTGACAAAATAATGGAACCAACATGAGTGACTAGGGCAGAAATACCATTAGGCATTTTGACAAACATATTATGAACAGGTTGAGAAGATGTTAATAGAAGAGAGGAATGAACCATATGATCCATAGCCCCAGTGTCGATGATCCAATCAACAGAAGTAATTGATGAATTATGAATGTTCTTAATGGAAAAAACAGAGTGTTGAGGAGATGAATTAGGAATTTTACCCGAGAGATGATCAAAAGAAGTAGTGGATATTACATTAGCTGTTTGTGGCGAAGAAGCAGGAGACTCGGAATGAAGAAGTGCAAGAAGCTGTTGGCACTGGTGTGGTGTGAGAGGAAAGGAAGAATTAGGTTCAGATGACGTGACTTGATGAGCTGAAGATGAAGATTTGGCTTTGGATCGATATCCAGGAGGATATCCATGCAGCTTGAAACATTTATCCACGGTATGGCCTGGAATGGCACAATGAGAGCAAACAGGTCTGTCACGGCGATTTGGGGCTTTGCTTGCATATGGAGGTTTAACAGAAGAAGACAGAGCCGCAGACTGGATGCTTGGAAGTAAAACCGAGCCAATTTCAGGTTGACGTTCCTCTTGAAGAACAAGAGAGAAAACCTTATTGATAGGAGGTAGCGGCTCAATAAGAAGAATCTGATCACGAACATGAGAGTAGGAATCATTTAATCCCATCAAGAAACGCATCACGTACTCTTGTTGTTGCAGATCTACCAAGGCACGTAATCCTCCACATGAACAAACAAGTAAGGGCCTATAATTCATCAATTCATCCCATAGGCCTTTCATTTGAGTGAAATACGAACTCACAGAGAGATCAGCCTGTGTGAGAGAAGCAATAGCTTTCTGGAGTTGAAAGATTCATGGTCCATTACATTGAGAGAACCTTTCTTTAAGATCAGACCACATTTCTTTTGCTGAATCTACGTATATCACGCTGGCAACAATTTCTTTAGACAAAGAATTGAGGATCCAGGACAAGACCATATTATTGCATCTGGTCCAGGAGGAAAACAGTGGAGATGTGATCGGAGGTGAAGAAAATGAGCCATCTATGAAGCCAACCTTATTTTTGGCAGTCAAGGCCATGAGCATGGACCTACGCCATGTGTGGTAGTTGTTGCCCGTAAGAACTTGAGTGACAAGCAAAGAACCTGGACTATCTCCATGATGAAGATAATAAGGGTTTGAAGCATCCTCAGGAAGAGACGAAGAAGAAACAAACGAAGACGAAGCCATGTTAAAGTGCGGATGAAGAAAAAACTACTGATACCATATTAAGACTAGAGTCTAAAATGTGGAAAGCATTTCTTACTTTCTCAGTATTTTCATTAAATGAACTTATTGTCCCTTTTATATACATGGGAAATAATAAGCAGGAAAAAACAGTTTAAAATAATAAACTGACTAACTAATTCTAATATTGATGGCTGAGAATGGTTTGAGAGGGAATGACCCGCGAAACTCATAAAGAAATGAAGAGAGAGACGTCTGCGTGTTGGGTGCAGAGAAAAGAAAAACAGAAAATAGAAAAATTGTGGGAGACTGAAGTAACTGTTGAGAAAGAGACTTTTGGGAGTGGATAGACCGAAGTGGCGTGACATGGGGATGATATGGTGACTGGTGAGCACAAAAAAAAACAAATGCGGAAGAGAAGCGACGGGGACAAGATAAATACAGGGAGAAGAAAAACAGAAAGGATAGGGGGAAGAAACCGCCAGGTGGATGTGGAGAAGACGAGAAAAAAAAAAACTACCAAAACGGCGTCGTTCTTACAAGCGGATTGGGCTTAAATGATCTTGGGCGTAAGCTTTGGGCTTAAATGATCTTGGGCATAAGCTTTGGGCTGGGTATTACAATGAAAGTTAACGGGCAATGTATTTTTTAAACATTTTTTAACTTTGCTCATAGCTTTATTTCCAAACATACAATAAGTTTAAATTTCATACTTTAACTTTTCATCTAATCAATACTCAAACAAAATATAAATAGTAAATACATGGACTATTCCAAACTCCAAAGCAAAAATCCTCTTACGAAACCATATTCAAACTCATTAAAAAAAAAAAAGTCAAAACCTACTAAGTTAAAAATAAAACTTTAATTCTCAACATTAATCTAGTGTCTCAGACTAGATGACCATATAACGTAAACAATTTGAAAGTAAATTGTATCCGTATTTAATTTCTATCAAATATGACAAACAATTTGAAAGTGAAACAAGGAAATTGCATTTGTATTTGGACATGCATATAAATATATACGAGCCTATAACCTGCGCAATGAGCGGATTATTTTATATGTTGTGTATGAGGGAGAGAGATTTAGAAAAAGACCAGATTTTAGAGTGGAGAAATTCGAAAATATTTATAGGACGGTTTATTTGACGAAACAATATAAATGTTGAAATACTGCCTTTGACTGGAGTCTTGAATTGGTATATATTTTTATATGTTAGAAAAGAAATGAAACTTAAAAATTACCACAGCTCATAATGAAACATTGGTTTTAAAAGAATTACTGCTCCATAAACAAAACACTTCAAGTTTAATAGGTAGAATACCTACTTTTATGCGTAGAATGCTACATCGGAGTCAAATGACTTTATTTAAAATACAAGACAATATAAATGTTGAATTAATGATTTTGAGAGGAGTCTTGAATCAGTTTATATTTTTATATGTAAGAAAAAAAAATAAAACTTAAAAGATCCAATGGTTCATAATAGAACATTGCTTTTAAAAAATATACTGCTTCATAAACAAACACTTCAAATTTAATCGGGTAGAATGCCTACTTTTATGGTAGAATGCTACGTTAGAATTACATGACTCTACTTTTATATATAGTAATAGATATGAAGGGCTTATAATGGTAAAAAAGCCCATTCTGAGTAAACAAGCCCAAATATAAAAGGGGCCAATATAAAAAGCCTTTAGTTGAACAAAAGAAGTTAAAGTATCCAGTGCCCGACCAAGTCAAACATCTACGTATAACCTCTTACTAGAAAATAGGGATGTCATGCAAATATGTGACCAGTTTAGCTACAAGATTGCACCCCAAAAAGCTCGGCATCATGCACCAATAGAATCTGCATCAGATAAACATCGCGTCAGGATTCTATATATACCATGTAACCCTCAATAGTAGGGGATCATTTCTTTTTTGGTTTCTTTGATTCCTGAATCATTTTGAAACTCTTACTGACTTAAGTTTCGAAGTGTTCCCAGGTGAACCAGGCCGACCACACTTTGATCATTGCGCAGGTTAACGGTGCAGACTGGAAGTGAGACACGACCTTTACATTGGCTCCGACCGTCTGTGGGATCTCTGCACTCTCTTTACGTGGTTCTCACATGCCAACTGTAACTCGTTTTATGGTAAGCCGAGCAATGGATCCATTTGTCGAAGTGCGACTAGTAGTAGCTGAGGAGAAACTAAAGCAGGCGTTGGAAGCTATGGAGGTCCTGAAGAGGGAAAACGAAGACTTACGACGGAGGAATGCTGAATCTAGCAATACCGCCGTACCCGCCCATAGTGAACAGGGAGAAGGAGAAGAACCATCTAGCATGGAGTCGAACCTGGGACGAACGGAAAAAGAAAGGATGCATGATGAGCTGAAGGAGTTAGCAGAGAAGTATGAAGAAATGGTGAAAAAGATGGGAGGGACTTCCTCGGTAGAATGCTTGCTCAACCAAATGGACCTGCCGTATAGCAAGCAGATTATGGTTGTGCCCTTCCCGCCAAAATTCAAGGTACTCCAGGTGGACATGTATGATGGATCCAAAGATCCAGTGGACCATCTGGAGAACTTCAAAGTCCACATTACGCTCCATGGATTTCCAGGCGAAATAGCGTGTTGGGCTTTCCTTTTAACCTTGAAGGGAACAGCGAGAGGGTGATTCAGAACCCTTCGACCAAGATCGATAGACAGTTTTGAGGAACTGGCGAAACAGTTCTTGACACAGTTTATGCCCAGCAAAAGGCGTCGGCGCCCAGCCTTGTACCTGTTGACAGTTAAGCAAGGAGAAGATGAAAGCCTGAAGACCTACCTTACCCGCTTCAATAAAGAGCATTTAACAACAGATGACCAAGATGAGAAGATACCCCTTGCTGTCCTCTTAGGCAGAGTATGGCCCCAAAGTCCCTTTATGGCAGAACTGGCCAAAAAGACCCCATCCACTCTCAGAGATTTCATGGACAAAGCCAATGATTTTGTCAATGATGAAGACACATTAAAAGCCTTGGTAAATCCCTGGAAGGTGAGTGGAAGGCATGAACGAAGAGGAGGGCAGATTGATAGGAAGGCCGGAGCAAGTCGGCAAGAGAAAAGGTGAGAGAAGAGGCCAGACCTGTGACACCCCCAAACTCTGCTTGGGATTGGATGGACATTTGAAGCGTTGAGACATGCAACACAAGGTTACCTGTCCCCATTCATGACATATAAAGATGCAATATTCGCAGCGGATAATTTTTTCTTTAGCAAGACTATGCACCAAACTGAAAGTATCTCAAATACTTCAAACATATTTAATACAAAAAGACATACTAAATAGCTGAGATCATAACGCTAGTCCAAAATGGCTATGATCAAAAGAGTACTGGAGATGCAACTCCATAGAACATGTATTAATTTAAGTTAACTACTATATTAACAACGACGCCACTCCGTCGTTCACTCGACCGTGTCTAGTTGGTTGAATTCTGGTTCTTCTTCAGGTCCTATAACAAGATCTACCATTTGGGTGGGAATGGTAGTGGGACTACCACAGTGAGATTTGATTATAAATCTCAGTAAGTTAACAGAAAACCTTCACACAGGTTAATAATGCATGCATGGCAGTAAAATCATAAGTAATGATAGCATAACTTAACATACAACATAATATAACTAACAGTACTTAAACTAAAGCGTGAACTAAACTTGACTTGCTTAAACTAAACTGGACTTAAACTGAGACTTGACTTGACAAGAATTTGATCTGAAACTTGACTTAACATGAACTTGATCTGAGACTTGACTTAACATGAACTTGATCTGAGACTTGACTTAACATAAAATCCTTTTCTTTATCTACTTAAGCTTATCTTTTTGGGTACTACATGGATTCCCTAGAACCATGTGTCCTTACTGATTACCGCATCACATCACAGGCATCTGCACCAGTTGTGAGTGCATTATGACTGGTATCTCACCAACCGTATGTGCCACACTTTATGTGGTCCTCATACCTCGTGTGCCATACTCATGATGGACCCCCATGAGAACTGAAATCTGTCTGGTATCTGCACCAGCTGAAATGTGGCTCCGTCGGCGTTAGAGCCTGGTGCGCTCCGGTGACCAGGTAGCTAGGACCCGCCCGCTACTCGTTGACCGTCTTTCGTCAACTCAGGGAATTTCACACCTTATTAAACACTCCAGTGTGAACAAATGAGTTCCACTAGGATATTACCCCATCCTAGCACTTAGGGTCGTGATTGACATGACTGTTCTCGAAATACACAAACTGTATTCGAGACAAAATGTGACTGGAGTACGAAAGGACAGAAATCCTGACGTAACACAACATGACTTGAACGTAACTCAAAAGATATGACTTGATTGAAATAGAAACATTTCATAATATGACATAACATATAACAGGCAACACACTTAACATAACATACTTGCAACATTGAATATTACATGACATGACATACATAAAATAGATAGCATACTTAACTTTACGTGACATACTTACAATGTGTAGCAATACATGATAGAATATCTTGTGTAACAGATGAATAACTCATAACAGAATAAATTTGTGTATTAGATAAATATGTAATGACTTTGCATGACACATGTTATAACATACATACATACACTGTAGTTCCTTTACTTATCACTCATACACATTAAACTGCTAGTAAGTTAAAAGCTAACTTACCTCGATCTTCGCTTTTATAGACAACTCAAACACGATCACGAGGAACTGAAAATAGTAATTTTCTAAAAGTTAGAACTTAGTCACTAACAATTAGAAATATGAAAAAATATGAACTTAGAGTAAAATTACCATTTTTACCCTCTACATGTGGAAAAATGATAATTTTACCCCTAAGTTAAGGATTTTGCATCCTAACTCCAAAAATCACCAAAATGTACATACCTCATGTAAATTTTGTCCTAAATTCAAATATCAACTCATAAAAATTTAAAACTAAACACAACCATTAAAACTCTATAGGGCCAAAATTTTTCTTAGGCTAGTCCTTTTCTTTTTGTTTCTAACTTGTTTTAATCAACCTATTGATCCATGACATATAAAGATGTGATCTTAAAAAAAAAACATCACATGGTTCAAAAAGGTGTCCTAAAACAGATCCAAGCTTAAAATTCAAGATCACATCGTTAAAAATCAACTAAAACATAAATTTAGCCAAGAACATCATCACTTTGGCCTAACCGAATATCCCCTTGCATAAAATTTCATATCTTTGTAACTAACATCAAATATGGTCAAAAAAACATTCTAACATGTATATAAGAGGCTTAATATCCTCAAATAAAAATATCAAAACCATTGGATTAGGATTAAACCATAAAAGATTTAAACTTTCTCAAAACAGAAACTGTTTTTCCTCTTCCAGCTTCTAGGTTTCTAGATCTAAGAAAGTCTTTCACCAAAACCTTTAATCATGTAACCAATCCTCAAACAAGAATCATATACACATGTTAACAGTACTCCATAAAAATTTCGGACCAAGATCTATCCATTAGCTTGGTCAAAAACTCCAAACTACAACACACTCTCCAGTTTATCGCCCAGATTAACCTTTCTGGGGTTTGAACAACTTTTGATTGATTAAATGATCTTCAAATGGAACAAATAAGATATCCATGTAAACTAGAGTCGAAAATAAACAACTTTTATGAAGGAACTTTTGTGAGAAAATACTTACAAAACCTTTAAATAAGGTGTTCAACAGAGACCAGAAAAACTGCCCGAGAGAGTCTTTTGTGTTTTGTCAAAGAAAAGTGTGAAGGAGAGTTACTTTTCATGAGAAGTGGACTGGAGAGACTCTTACATAGGTTATGGAAAGTGATAGGATTGAAAGAGAGCTTGAGTGTTGCTCTTTTCTTCCCCAAAAAAATTAGCCCAAGATCTTTTCTCAAGATGGAGTGTGAGAATGAAAGAGTGAGGTGGCCCTTTAGATATTTTTCTTCAAAATCTTGTAGAATTTCTTTTGGAAGATCTATTCAGCCAAGTGGGGGTGCAAATTTAGCCAAGAAGCAATGCTAATGAGACTAAATTCGTGGGCCTTAATGGCTCTAAACTGAATGGGCCTAAATTTTGGGGTTTTAAGAGGGTTTGAGTTGCTATCAAGCCCAAATCAAATATCACTTGGCGCAATCAATTTTCCAAGGTTAATAAGGTTGGATAATGATATTTTAACATAAATTTGAAGAATTAATAGCATATGAAAGTAATTTAATCAAGCGATTAAACACAATACTAGAAATTGATTCATTTAGGTTTTGGAGGTCAACTTTATGGTTTGGATAGAACCGTTTAGGATTTCGATTTCAACCATGCTTTTGGTTCCTAGTTGGATTTCAACCATATAGGATTTCTCTAGGGTGGGAATCCTCTTTGGTTTGGCACAATTTGATTGGTCGGATGAAATAGGATTTTTGCTTAGGTGGCATGATCTCACACTTTGATTCCTTCAAATCCATCAAACATTCCTCATGGTGCCAAGTGTCTAATACTATTCACTATGTGTGGCTAAGATCCTGCCAAGTGTCTAAATAAAACCTCTCTAATCTAATTTGGACATTCCACACTGTGATTTTGAAACACTGCAATTGGTGCGCATAACGAGGTTACTATTCACTCTAAAAAAGTGAATTATAAACTTAGCACTAAAAATTCTTAAATATTCACATTAACCTACAGTACAAATTGTTAACCAAAATTCAATCTCGAAGTGCCCATAAAAATAATTTCATAATTTCAAACAGATGTTTCGTCCGAAAATATGAAAATAGACTTATTGCGCCATAAAATCATAAATAATCAACCAAGTCTAATGGCGTAGACCATAATACATTCTGACACTTATAACTAACTCAAATAATTAGAATCGCACTTCTGGCCCCATAGTAAGTGATAACACAAACTATGTTGACAGACTAAAACCTATGTGATTGGTCGATTCGTGAAAACTTATGGAGTTTTTACGAGATTCCTAAAACCAATAGAAATTTTACTTTTGAATTTCTAGCGGGCTATTACAATCTCCCCTCCTAAAAAAACGATTTCGTCCTCGAAATCGACGTAAGTAACCATCAATAAGATAAGGAGAAGATGATGCTCACCAAAGCTACTATCCATCTCTGAACATGCCATCATGTAAATGATACACCAAGTTGCCGTGGTAACCTAGGTCGAGATGTTGTACGACCTCTTTATCTTCGCTCTCTGGCTCCTGACCCTCAACCAGCACACATCTACAGTGAGTTGATGACATGGATGAGTGTAACTCGCGGGCTCAGCGTTCGCAGCTGCAACATGCTTCTTTGCTATTTCGATGAACTCTGCTTGGTCCTATGCCATCCTAGCCTTGAAGCTATCCTAGTTTACCCACGTAATCGAGTGTAGAGGCAGGTAACGTTTGTAACACCCTACTCCTTCCTTCCTTCTTTTGACGTAAGCAATTACGTCTAATGTAACAGCCCGCTCCTCCTCTCTAGTGTCTAAGAGCCCCGTTACGCGTGCCAGACTCGATGGCTTGTTTTTAAAGATACTACGTGATTTCTAAAAGTTCTTTTGTGTTTTAGAGTTGTGTATTTTAAATGGAAGATTTCTATTATTATTTAACTAAAGAATATTTTAAATAACTCAATTATGACATCTTTGAAGAGCTCCAAAAATATTATAATTGTAGGAATCATTTTATATAAATGATTCCAGTTATTTAAAATATTATGTAATCTAAACAATGATGGAATATTTAATTAATTTAATAGTTTTATTCTTTTAAATATTTTAAGTAAGACTTCATCATTTTATAAATGATGAAGGAATATTATTTTAAATAATATTCTAGCTTTATTCCTCTCAATGCTTTTAATTAAATAAATATTTATGTGTTTTCAAATCAATGTTTAAGGGTTATCGTAGACCATTTTATAGACCCCCAGAGAACGGATTTTAGTATAAACCCCAGCCTTCTCTCTCTTCTCCCTCACTTTTCCCTCCCCTTTCTCTCTCACCTCCTTCTCTCCTTTGAAATTGCACTGCACGACACCCACCTACATCGAACGGCTCCAGCCCCAGCCCGGCGCCGCCGTGCGCCGATGAGCCTCACCGCACGTCCCACCGGCACCGCCTCCCTCTGGCGAGCCTCCCCATGCCGGCCTCTTCCTCCCACGCTCACCCCTCCTCTCCCTCGGCCATGCACAGCCCGAACGGGCTTGATGGCTCCTGCACCACCGTGCGCCATTCTCCGGAGCCACCACTCCCACGGCAGCCTCCCCTGTCACCGACCGGCCCCCTCCAGTGGCCTCAGCCCCTCCCATGCAGCCACCTCCCTCCACCATGCACGAGCACAACAAACCCATGCACGGGTTCACTGTGCGGCCTCCTAGCGCGGGCGTGTGCGGTCATCTCGGCCACCGGCCATCACCCTCCAATGACCTCGGCCTCCATCTCCCTGTCGGTTGTCCCACGGAGTGCACCTCTCTCTTGCACGGGTATAGCCATACCCACGGCGGAGCACCGCCTCCTACGGCCATTGCACCACCACCGAGACCTCCCTTGGCCTCCGGCCACCTCCCACAGCCATCCCCACGTCTAGCCGAGCCACCATGCAGGCTCACTCTCTCTCACTCTCCCACGGACACTGCACGGTTTTCCCCTCCTCCACCACCGTACGCTGCCACCCACGGCAAGTGACCGCCACCTTCGGCATCCTCAAGCCACCACGAAGCCAACCGGACCACCCATGGCCCCGATCTGCCACCTACGGCCTCACACTCTCTCTCACTCTCCCACGGCACCTATCCCCCTCATAGTGCACGCTAGCCCCTCTTCCACCACCACTGAGCCTCCACGGCTCCTCTGGTAGTTTCCCTTAGCCAAGCCTTAGGCCAAACCACCACTTTACGTGGTGGGTTGATCACTGCACGTGATGGACAGTCACTGCACGTGACTGACCGCCACTGTACACTGTGAGATCCGCCCGATACGCTGCTTTCTAGCATCATTAAGGCCACCTTAGGCCCTTCCAAGACCACACCTAGCTATCCAAACGCTTAAACAGCCACTGTACGCGGTGTAGCCACCCTAGCGAGCGACGCATGTGTTATCCCGTCGATGGTATAACTCTCTATCCCTCACTATTTATATTAAATGTTAGATGCTAGTTAGTATTATAGGTTGTGGACTGTGCTGCTAGTATTATAGGGTTCGCTGTGTAGTGGCGATGTGACGTGATGTAGTGAAGTGTTGGGCGTAGTTGGGAAGTGTGCTGTGTAGTGTTGTGGACTGTGCTGTGAAGTGTGGTGGTAGTGTATGTGCAGTAGTAGTGGCGTGGCGTAGTGTCGTGTATGGAGTACGTGAGAAGTGTATTCCATATGGTGGAACGATGCACCGTATGGCGTGTGCCATAGCGGTGACGTGGCGTAGTGCCGTAAATGGAGTACGCAAGGAGTGTACTCCATGTGGTGAGATGGTGCACCGTATGGTGTGTATGCTATAGCGGTGACGTGGCATAGTGTCGTGTATGAAGTACGCGAGGAGTGTACTCCAAGTGGTGAGATGGTGCACCGTATGGCGTGTATACCATAGTGGTGATGTGGCGTAATATCGTGGATGGAGTACACATGGAGTGTACTCCATGTTGGAAAACGATGCACAGTACGGCATGTGTGCCATATTAGTGATATGGCGGAGCGTTGTGAAGGGAGTACACGTGGGTTGTACTCCATCGTAATAGAGTAACGCACCATATGGCGTGAGTGCCATAGTGGTGGTGTGGCGTAGTCCTGTGAAGGGAGTACATGAGGAGTGTACTCCATGAAGTGCAGCGATACACCATATGGCATGTCCCGAAGATAAAGGTGATTGCATAGATGGGCGAAGGGCTTGATGTATGGTGTCGGGAACTGTGGAACAGTGTCCCGAAGTGTGAGTTACGGCCTGTAGTCCAAGGCGACGAATGTCGCCATGTGACTGGCTTATGGTTATAAATAAGTGCGAAGTGTTTAGAAGGTATCAGAGTAGCGCAGCGAAAGCATGACTGGGCAATGTCACTAAGTGACGTGGTCGATTAAGAAGTCGTGCTTGCGATGGGTGAAGAGTTAGCGTAAGAGTGATATAGCGGGAATGTGACGAGGTGTCACGTTGTGACGAGAGTACGTGAGGAACCGTACTCGTGATGAGTTGGAAGTTGACGTAGCGGAATGTCAGGTGACGTGACAAGGTCACGGTGTAGTTCGGAATGGTCTCAAGCTATATGGCGTGACGTAAGGTGTTGTGGTTGTGCAGTCGTAGTGTTACGGCTGTAGTCTACGGCGATGAGCGTCGCCGTGTAGTCGGTTTATGGCTGGGAGTATGTTCTAAGTGGCCAGGAAGAATCAGAGTAGTGCAGCGGAAGCATGATTGGGCAACGTCATGAAGTGACGTGGTCAATCATGAAGCTATACTGTGATGGGTTAGGATGCATGTGAGGTGATGTGACAGGGTCACGGTATAGCTTGGGATTTAGTCTCGAGTTATGTGGCGTGACGTAAGTTGTGTTCATGGATAGAGTCCCATCGTGTCAAGTGTTGGGATGAACTGTCATGAGGCACGGCTAGCATGAGAGTCGTGCTAGCCGGGTATGAGAAGGATGGTAACGGAGTATGGCGTTCGCCATACAAGTCCGTGACCAATGTATTAAATGATGGTCCTAAGGGATAAAGGAGCAAGGTACGTGTGTTGTCTGGTTAGACGCACATGTCGGATGGATTTACCATATGTAATGGGTAATCTGTCCTAAGTATGGCTACACGGTGCTCAAGCCTCGGAGTGGCTTGGAGCCGTGTAACGAGTATGGGTGATCATGAGAAGTTGAGTGAACTAAACTACATGAGGGTAATGATAAGGGTACTGTCTAAGAATGGGATGCATGACTTAGTTAGTCTAAGTCATGTGTCGGAAAGTGGTAAATGAGAAGAACGAGACTAGTGTCCTAATCCTAAGGGGAATCATGAATTCACCATAGTGAGTAAGCACTCGAGGTAGAACGTAAGGTTGAAAGAAGTAGAGACCGTAATGGGTCTCCAAAGGTTTTATCATAGTAAGAAATGTGAAAGAGTACGGGATAGAAGGAGAGTGTTCTAAGTAAGCATAGTTCTATTTCTAGTTCAGCTATTTATGCACTAGATAGAAAATAACGTTAAGGTTATGTATACATGTAGGTGCCATCTGACATGCGCATGAATGGACTGCATGGTATGAAAGTAGCATAGAGTCTAGGTAAGTGTTACGTTCATGCTCTTCTAGAGTGTTTTTCTAAAGTATAAGAAAAAGAAAGATGAACTGTTTTCCCATGAAAGATGCTTCACGAAAATGACACGAAAGATGTTTTTAAAGAAAGCATGCTAAGTATTGAAAGTATACGTATGTACGGCCCCTCTATAAAAGCCCCTTTTTACGCACCCAAAAGTATTAATTGTATGCGTGTGAATGGATGAATATACGATGTACCTATTGTACGTATTTTCTAAAGAAAAGAAAGGAAGCTTCGAGGGCCATGCCTCAAGCTTCAGACCGATGCTTTAAGAGACGCGAAGAAAGTGTTTTAAAACTGGTTCCTGAGAACTGATGTTTTAAACGATGCCATGAAAGATGATGTTTAAGCCATGTTTTTCAACGAAAAGAATGTTTTCCCATGAAAAGATGTTTTTCCATGAAAGCATGAAAAGAAATGAAAAGAAAAGAAATGAATGCCCATGCCCATGAAATGAAATGAATGAAAGCCTCAGCTCTTAGAGCTGACATGAATGAACGAATGAAAAGAACGGCATGTGGCATAAATGAATGTATGAAAACACTTAATGGCCATATGAATGAATGGAAAGGGGTACCCAATGAATGAATGGGCAGATTGCAATGCCGGGCAGTAGTATCTGGTAGTGCACCCAGTGCTACACCCTAACGGAAAGGGATTCCAACCCGTGGCCGCTAACCCCAGGACGTGGGGCGTAAAGAAGTGCACCGGCCTATGAAAGTGAAAAGAAAAGTAACTGTATGTATGAATGCATTGCATTCTTCAAGAAATGAAGCTAGTGAGGGGGGAAAGGTTTTAAAGAAAATAAAAGAAAGAAAGCCCCCGTTCACTGATGTTTTTAATGAAAGCATGTATGCATGTACGTATAGTATGTATGAATGATGAATGCATGAATGAAAACCTATGTTGCTATATTTTAACGGTATGAAGTAATGCTTACTAAGTATTCGATTCATTTTAGTTTTTATGTGTGCCCCTCCCCCCACAGGAAACTAAATGGGCAGTATGCCCAGGAGGGACACAGCCAAAAGGAAAGAGCACGGAGGTCTAGGCATGAAGGTTTTAAACGTACGAAAAGGTCTTTTTATTTTAAAGAATTTTATTTCCCACTCCAAAACCCTTTTATTATAAAAGCACTTTTTATTTTATAATATAGAGTCTTGCACCTGGGAAGGACTGTAAAAGGTTTTAAATTGGACGGTAATTCCCGTCATATTTTCTAAAATATTTTCCAAAAAGGTCCACCCCAAGGACGGGCGTTACAACATTTTTCATGAGGTAACGCCTTCCTCTCGTAGTCCACACTATTCTTGTCTATAACCATCACATGGTTACACAAATTAGCTACCACCATATAAGAGAATGGTATAACACTCCCAAAGATTACTGCCTAAACATAATGACTTCTAGGCTGACCTTCTAGGATACTGAATTCTTGCTTAAGTGAAATCACTACTTTCTTTACTACTCAAAGAGTTATCTATCACATATATATCTACCACGGAAATTCTACTTTCCTTAAGTCTCTCGCTCTAATTAACAAATGGTAATGGAATCATTCCGCAAAATAGGTTGAGTCATACCGATATACTCTCTATATCTAGAACTTCAAGAGGATACACTTCCAAAACTTTTCCTCATAAAACTATAAGCGATACACTTCAAGTGTCCTTGTAATTCAGTTGGAAAATTTTCATCCATACATAACTAAAATCACTTTCTCTATTTCCTCAAGAAATTCTATTTGTCTTGGACTAGCTTACTCCTTCATAATAAAAAAATGAATTGTTCCTCCTACTAGGTAGTACCTCGATAATTGTTCAGGTATTAATCTAATCTCAAGACTTTCTCTCTTATGGTTGACATAGTTCTTCTATCTTTCATAAGCTGCTTCTTATTCTAACTCTAACCAAAAGAATATGTTCCTACTTTTCACGTAAATCCTCAAGACCAAGATTTTACTCTCCAAATAATTGTCTCCAATATAAGGGCGATCTATGATTCCACAAACACAATACTTTGCCATAAACCATTTAATGGCAACTGGATAAAACTACTATCATAAGTGAATCCTACTAATGTCAAAACTTCTACCATACACTTTACTCTTCCGAGCACAAATTTCATTGGATCCTCAAAATAAAACAAACTCCAAATACTCGGAATATTAATTCATCAACCTTCAATATCCTTCCTCATATTACTAAAAGGTGTTCCATATCTACACTGGTATGAACAGGAATACTCCTAATGAGAATTGTTACTCTTATCACCTGGTAACAATTCGGATTACGAACTGAACTCTCGTTCAATACCACAATCACTAAAAAATAGGGACCCGCTTGAATCAAACAGCGTACAAGATACAAACCTCAATGACACGACATTACCCAAAAAAAAATAATGCAATAATACCATCAATTACGGTCAAAACTACCTTAATTAAGCTTATTACAATACAAAGGTCTTAGAACAATACCAGTGACGACGCCAGTTCCTTTAGTTCCTGTGGCATCAGCATCTGCGTCTCCCTGAGTGACAGCATACACTCTAAGGGGTACGCTCTGCCTTGGATTTGGTTTGTAGCCACCGTTGAGGGAAACCCCATTTCCTTCCTTCCTCAAAGCCAGACTGGGGCAGTCTTTGATTATATGACCTGGTTGGCCACACCTGAAACAAGTCCCCAACGCTATTCTGCACTTGCCTCCATGGTGTTTACCACACTCTCTACAAATTGAAAATGTGATCGGCATTGAGCTCCCAGTCTCGATGTCTTTTCCCTTATCTGGTCTAGTAGACATCTTATTCCTTTCTGGATTCTCTTCAGTAGCATAAGGTGAAGTCCTCTTTCTTTCCGAAATGATTTGGGTAGTTAAACCCTTATGTTCTGCCTCTGCTATGGCAGCGTCGTTTACCAAGCCTTGGTAGTTCTCAATCCTAAGACAAGCCACTTGGCTGCAGATTCTAGGTTGAAGTCCTCGCTGGAACTTCTATGCTTGCATCTTCTCTGTAGAAATTAGGTGAGGTGCAAACCTCCCCAATGCCATAAACTTGGTAATGTACTCTTCCACAGTTAAACTGCCTTGGGACAAAGATGTAAACTCTTGCGCATTCTGCTGTTTAATCGAATCGGGGAAGAATCGGTTGTCTAATTCCTCCTTGAATCTTCCCCAAGTCAAAGCGGCTAGAGTTCCCAGCTCCCTCACTAGAAGTTGCCTCCGTGTATCCCACCAAATGCCAGCTTCTCCTTGGAAAAGGTACCCAGTTTATAGTACCTTCTGTTCCTCAGTACATCCACAAATCTCATACGCCTCTCGAGATCCATAATCCATTTCTCATCTCTTAGTGGCCCTTCATTACCAGAAAAATTCAGGTAACGGTGAATCACAAATTTCTCTTACGGACAACCCCTAACTTCAAGTCTGGGTACATGCACTTGCTACTGTTGCTGATGCCAAAGAACATCAGTCAGCATACGAATAGCTTCAATTAATGCTCCATCCATCGGCGAATTATGATTCTCCTGACTTGTGGCTCCCTTAGGGTTTTGAGGTATCCTACCGCGAGTCATGTGTCACTTCATGAAACACACGAGTACATGTATTACAACCACGTATTATCTCTCATACTTTAAGAAATTCAAGCCTAACGAAGACTAAAATCTCAAGCCTAATATTTGGTGCATTTTCCAAGGACATGTGGATTTAAACTCAGAGACGTATTGCTCTGATACCACCCTGTGACGCCCCCAAATTCTGCTTGGGATCGGACGGACATTTGAAGCGTCCATACATGCAAAACAAGGTTACCTATCCCTGTTCATGACATATAAGATGCAATGTTCCTAACATGCATCTAGCATTATGCAATATTCGCAATGGATAATTTTTTCTTTAGCAAGACTATGTACCAAACTGAAAGTATCCCAAATACTTGAAACATATTTAATACAAAAAGACATATTAAATAGCTGAGATCATAACGCTAGTCCAAAATGGCTATGATCAAAAGAGTACTGGAGATGCAACTCCATAGAATATATATTAATTTAAGTTAACTACTATATTAATAATGACGCCACTCCGTCGTTCACTCGACCGTGTCTAGTTGGTCGAATTTCGGTTCTTCTTCAGGTTCTATAACAAGATTTACCATTCAGGTGGGAATGGTAGTAAGACTACCATAGTGAGATTTGATTACAAATCTCAGTAAGTTAACAGAAAACCTTCACACAGGTTAATAATGCATGCATTGTAGTAAAATCATAAGTAATTATAGCATAACTTAACATACAGCATAATATAACTGACATAACTAAAACTAAAGCGTGAACTGAATTTGACTTGCTTAAACTAAACTGGACTTAAACTGAGACTTGACTTTACAAGAACTTGATCTGAGATTTGACTTAACATGAAATCCTTTTCTTTATTTGCTTAAGCTTATCTTTTTGGGTACTACATGGGTTCCCTAGAACCATGTGTCCCTACCGATTACCGCATCACATCACAGGTATCTGCACCAGTTGTGAGTGCATTATGACTAGTATCTGCACCAACCGTATGTGCCACACTCTATGTAGTCCCCATACCTCATGTGCCATACTTATGATGGACCCCCACGAGAACTGAAATCTGTCTGGTATCTGCACCAGTTGAAATGTGGCTCCATTGCGTTAGAGCCTGGGGCGCTCCAGTGACCAGCTAGTTAGGCCCCGCCTGCTACCCGTTGACTGTATTTTGTTAACTCAGGGAATTTCACACCTTATTAAACATTCCAGCGTGAACAAAGGAGTTCCACTAGGATATTACCCCATCCTAACACTTAGGGTCGTGATTGACATAACTATTCTCAAAATACACAAACTATATTCGAGACAAAACGTGATTGGAGTATGAAAGGACAGAAATCCTGACATAACACAACATGACTTGAATGTAACTCAAAAGATATAACTTGTTTGAAATAGAAACATTTCATAACATGACATAACATATAACAGGCAACACACTTAACATGACATACTTGCAACATTGAATATTACATGACATGACATATATGGAACAGATAGCATACTTAACTTTACATGACATACTTGCAATGTGTAACAATATATGACAGAATATCTTGTGTAACAGATGAATAACTCATAACAGAATAAATTCAGTGTAACAGATAGATATGTAATGACTTGGCATGACACATGTTATAACATACATACATACACTGTAGTTCCTTTACTTATCACTCATACACATTAAACTGCTAGTAAGTTAAAAGCTAACTTATCTCGATCTTCGTTTTTATAGACAACTCATACACGATCACAAGGAATTGAAAATAGTGATTTTCTAAAAGTTAGAACTTAGTCACTAACAATTAGAAATATGAAAAAATATTAACTTAGAGTAAAATTACTATTTTTACCATCTACATGTGGGAAAATGACAATTTTACCTCTAACTTAAGGATTTTGCATCCTAACTTAAAAAATCACCAAAATTTACATACCTCATGTAAATTTTGTCCTAAATTCAAATATCAACTAAAAAAAAATTTAAAACTAAACACAACCATTAAAACTCTATAGGGCCAAAATTTTAATTAGGCTATTCCTTTTATTTTTGTTTCTAACTTGTTTTAATCGACCTCTTGATCCATGACATATAAAGATGTGATCTTCAAATAAAAACATCACATGGTTTAAAAAGGTGTCCTAAAACAGATCCAAGCTTTAAATGATCAATGTCCTTTGGCCATTGCACTATGCTGTCAAAGGGCAAGGGCTTAGCCAACTAAATGACCTTCACCAATGAAAACCATGACAAGTACAACTGGACTAATTGATCAGCCTTCTCATCCTTTTTATATCTCATTCTTCTATGGAAGGATGGAATAATTGTTGGGTACCTTGAACGGGTGAGAGATCCTGGAAAAGGGAGTCTTCTGGTTGCTGGATCTCCGGCATAAGCTTTCTGCAGTGCAAAGGCACAGATCACATGGTTAAAAATCAACCAAAACATAAATTTTGCCAAGAACATCATCACTTTGGCCTAACCAAATATCTCCTTGCATAAAATTTAATATCTTCGTAAATAACATCAAATATGGTCAAAACAACATTCTAACATGTATATAAGAGGCTTTGGATCCTCAAATAAAAATATCAAAGCCCTTGGATTAGGATTAAACCATAAAAGATTTAAACTTTCTCAAAATAGAAACTGTTTTTCCTCTTCTAGCTTCTAGGTTTCTAGATCTAAGAAAGTCTTTCACCAAAACCTTTAATCATGCAACCAATCCTCAAAAAATAATCATATACACATGTTAACAGTACTTCATAAAAATTTTGGATCAAGATCTATCCATTAGCTTGGTCAAAAACTCCAAACTACAACACACTCTCCAGTTTATCGCCCAGATTAACCTTTCTGGGATTTGAACAAATTTTGATCCATCAAATAATCTCCAAATGGAAAAAATAAGATATCCACATAAACTAGACTAAAAAAGAAACAACTTTTATGAAGGAAATTTTATGATAAAATACTTACAAAAGCCTCGAATAAGGAGTTCAACAGAGACCAGAAAAACTGTTTGAGAGAGTCTTTTGTGTTTTGTCAAAGAAAAGTATGAAGGAGGGTTGCTTTTCTTGGGAAGTGGATTGGAGAGACTCTTATACAGGTTATGAAAAGTGATATGACTGAAAGAGAGCTTGAGTGTTGGCCTTTTCTTCCCCAAACAAATCAGCCCAAGATCTTTTCTCAAGATGGAGTGCGAGAGTGAAAGAGTGAGGTGGCCCTTTAGATATTTTTCTTCAAAACCTTCGAGAATCTCTTTTGGAAGATCTATTCAGCCAAGTGGGGCTGCAAACTTAGCCAAGAAGCAATGCTAGTGAGACCAAATTCGTGGGCCTTAATGGGACTAAACTGAATGGGCCTAAATTTTGGGGTTTTAAAGGGGTTTGAGTTGCTATCAAGCCCAAATCCAATATCACTTGGCGCAATCAATTTTCTAAGGTTAAGAAGGTTGGATAATGATATTCTAACATAAATTTGAAGAATTAATAGCATATGGAAGTAATTTAATCAAGCGATTAAACACAATGCTAGAAACTGATTCATTTAGGTTTTGGAGGTCAACTTTATGGTTTGGATAAAACCGTTTAGGATTTCGATTTCACCATGCTTTTGGTTCTCAGTTGGATTCCAACCATATAGGACTTCTCTAGGGTGAGAATCCTCTTTGGTTTGGCACAATTTGATTGGTCGGATGAAATAGGGTTTTTGCTTAGGTGGCATGATCTCATACCTTGATTCTTTCAAATCCATCAAACGTTCCTTATGGTGCCAAGTGTCTAATACTATTTACTATGTGTGGCTAAGATCCTGCCAAGTGTCCAAATAAAACCTCTCTAATCTAATTTAGACATTCCACACTATGATTTTGAAACACTGCAATTAGTGCCCATAGCGATATTACTATTCGCTCTGAAAATGTGAATTATAAAATTAGCACTAAAAATTCTTAAATATTCATATTAACTTACAGTAAAAATTGTTAACCAAAATTCAACCTCGAAGTGCCCATAAAAATAATTTTATAATTTCAAACATACGCTTCGTCCGAAAATATGAAAATAAACTTATTGCGCCATAAAATCCTAAATAATCAACTGAGTCTAATGGTGTAGACCATAATGCATTCTAACACTTATAACTAACTCAAATAATTAGAATCGCGCTTCTGGCCCCATAGTGAGTAATAACACAAACTATGTTGACAGACTAAAACCTATGCGATTGGTCAATTCGTGAAAACTTATGGAGTTTTCACGAGATTCCTAAAGCCAATAGAAATGTCAGTTTTGAATTTCTAGTGGGCTGTTACAAGATCATAACCTAGGCTGGTACATAATAACTTGAACGTGCGAGAAGATGAGAAGGACAGTGAGGAGCGGCGTCAGCCCAAAGTAGGCAGCCGTTATTGCAAATACCATCAAACTGGGTCCCACTGGACTGAAGACTGCACAACCATGAAGAAGAGAGTGGCAGAACTAACATAAACGGGGGAGTTAGAAGGAATGATTGCAAAACGTTCTAAACCTAGAAGACGCCGGAAAACTAGGCTGGGAACCGAGAGAAGTAGAAGTCCTGAGCAGCGGCGCCAAGCACATAGCCACCAGAATAATGGGAGCAGGGTGGCCACAAGGGACGAGAGGGATAGGCCACCCATAGGAGAAATTCGGACCATAGCAGGAGGGTTTGTAGGAGGTGGCATATCCACGTCCAGCCAGAAGGCTTATGCACAAAAAACTAGATACAAAGAAGTTTATGTAGCGGACAGAGCGCCTAAGAAACAAAAACTAGGCGTGGACCAAAAGATGATTTCTTTTAGTGAGGCGGATCGTGAAGGAATATTGTACCCACATGATGATGCCTTGGTGATCACCCTTGTGATAGCCAACTACACAACCAGGCGGGTGCTAGTCGACAATGGAAGCTCAGCTGATATTCTATTCTGGGAGGAGTTTATAAAAATGGGCATGAATGCCAACAGATTAAGGCCTTCCCCAACACCATTAAAAGGTTTCCCCGGGGATACCATCCTGTCCGTAGGAGCTATCACCTTCCCGGTGACCGCCGGGTCTGGAGCACGGACGGCAACTACCATGATAGATTTTTTAGTAGTGAAGTCTCCCTCTTCTTATAATGCCATACTAGGGAGACCAACACTTAACCAGCTTAGGGCGGTGACTTCCACATATCACCTCAAGATGAAGTTCCCAACTGACAATGGGGTAGGGGAATCGTAAGGCGAACAAGCTTTAGTGTAAGAATGTTATGTGCAGGAGCTCAGGAAAAGTCGTGACGAGATTAGTACTATAACAGAACAGGATGAGGTACTGGCGCCCCCTTTTCCTCCCTCACTGGCGATGACCCTACTAGAGGACATGGAGCCATTAGAGTTCGTAACATTACATCCCGACTGCCCTGGGTCTATAACACGCATTGGGACCTATATGCCACTAGCAGACAGAAAAGTATTGAAGCAATTATTGATTGAATATAGGGATGTCTTTGCGTGGAATCACGAAGAAATGCCGGGTATAGATAATGAAGTCATTGAACATCGCTTGGGCGTGGACCTCACGCACAAGGTAGTACGCCAGAAAAGAATGCCGTTTAGCACAGAAAAGTATGCTGCCAATAAGGAAGAGGTAGAAAAGTTGCTAGCTGCCGAATTCATCAAGGAAGCTCACTACCCAAAATAGTTGTCCAATGTGGTCATGGTGAAAAAAGTGAATGGACGATGGAGAATGTGTGTAGATTTTACTGATCTGAATAAAGCATGCCCCAAAGACAGTTTTCCCCTGCAACGCATTGACGTAATCGTGGATGCAACTACAGGACACCGTATGTTGAGTTTCATGGATGCTTACTCAGGTTATAACCAAATACGGATGTACTCGACAGATGGGAAGAAAACCTCATTCATAACAGACCGGGATTGTATTGCTACCAAGTTATCCCGTTTGGGTTGAAGAATGCAAGAGCAACATATCAAAGGCTGGTAAATCGAATGTTTAAAGATCAAATAGGGAAGTCCATAGAAGTCTATGTGGATGACCTTTTGGTAAAAAGTAAGGAGTTCACCCAGCACCTTAGCGACCTAAGGACAGCGTTCAAAATTTTACACTATGACAGGATGCGACTGAACCCTATGAAGTGTGCTTTTGGGGTAGAGTCGGGGAAGTTTTTGGGTTACACTGTATCTGAAAGAGGAATCGAGGCCTCTCCAGAAAAGATAGCTACCATACTCAACATGAAACCGTCCAAGAACTTGAACGAAACTCAGCAGTTGGCGGGCAGGGTAGCCACCTAGGGAGATTCATAGCTCGGTCAACAGACAAGTGTCTCCCTTTTTTCCAAGTACTACGGAAGGTACACCCCTGGAACAAAGAATGCAATGAAGCGTTCGAGAAGTTGAAACAGAACTTGACTAGCCCACCACTCCTAAAGCAACCATAGAAAGGCGACGTGCTTCACACCTACCTAGCGGTTTTCCTGAACGCTGTGTCCGTCGTCCTAGTGAAAGAGGAGGGGACAACTCAGCATCCTGTGTACTACACAAGTCGGGCCTCAGGGGAGCTTAAGTAAGGTATCCAAAGATCGAGTTGCTAGCCTTTGTCTTAATAACGGTGGCTAGGAAGCTCCACCTGTATTTCCAAGCCCATACAATAAAAGTACTTACGGAGGCCCCTTTAGCCAAAAATTTGAAAAAATTAGACAGCTCGGGAAGGTTGATTGGGTGGTCGATAGAGTTAAGTGAGTTTGATTTAGAATACGAACCAAGGAGGGCGGTTAAAGGGAAAACTCTAGCAGACTTTATAGGAAAATTCTCGAGTTTCCCTCAGGAAGACACAACAGTCCCAGTAGGAAGACCATGGATACTTTTCGTTGATAGCTCATCCTGCAAGGCAGGCGGAGGCCTGGGGATACAACTGGTAGATCCCGATGGCAAAAAGCAATATTATATGGCAACACTGGCTTTTAAAGTAACAAACAACGAAGCCGAATATGAAGTGCTCATGGCAGGGTTTTTCATAGCCGCTAGGATGGGAGCAACCGAGGTGGAGGTCAAATCAGATTCACAAGTAATTGTAAATTAGGTTTTAGGCCTATATGCAACCAAAGGGGAAAGATTGAAGAAGTATCTGGGGCGTGTTTGGGAAGCACGCTACCTCATCAAGTATTTCAACATAACTCAGATACCAAGGGCGGACAATGAGGTGGCGGACAAGTTGGCTCGGACAGCGTCGGGCATGGAAGAAGCACCTCTCCCATGGCAAGTAGAACAAAGAGTCATCGAAGTCCCAGCCATTAGGATAGAGGTAGGCGTCCTGAGCACCAGCATCCCTGAATGGGCAAACGAAGTGGTTAAGTACCTAGTTGAGGGAAAGCTACCAAAAACAAAGGAAGATGCGAGAAAAATGAGGAGAAAGGCAGCAAGGTTCATACTCATTGACAGAGTCCTTTATAGAAGGAGCTTCTCCGCCCCATTACTGCAATGCATTTCCACTCAAGAAGCTCAATATGTCCTGGCAAAAATACATGAAGGAATATGTGGAAACCATTCAGGTGAAAGAACTTTGGCAAGAAAGGCGGTGAGGGCAGGATACTAGTAGCCCAACGCATTGAAGGATGCTTAAGAATTTAGTAGAAAGTGCGTCGAATGCCAAGCGTATGCACCAATACAGCACGCCCCTCCTGAAGAGCTAACATCCATGACTGCACCTTGGCCTTTTGCTGAATGGGGCGTAGACATGGTAGGGCCTTTCCCGCCAGGAAAAGGCGGGGTAAAATTCATGATTGTAGCTATAGATTATTTTACAAAGTGGGCCGAGGCAGAGCCACTGGCATCTATAACAAGCAAGACTGTGACGAAGTTCCTATGGAAAAACATTATTTGCAGGTTCGGGATCCCTCAAAGCATAGTAAAGGACAATGGGCGCCAGTTCGACTCCAACCATTTCAGAGAGTGGTGTGCGAAGTTGAAGATTAAAGTAAAGTACTCTTCGCCGGGTCACCTTCAAGCAAACGGACAGGCAGAAACTACAAACAAGGCATTGCTCTCAATCCTAAAGAAGAAGGTTGCGGAGAAAAAGGGGGAGTGAGCGGAGGAGTTGCCTAGAGTGCTCTGGGAGTACAGAACATCAGCAAAAACTCCAACAGGGGAATCCCCATTTACACTGGTATATGGTTGCGAAACAGTAGCTCTAGTCGAAATTGGGCTCCTGACTTACAGAACGAGTTACTTCTCGGCCATTCAAAACGATAAAAAGATAGAAGAATACCTCGACTTGGTAGAGGAAGAAAGGGAGATGGCGAAAGCAAGGATGTTGCAAGAAAAGACCAAAGCCAAGCAGTATTTCAACAAAAGAGTAAGGCCCAGGACTTTCAAAGTAGGGGACCTGGTCTTAAAGAAAAGCGGGGTAACCACCTAGGGTGAAGAAAAAATGGGGCCCAAATGGGAAGGACCCTACCTGGTGATAGCCAACAACAGGCCGGGGTCATAACTACTAAAGGACAGCCAGGGCAGGGAATTACCACATCCATAGAACATAGAGCACCTGAAGAAATTCTACTAATAGATTTTACAGTATTTTTACTTCTGTTAAATTTCATTTTTTCCCATGCTCGAACTATTACGTTTATGCTCATAAATGCAAGGTTATTTTAACTACCCTATCGTTGCTCAAAACTTGTTGCTTCTTTTCCCTTTGATAGTAGGCTCTCGGCAAAAGGAAAACATCACACTAGGGCGTGGAGGTCATCAGACCACACCATCCCTTAAACACCAAAAACAAGCCTTAGGAGCTTGTGGTGCCAAGTTAAAAAGGGCGCGGAGGTCATCAAACCACGCCATCCCTTAAACACCAGAAACAAGCCTTAGGAGCTTGTGGTGCCAAGTTAAAAAGGGCACGGAAGTCATCAAACCACGCCATCCCTTAAACACCAGAAACAAGCCTTAGGAGCTTGTGGTGCCAAGGAAAAAAAAGGGCGTAGAGGTCATCAGACCACGCCATCCCTTAAACACTAGAAACAAGCCTTTGTAGCTTGTGGTGCCAAGTAAAAAAGGGCACGGAGGTCATCAGACCACGCCATCCCTTAAACACCAGAAACAAGCCTTAGGAGCTTGTGGTGCGAAGAGAAAAGGGCGTGGAAGTCATCAGACCACGCCATCCCTTAAACACCAGAAACAAGCCTTAGTAGCTTGTGGTGCCAAGTAAAAAAAGGGCACGGAGGTTCTCAGACCATGCCATCCCTTAAAAGACCAAAAACAAACCTTAGCAACTTGTGGTGCCAAGTAAAAAGGGTGTGACATACAACTCCAGCAGCCAAGAGCTAAAACGAAAATGACCCTGATAAATTAAAAAATTCGAAGTACACAGCAAGGTACTTAGCATATGTATATCATTACAAGTTTTGGAGCAAGAAAAAGGTCCGATATTAAAAGAAAAATGTACATCAAAGCAAAAAAAAAAAAAAAA
>QEOT01009457.1:257966-299341 GCA_003123785.1 Pterocarya stenoptera
AAAAAAAAAAAAAAAAAAAAAAAAACGTATACAAGGAAGAACAGAAAGGGGCAGGGGCTATGGAGCATCATCAGGTGTCGGCAAGGGGGGAGTTCATATGAAGGCATCAGGCACTCTTTCCACCCAAATCTATCAGCTCGACGAGGGTTATTCTCCTCAGGGACAAATAACTCTCGGTCCAAATTCACAAGGTCCACAGAGGGGTTAATCAAAAGGCGGTACCTGCGCCTTAGAATGCTGGTGCCATAGCCATAACCAAAGGTGCGGTTTCTGGTATCAGGATTACAAGCCAACTGACTACGCAAGCGCCTAATTTCAGCCTGGGTGTCGGCAAGCTCGCTTCTTTTCTTAGTCAAACATTGTTCCCAAGCCTCTAGTTGTAGCATGGCTATCCTAAGCTTTTCACCCACGTCCTTGCGATCTTGTTTATATTTGCTGTGAGGCTCCTCGAGCTCTTGTAGACTCCCCCGCACCACAGAGAGATCAAGGGCAGTAAGACGATACTTCTCCGTTGCAGCCGCCAGCTGATGAGATAGCTCCTGACCCTGTTCCTGCAAGCAACTCAACTCTTGGCAAGCTGAGTCCCGATCCTGGTTGAGGGCGAGAAGTTCAGACTTGAGGGCGGACACCTCAGCTTCAGACCTTTGTTGAACTTCGGAAAGTTGGGACCTCACCAACTCCCTCTCAGATCGAAGAAACTGTAGGGCATGAGCATCTCGGTCCTTTGCCACTCGAGCAAGGTGATCAGATTTGCGAAGTCGATGAAGTTCTTCCTCACGAATCTCTAAGTCTCCTTGAAGCGAATGGGAATAACCTTCTGACTGCTCCAATTGTATTTCGAGCTCCTTCGCCCTCTCCGATAGGGTGCTTAGCCCTGTCCACTTGCCATCTATTAGCGAAATGCTTTGCAGCTTCACACATCTTCTGCCACTCAAGGACTTCTTCTTCTAGGCGAGCACGATCCACCACAATCCATGCCGCCAGGTCATTGATCCCCTGGAACAGAAAATCACCCAAATCAAAACTACTTGATAACACAATAATAGAGAAAAGGGAGAAGGGAAACACGCTAAGTGGTACCTTCGAAAACCAATCTTTTAAATGATTGACCATCTGAGCAACAGCTTCAGTTTGGGCGTTGGCAAAAGAAGAAGAGGCCTCACCACTAGTGGCACGACCAAACTCAAACAAAGGGACATCGCAAGTCCTAAGTTTAAGTCTGCCCCCTCCTCAGACGGACTCTTAAGACAAATAATTGGGATAGGAGGTTAGGGGCGAGCAAGATCATCTTCGATCAAGTGAGCCTCTCCCTGTGAAAGGTTGCCCCATTCCTTTTCTTGGAGAGACTCTATCCCTTCCTGTGGGATGGGGAATAGTGTGAAGGGATAGAAGGCCCATCGCAGCTCCCAGCCGGCGCAAGAGTACTTCCCCTAGATATAGTGGTGGGTAGGGTCTCAGGTGGAACTTGAGCAACCTCCATCTCGGCATAGGCAGTTCACGACTGGAAGGCGTAAGCTCGACAACGCCGATCCGCTTTGCCCCTCGGGAGTCCAACTCTTCGTGAACTTTTGGGCCCGTAATACCATCAAGATTCAGGGTGGCTGCTAATTCGGCTTCCAACTCACCCCCCTCACCTGACCTTCCACAACAGGGAGCTCAGAAATTGGAGTGGTTGACAGTGGATGTGCAAGTGACGGGGGATTGACCTGAAAGGTGGCGGCCAGATAAAAAAGGGTCATACTGGTCAGACTCTCAGCGTCTAACAGACTAAAAGATCGCAGCTTCGCAGAAGAGTCAAGGGGTAATGGATGGGCAACAGTAATTGGCGGGGAGGGTCGTTGAGCCTGGATGCCCTCCGAACGGACAACAGTTTCCTCCTACTGCCGAATGGGCGTACTCACCTAGGCGCCCTTTAATGGCACCATAGTTCCTGAGAGCATAAGCGTCTGAACCATGGCGCCCTCCGAAGCCGCCATGGTTTTCTTTAACAAGGGCGACGAGCGAGGGGAGCCTTCAGAACAAGCCCTTTTTCTTTGGCTCGCATCATCATTCTTCTTTTTGCTCTTATTTCTCTTCTCTCATTGCCTCTTTTCTTCTCAGATTTCTTTTTTGTCTTCTTAACTCCTTCTTGCTCAGGGTGGCTATCCTCCTTATGACCAACAGAGGGTTTAGTTTTCTCAAAAGGTTTTTGTATGGGAGCAGGAATCAAATCTGAAACCATAAACTGACGCCCCTGAGCATGGGAGCGGCTGGGAGACATTAGAAAACGGTCTATGTTATCAGGCGTCAACAGAAGGTCGGTCCACACTTCTTCATCATGAGCCTCGGCCCAGGAACAGACAATCTTGATTCAGGACAGCTCCTGACGTGATAAAGGCGGCATGGTCAACCACACAGTTTTATCATCAGGTACGGGGCGCTAGATCGCCCTAACAGAAAAATCTCGGAGAAGGGCCTCCTTGGCAGGAAAATCCCAGCCTGTACCGGTGATGAAGAAAAATTTAGTATTCCAAACCTTAGCATTGCAATGCCGGCCCTCAGAACAAGCCAAAGCAGGCCCCTTATCCTTCTTACAGAAGCTAACAATGTTACTCTTAGTAGACTGCAAGTAATAAAAGGCCAAAAACTCCCGGGCAGTCAAATCGGGGTAAACGTCCCCGAAAGGCTCCAAGACCATGCGACAGACAATGCAGGCGTAAAGATAAGTCCTCAAAGAGTGAGGATGGAGTTGGGTTGGAGCCAACTCAAGTAAATCGAAGATGTCGCGAAGAGGACGGTAGAATGGAAGCCTCAACCCATGGGTAAACATAACGGTGGAAAAAGCAGTCTTCTCGGCAAAACCCTCTTTGTCACAGCATCCCAATGGGGGAATCTCTATATTGGCATCCACAGGGATGCCAAGCTCTTCCCGAAGTCCAGGAAGATTCTTCTCCCAAAGAGCAGAGTGCCATCTAAATCCCTCAAAAATCGTACCCACCGGGACATAGAAAGGCGGGTTAGAGGAATCACCTTGGTTAGCCATTGAAGCTAAAGAAGAAAAGAAGCAAGAAAGCAAGAAAAATGGCAAAAGCAAGAAAGGAAGCACGGACAGGAAAAACATAAAAAAAAAAGAGCAAACGAAGGAAAGAAATAAAGAAAATAAATAAGAGGTATTTAAAGGAGAACAAATGCAGGATGCCAACAGTCATGGGCATCATGACCTAACATTAAGGGCAAAAGTAGCTGTCACACGAAAACATTCTCCCTTTCTCGCCACGTCAACAAGAACCATAGGAGTTCTTTTTAAAAGAGAAGGAGAAGATAGGGAAACGGCGCAAGAGGAAGAATGTGAAAGGTTGGCTGGAACCCAACTGTACATGCACAGGTTAGGCCTATCCTAGCAGTCAATAGCCGTCCTACGTGCCAAGCGCACCGCACAAGCCCATAATCGAGGGCCCATAGCAAGGATCGCAATTACTTATAAAGACACAACATTAACAGATATTTAATTTCCTACGCATAAGGCGAAGAGAATTAGTGGGGTAGCTGGATGGCCTATAATGGTAAAAAAGCTCATTCTGAATAAACAAGCTCAAATATAAAAGGGGCCCAATATAAAAGGCCTTTAGTTGAACAAAAGAAGCTAGAGTATCTAGTGCCAGACCAAGTCAAATATCCGCGTATAACCTTTTACGGGAAAATAGGGATCTCATGCAAATAAGTGACCAGTTCAACCACGAGATTGCACCCCAAAAAGCTCGGCTTCACGCACTGATAAAATCTGCATCAAATAAACATCGCGTCAGGATTCTATATATACAAGGTAACCCTCAATAGCAGGGGATCGTTTCTTTTTTTGGTTTATTTGATTCCTAAATTATTTTGAAACTCTTACTGACTTAAGCATCGGAGTGTTCTTAGGTGAACCAGGCTGAACACACTTTGATCATTGCGCAGGTTAACAGTGCAGACTGGAAGTGAGACACTTCCTTTACAAGAGAGATATATATATATTAATTGTTTATCCTCATTTTAGTAGTGGGTGATGCATGTTCTTTTATCAAATGGAAATAGAACTCCGGCTCAAGAAGGCTCAAAAATTCCGAGTATACTAGCTCGGGAATCCTGAGCATACTCACTAGGCAATACTTATCTTACTCGCTCGGAAACTAAAATAATTAGTGACATGTCAGTGTGTAATTTGCTTTTATGGATGTTATGTGTAGACGTAGAAGGACTCTATATATTAAGAATGATGGAGCACGTGAAGAAAAGGAGAGAGTCTGGAGAGAATAACAGAAAAGGCAGGGGCCAAAATGCCGACCAAATTTATCCAATAGTGTAAGAGTGCCAAGGATAAGGTTCCCTAATATAACTAACCCGAGAGAAAGAAAATAGGTGGCCAAAAAGACTGGCAATCCACTCTAGAAAAATGTCTTATATTTGCAAGAGGGTAAGATTCCCCTGACACAACAAACTTAAGCACTAAGAAAAAGATATAATAAGCGTTAATTACACTTTGTTCTGTCGAACTTTCATTCAATTTATAATGTGCCTCTGAAACTACTAATTACATCAAAATAGACCCTCAAACTTTCTAATCCCCTCATTCTGTCTACCAGTAGCATTAAATCTAATAGAAATTCACTGTAAAGATATAATTTTTATCTAATTTATTATCATTGACCATATAAAATATAAATAATATATGCTATCAATTAATAATAAATCATTCATTAATCATTAACCATATATAAAATTATTTTATACCTAAGTTGTAAGCAAGTATGAATAATTTATGTACACAATGAAATTATTTGATATTCATTAACCATATATAAATTAATAAAAAAAAATTTAATGACTTATGATTTATTATTAATTGATAGAATATATTATTTTATATTTTATATAGTCAATGATAATAAATTAGATAAAAATTACATCTTTGTAGTGAATTTCTATTAAATTTAATGCTGTTGATAGACAGAATGGGGGATTGGGAAGTTTAAAAGTTCAAGAGTACACTTTGATGTAATTAGTAGTTTCAGAGACACATTGTGAGTTAAGTAAAAATTTGATGGGACAAAGTGTAATTAACCCATATAATAAGTATATCATATAAAATAGTTTTGGTGGTAGAGTCTTCTATTAATTAAGACAGTGATATTGTTCGGAAAAGGTGCTCATTCGTAAAGATGTGAAGAGAAAATGAGAGAAGGTGAGGGTTTGGACGAGGAAAAGAGTAATAGAAGTGGAGGTAGGTGCAAGGCAAGGAAAAATAAGGGTTCACATGGTTACACAAAACCAAACATTCTCATATCATCTCATCTCATCTCATCTCATCTCATATAATCATTACAACTTTTACAAGCTCTCACACAAAATATAATAAATAATTCAATTTTGTAAAACCTCAAAATAAAAATCATAGTAAAAAATTATATTATAATAATATTTTATTCAACTTTCAACAAAATATCTCATATCATTTCATCTGAACTGCGTAACCAAACGAGGCCTAAGTGTGTTCAGGAGAGGAATAGTGAAAATGTGAGGAGAGTGAGAAACATTTAACATGAAGAGAGAGAGAGAGCGAGAAGAAGGGAAAGGAATGAAGGGAAAATACATTAGGACATAAATTAAAGCATAATATTTTATTCGAGTAAGTAGGAATTGTGCTAGTTCTATGAACAAGCCCTTTTTTTTTTCAAAGAAGAGCTGGAGGCCACATGTCCAATAGTGACCCGTCCCAATTTATTAATAGCTCTCACTTATGGCGGATGAATACCGTGGTAACAAGACCGACACTAGGGATTTATAGATAACGCACTAAACCATCCCTTGTATCCAACCAAAATAAAACAAAATAAATAAAACAACCAACCAACACAACTACTAAATAGGCCTATAAGAAAAAACAACAAAAAGCTAAACAGGCCTAGAATGAAAACGAACCACACAACCAATTACATATGAATGGCCAGGAGGCTCACTTTATCAATCCTGACAATGTCCTTTAAAATCCTTGGCAGCTGGTCATAGTTATAAAAAATAGAATTAAAGCCCAGCTCACCTTGTCTAGCAAGAAAATCTGCAGCTTGATTTGCCTCACGGAATTGATGAATCACTCTGAATGTAACCCCTTGAAGTTTGGACATGAGCACATCCCAATAATCCCATAATTACCACAACGTACATTTCCTAACTCGAATCCAATCCACAATAATTTTAAAGTCACTTTCTATGACCACTTTAAAGCACGACAGTCTTTTACATAACCAAACCCCTTCTATAATAGCCTTTAACTCAGCCCCATTATTAGTACCATTGCCGAAATAACTAGAGAAAGCTCCCTTCATATTACCCTCTGCATCCCTAAGAATAACCCCTCCACCTGAGCTGCCTGGGTTGTTACGGCAACTGTCATCACAATTCAACTTCATCCACCCCGTAGGAGGCTTTGCCCAAGTCATGCTTATGATCTCTCTTGACAACATTTGGGACCTGTAATTGAAATTCTTCTAAGATATGTGAGTCATGCATAGATAGCAGACGAGTATTGTTGATTTCTCCCTCAAGAATCCTCAGCCACACCTTTAATGACCTCCAAACTTGATCAGTGCTCTCCTTCACACCCTCCATGCGTGCCTTACATCTTCTTTTCCACAATAAAACAACAAAAGAAGACGAATAAAACCTTGGTAATGGCAAGCGCCTAAAAAATTCTCTAGCCACCTCAATAACATATTCTTTTATAACATCCCAGCAGGACATAAAAAAACTAGACCCAAATCCATTAGGCCCCCAGCTACTTTGTTTAGGAATGGAAAAGATAGCTTCTTTAACTTCTTCCTCGGACGGCTCTAAACATAGCATGCTATTATCCTCATCAGAAATGGATTTATCAATGAGAGCTGATAAATCCCCATGCATCACATCCATAGGCGACGTAAAAAATTCCTAGAAATATTGAGAGGCTTTAGAATGAACATCTTCAGCATTTTCCAGGCATCAATCTCTATTTTAGTCACCAAATAATCAGCTTCAACCTCTTCCGAGTAACCCAACTGTAATTGATTATCCAAAAAATCCAGCCTTAGGGCTCTAATATTTCCTTCAACACACCCAAAAACATTTTTATTCCAACCTCGTAAGGCTAGCTTAGTCCTTTTCAATCTAATAGCAAGTTTTAAAAGGCCATGCCGAATCTTTCCTATGCCATGCCTCCTTCACACAAGATAAGAAATTTTCATGCGAACACTACATATTAAGAAACCGGAAAGGAACCGGCCCATATTTATAAAATGGTCTATCCAGAGAAACCACCATTGGGCAATGATCCGAGGACTTACGACTCAAATAAACTAATTGTGACGACACAAACTAATCATAGTAATTGATTATTTACTCATTATTAGTTATCATATTATTACTTATTAATTTTCTTTTGGATTCATAAGTAATTGTTGAAATAATAATTGTTTCTTTGATGTTAATTAGTACTTGTCATTCCACATCTGTCTGCTAATTATTCAAATAACTAACAATGATTAAATTGGCAAACTTGTGCCCTTTTTCATCACTCATTACGTTGTGCCTGCTCACATAAATGACATTGCTTTTAAGTACGTCCCTATAACAAGTTGCATGCTTGCACAAGTGACATTGCTTTAAGCATATCCCAATAGCAAGCTGATGAAATTATGGGGATAATGTTGGTCAACCTCTACTTGATGAATTTAAGCTGATCAAATTATGAGGAGTTTCCTCCATGTGTGGGAGCAACCTCTACCTGAATGAATTTTCCAACTAGAATGATTCTTGTCATTACAAACTTTCCATTGATGTCTAAGCAAGGATGCACGATTCCTACACACCTCTAGTTCTCCACGGAGAGGAAGGTAAAGGATATCTGGGCTATCTTTACTCTCAAGTGACTAAGTGAGTTGACCTCTACAAAAGGAATATCAAACAGCATTCAACACATTTAAGACAAGCTATAGTGAGGCAAAAGTTGGAGGAACAAAAGGTTTTGAAAAAAAAAGAGAATAGGATCAATTTAACCAATTGCAAGCAACTAGCATATGATAAAAAATTTGTGGTCTAGAGTTAGTGAGAATTCTCTTGATTAGTTTTCGACAATTCGCCTTCCTCAATCAAGTAGAAATGAAAGGGACCCATATAATGGACTGACAAGGTTTCTTCCTTATAATAAAGGTTGGGGTTCCCAGGCTTTGAGAATTAAGGATGCTAGGGGTGCAATAATGCATAAGATGGTATGGGTTTTTGTCAAGGTTGGGTGAGAGACCTGACATTTTCTTGAAGCAATTGAGACAATCCATTACGAGATTAATAGAAGGGAGGTGTGCCCTTTGCAGAAAATTAGGAAATCATAAACAAAACGTGGATTTGTAAGTTCCACATTCTTACATCCCAAATGGAACTAGAATTTATTATTCTAAGCCTATGTTTCCATGACCATATCAGCTAGGCAGGCAACATGCATGGCGTCTACTTAATGAAGCGACATCCTATGATAAAGAATTCACATAACTTCCCACAAATATTGATGGAGAATCTTGAGGTCGAGACCTAAAATTGTTTGATAATGGTACTTGAAAACTCTACCACATGCTTAACACTTATGAGGAACTAACTCCCATATTCTAGCGCCATCGAATGACTTCATTAAATCTACTTTAAGAGAACCTCTTGGGAAGTAATTACGCATTAGCTGCTAGGAAAGGAGAATATTTTCACTGGTCCGAGGACCCTTGATCAAGTTGGTAATTGTTTGCCAATGGCTGGAAAAATCGAAGGGTACATAACACTTCACTTTGTTGAGAGGTAGTCTTGAATGGTGCGGAATGGGGCATGGGGTTGGGGTTCTCATATCAATTTGATTTAAAATTGTACACACGTGGATAAAATTGAGAATTAGTTAAGCAGGTACTTTTGAATACATGATTTCCCAATGTGAAATAATTAAACATACAGGTAATGACGTATTTTGCACACCAGACAACGAGCTCAATGGGACTGCAACACAAGGAAATGTGAAGGCTCGGTGGGTGATGAAATATGTCTGATGCCTAAGTTAGTTCTCTGGTCCTGAGGGAGAATGATTATGTAAGAGTACGTGAGAATAATCCTAACCTGAAATTTGGCTTTTATACTCCCTCTTCAGGTGGGGCCCCCATTTCATGTGCAAGGGGTGTCCATCCACCATATCGGTACCATGCCACCGTATTTAGTGCGGCGTGGCTCCTCCAGGTCAATTATCCTGTGGCAAGTGGGTGAGTGTGGTCAACGTCTAGGTACACTGTCAGGAACAGAGGCTCCCGCCAGGATCCCTGCCTGCATTCCATAGCTGACCATTTAATGCGGCGTGGATCTTCTGTAGTTTATGTGGGCAAAGACGTGTCAGAGTAAATGTTGTCCCATCTTCTTGAACATTTTCCCATGCTGGCTTTGGGACTTCTTTCTCTTGTCTTGGTTGGTGGGCTAGTTACACCCTAGCTGCTGGTTCTCCAGGAGGTGATAAGGCCTGGCCTAGTGGAGAGTGAGAACATCCCTTCCAATTACCCTGCGAATTCTTACTGCATGCGTGCAGTGATAATTCTTCTTTTTAACATGCGGTGCTTCAGCTGTCTGTGACATGTAATGGACCAATTCTACACCGATACACTTCTCCATGCATGGGGTTATGTGTGACAGCTCGATCCCACGCTCCATCATGCAGTGGGGATCCTGAGATTTGTTCCCAATGTTCCCTCTACAATGACACTTGTCACATTCTCATTTAGAGTAGTTCAATCGGTGTAGTCTCCCTATTTAAACCTAGGTTCCTTCCTCCATCTCACTCTTCTGTCACTCTCCTCACATTCTTGCCGTTTTCTCGAGTGATTGTAAGCCCCTCATTTCTCCTGTCTCCTTTTCCTTTCGAAAACCCTAACTTTTGCCTTTCTATTTTCTTCTTCTTGCCACGGATGGCTCCCAAAAACACTTTCCGTTTTGCATCTAAGGGTTCGCGCTCATTTTACACTGAGGGGTCCTTTGAGAACCCAGAGGCTTCTGATCTCCTTGAGGCTTAAGGGGGCTCTCAACTCTTCGAGGGGTATCACTGGGCTTCGATACCTTCCTCCATGGATTTGTGGTTGGTGAGGAGCTCCTACGGTTTGCCTGACTCTGTTGTTTTGGAAATACTCATAGGGTTTTTCCAAGAAATTGGCTCTGTACCCTTTCATGTTCTCAAATGAACTGTTGTATCCTTTCTACTGTCCTATTCTGGATGTCCTTGCTTATCTCAGATTGGCACCATCGCACATTCATCTAAATGCATGGAGGATACTGTTGTCGTGTTGCATTGTCTAGAGCATGGTCTTGGGGCCGAGGGTGAGGATTATCCGGAGTTGACAGCTAGGGAGTTCCTTTTTACGCATGGGATGTAGTGACACGATGACAATTAGTGCAGTTTTCGTTATCGAGACAAATACAAGGTATCCTACCTAGAATCTTGCTTCTCTCGTGTAAAGGACTGGTCGTTTCGTGAGGGCAAGGCTGTTCGCCAGGAGTTCCTCGTCCGTGCTGTTTGAGGGTATTGTTCCAAAGGACAAGGAGATTTCTCTAGTTTTGTGGCGCCCCCAACTTCCATGTATGGACACACACGGAAATCGAGACACCCGGGATGATGACAACACGGTCACGCACCCCATCGACATGTGCTGAGTGTGTGCAATGCAACACATGTACAATAAACAAACGCAGTGGAAAGGTTAAGTCAAATAACTAAGTACCAGAGTTTAATACAATATCAGAGTACTGAAAATCCACATGTCAACATAATACGATTTTTGTTTACAAATCCACATCAACTCAAATAAAATACAATAAGCATAAATAGCAATAACCTTCAACACAAATATAGCCCATGTCCCTACTCCTCGGGCGGAGTCGCATCCTCGAGCTCAGCCTCCTCAAAACCTGCATCAAAATCTCCAGTCCCATAAAAATGGAACTGCAGGTAAGTAAAACCCAAAAAAGATCCAAGACAATAAATATATTAAAACCACTAACGCTATGCATGCACATGATGACCCAAGCATAAAACCCGAGAAAAACAACATTTCTCAAATATCACAATTTTCCACACACGCCAAAAAAACACCATTTGGCATAAAACCAAAACCAGGAATAATTCCATTAATTTCAATTTTAACCGTATGTACCATAGCCTCCCCTAGGGACCATCCACATACTCTGGCTTCCCATCTTCTCCCCACGGGTAACGGCCGTGCAAGTGATACATGAGTGATGCCCAGTTCCGCGCCCACTGCGTACATAGCCAGGCATCCTCTGACCCCCGCCAGCCCGAGGAGTCACGGAGTTAGATCGAGAGCGCTACCATCCCATCCAAGTCCGGGGCAAAAGCCCCAGGGGACGACACTCAGTATATTCCGCTCCCGAGTGTCCAGAGGAGCTCCACCGAGATAATATCCCATCTCGGCTTGGGGGTGATACACACGCACCTGAAAACCTTAAACATAGTTTTCTCAAAACACACACGCACCCACACATGCGTGCACAATGCCATGAAAGCAACAGATACCAACAACCAACAGTTATCCATACAACCAGATAACCAAAACACAATTTATAAATCAGGTTAGTGCAAAAATATATTAAAGTCTTAAAAGTCTTTTGGAGAAATACTTACAACGCTTGATAATAATTTTAGGAGGATCACGGAGGAACTGGAAGCACAAAAACAGCAACTCCACAGTGTAAAAACACTGTGGCCGAATACACTGTAAACCCAAATTCCAACGGAGTCAAACGAAGACTTGAAATTGATAGGGTAGGGCCTAATGAGGTCGGTGAAGCTAATGGTAGTGGTGGTTGGCGGCAGAAATGGGTGGTTTAAGGCCGAGAATTTCAAATCAGAAGTGGAGCTCGCACGGGCGGCTCCGGCGACGGATCGGGGCCGGGTTTGGGTGGAAAAGCTTGGTATTGGGCCGGTGAAGAAGTGGTGAAGAAATGGTGGCCGGAGGTGGCCGGACGACGGTGGAACGGAGGAAAAACCACCGCAGGTTCAAGAGGCTCGTGGCGGCGTTTGCCAGCCAGATATTGGGTGGGTAAGGTCTCCGGCGCACGGGAGAGCCGATGGTGCCGGCGGTGTCGTGCACGGCGGGCCGGAGGTGGAGCAGTGGCGGTGAGTCCGTTTCACGCGAGAAAGAGAGAAGAGAGGGAAGAGAGATAGAGGGAGAGAGAGAGTACGTGCTGGGCTTGTCCGAACGGGAAGGAAAGAAAGAAAAAGAAGAAAAAGAAAAGGAAGAGAAAAAGGAAAGAGGAAAAAGAAAAGATAGGGAAAAGAAATGAGGTCCAATCCTCACCACTTTCGAGTCACAACTGATCCTCAAAAACACTATTTTTAAAACAGAAAATTAAATAAATCAAAACAAGCTCAAAACTAATTAAAATAAAATATTAAGCTCCAGTAATAAACATACTTTAAAATAAAAGGAAATTAAATCGTAGAACACTAATTAAAATCATAAAAGCACACTAAACTAATCTCGCGTAAACACGTTTAAATTAAATTAAACGGCTCAAAAACAAATATTAAATTAAAAAACCCTTCAATAAAAAGCACGTAAAAACCGGGGTGTTACAAGTTTTGTCTGGTTGTGAGCAAGCTCGCCTGAAGGCGGTCTACGCCTAGGTTGAGAAAGACGAGGAGGATGTTTGGACAGATGCTCTTCTGACCGAAGTCAACATCAATCGGCTTCTCATGATCTCAGATTGATCCCATTTCAAGGTCGCCGAGATTTTAAGGTGGTGTCTACTTCCTATGGCAAAAAAAATGCCTTTCGGTTCCTCGGCATCTCATGGTTTGTCTGGATCTAGCAGCAGTAGCTAAAAGTCCGAGGAGGAGGCCTCCCTACCTAGAGGTCCTAGTTAGTATTTGTAGGCCCCATCCACCTTGGGAACCGGGGAACCAACTCAGGGCATGTCGTCTACCTCGGTCGGTATGAAGGACCCTTGTTCGATCAACACCCTATCCTTTGTGATCAATGCCCTCCTGTTCTATCTTGTTTGGTGGTCACGAACATACTGAGGTCCTGAGTTGTAAGGAATAAGAGTTCAAGATGGCCTTTTTCTCAACCTTCCTTGAACTTGCTCTAAGGGGTTCTTGAGAACCCAAAATGATCGTTTGAGGAGGTCTTGGAGATGTTTGCCTCTCTGAGCAACAATTCTGGGGCACACGTTGTCGCCCCTGGCGCAATAGTCTATCCTACGGTAGTGGGGTCCCCGAGCAACAGCAGTGGGGGCACCTATTCTCCACACTAGGATCGCCTCTCCAGATTGTCTCAAGAACACCCCCTAGTTGTGGACCTTAGCGAGGGTAGGGTCTTTATACCTTCTTCACCCTTCAGTATGTCATCTGAGCCCGAGGTTGCTTCATCGGTGGTCTTGGAAAAGACCATGCCTCCAACTCCTCCTATAGGCAGCATGGAGGCGCTAGGTGGGTAACAAGCTGAACGCAGCTTGTTGAGTCACCGACAGATCTAGGTGCCATGGAGACACCCAAGTAGGAGCAAAAGGCTGATGGAGGTGCCACGAGGATGCCCAAATTGGAGTGAGTGGCCGAGGTGGATGCCTTGGAGGCAACCAGGTGTGAACGGGTTGTCGAGGTTGTTGGCAACATCAAGACCCAGTCCGAGCAGGCACCTAATAGGGGTGCGGGTTCTTCTTCTAGAGCTCCTCCCTCACCTCTCTTTGATTTGCTTTGGTAGTTGGGAGGCTTAAGGTAGGCCTCTTGGGTTGGAAGGAGTAGTGTTTCAGGACCCAGGCAAGCTTTTAAAAGAGCTCGGAATGAGGTTGGTAGTCGGGAATGCCAACAAACTTGGAAATTCTTTTCCTTAGTAAGCTCATTTTCTCTGCCCACCTTCTCTCATTTCTTCTTCTTCTCTCTTCTTTCTCCCATGTTATCTAAATCTATTCAGGCTACCAAGGAGTCCACCAGCCAATCGCTTGGATTGTAGATGAAAGGGGTGAGTTGGAAGAAGAGGTTCGGTCATTGTGATCCCTTGCCATTCTAGCTTATATGGAGGTCTGTAAGACGTATAAAGAAAGTGACGAAGTGGTGGAGGCTTCCCTCCATGTGTATTCTCTACTTAGTGCAAGAAGTGGAAGGTTGTGAGCCTTCGCCAAGAAAGGGCCTACCTCCGGGACGATTGGGCTAAGTCTTGGGAAGAGATCACTCATTACTACCTAGAGGCCAAGCTTCTGGAGGTAGAAAGGGACATCACGCGAGATCGACTCGCCCACCATGAGGTGGAATTGGAGGAGCTCGGGAAGTCTTGCCACAACCTCACGAGCGAGAGGGATAAGTTGGTTAAACAACATGATTTAGATGTGAGGTCGTACAGCTAGTTAGAGAAGTCGTACCTAGATCTCACCACATCTTGGGAGTGTAAGTTGGAAGACTTCAAATCTCAGGATGAGCGAATCAAGTCTCTGGGTCTGAATTGGCCCTTGTCATGGGCGAGTAGCTTTCTCGAGACCTGTAGGTAGAGTCTTTGGAGTCTAGGTTGGCTACTTCCAAGGAGGAAATGATCTCTCAGGACCTGCATGTAGATGCCCTAGGGTCCAAACTGGGTAACTCCAAGGAGGCCCTAGTCTGACTTTCTACTTAGATGTCAGCAGCCAAGGTAGTTCGCAATCAGGTTTGGGGCTATAGTTATAAAGAAAGCATGGACAGGTTGAGGGATCACTTGATGAGGAATCCCTAGATCGACCTGTGGACCTTTGACCTGAGTTCCCTCCATCCCGATCATCAAGCACTCCAGTTTGCCAACTCTTTGGGCAAAGACCTGATACCTGATGCATTCCCAAACACTATTTTGAGCCCTTGACTTGATGGATAGCCTCCCCCCCCCCCCTTTTACTCATTATTGTAATGGAAGCAGGTTTTTCTTTCTTTGTTGCAATGTGTGAAGCCCCCAGACCCTGCTTGGGATTGGACAAAGACTAAAGCATTAGAACATGCAACTCAAGGTTACACACTCCTCGTTTTTTACAATTAACATGCAATGCACCAACCATGTTTCTAGTATTATGCAATAATCGCAGCAGAAAAGTTCATTTCTAAGTAAATTTTGGAGGAATAAAATATGGTACCAAATAAAGGTATCTATAAATACAAAAATACTTGTTCAACATATCTCCAAATACAAAATAAGGGTTTTAAACCACAAACCTTGTGGTTTACAAAAATCCATTTATCCAAAAATAAAAATAAAGTATCCTCTTCTAAGACATGGGGTCCGGAAAGCTGTAACTCAAACTTGCCGCGACCTCTTGAGCTTCCAATACAAATTCTCATGCCTTAGTTATATAGTCGTTCAGGTAATCCAAACTGTTCTCTAGAGTGAGAGGTTCCTCGAGCTCAAGAGCCCATTGTGGGGTGTAATCTTCATTTAGAATATCCTGAATCTCTTTAAGAAAACGTGAGGTAGCCTTTAAACAATACATAACTATATAGTATCGAGCCTTTATGGTGAACTCATCCTCAATCAAGTCAGGCAACTCATCTATCCTATGCAGTATCCTTGGGTCCTGTCACAACTTCTAAAATTCCTGAAAGAATGATAGTGAAAATTACCACAGTGACATTTCAAGAAATCTCACCAATTTAATCCAATAACATACAACAAGATAACATATACATGTATAAGGCAAACCATGAAAGTGAATGCATGAGCATGGACATGAACTTGATTGAAACTCACTTATTTCTTGTACATATTTTTTTCAAAACCATTGATATGGCAATCATGTAACAGAGTACCAAATGACATGTAACAAAATATCACAATTTTGATTCATATTAACCACTTGTAATCATGAAGTCATATAACAATGTGGGTGGACACCTTGTAATAGTCCGCTAGAAATTCAAAGGTGAAATTTCTATAGGCTTTAGAAACCTCATGAAAACTCCATAAGTTTTCACGAATCGACTAATCGAGTAGGTTTTAATCTGTCAACATAGTCAACGTTACCACTCACTATGGTGTTAGAAGCGTGATTTTATTTATTTGAGGTAGTTAGAAGAGTCATAATGCGATATGTCTATGCTATTAGACTCAGTTAATTATTTAGGATTTTATGGAGTAATAATCACATTTTCAATTTTCGGACGAAAGAAAATGCGTTTTGTTTATTTTGAGGAACTTCATGGTCGAGTTTCGATAAACAAATTGCACAATTAGTCTAGTGTGTATGTTTAGGATTGTACAGTGTAAAGTTTATTTTCACCTTTCTTGGAGTGAATAGTAATCTCAATAGTAGCACCAAGTGCAGTGTTTTCAAAATCACAGTGTGGAATGTCCAAATTAGGTTAGAGTAGTTTTATTTGGACACTTGGCAAGATCTAAGTCACACTTGATGAATAGTATTGGACACTTGATAAGATCTTAGCCACAATTGATGAATAGTATTGGACACTTGGCACCGAGAGGAACCATGGGATGTAAATGTGAAGGAAAGCAAGGTGCGAGATCATGCCACCTAAGCAAAAGCCTATTCCATCAACCCATACAAATTGTGTTAAACAAAAGAGGGTTTCAACCTAGTGAAACCTTAAATAGTTGAAATCCAAATGAAACCCCAAAAAGTTTGGTTGGAACCGAAATCCTAAACGGTTGCCCAAACCTTAAAGTTGACTTCCAAACCTTATTTGATCTGATTTCTAGCATAGCGTTTAATTACTTAATTAAATCACTTCCACATGCTATTAATTCTTCATATTCATATTATGAAATCTTTATCCAACCCTTTAAACCTTGAAAATTTGATTGGGTTAACAAAAATCGGATTTGGGCTAGATAGTATCTCAAGCCCTAATCAAGCCTTCTTTAAACCCCAAATTGTAGCCCACTTGTTTAAGGTCCACGAGATTTTGCAAAACTTCTTGAGGAAGTTTCCCCACACCGGCGCCCCAAATAGTCACTTGATGTGAGAGGGAAGTCCACCTCACCCCCTTCCTTCTACACAGCAACAATAGTAGCCCATTCCCACGCACTATTTGCACCTTTTTGTTACTTAATCACCATCCATCAAGGTGTCACTCAAGCCCATACTTCACTCTTCAAAAGTGTATTGCACCTATTTAAACATTTTTGTTAATTAATCACCATCTATCAAGGTGTCACTCAAGACCATACTTCTCATACTTCCATCAAGGTGTCATACAAGTCATCATTTCACCCTTTTTCATTTCTATTCTTGGGGAGAACACTTTGAGTCCTCTCTCGGCTAGTTTTTTGAGCTTTCTTGCCTCCCATTTTGTAATCCCTTGTATGCATTATCTCACTAAGCTCCCTTCATAAAAGTTATTCCTCTTAAAATTTAGTTTCTGTGGGTACCTTTTGGCTCATTTTCATGGTCATTTGATCAGTAAAGTTATTTTAACCATTGAAAGGTCAATCTGGTTGATAAACTAGATAGTGTGTTGTATTTTGGAGCTTTTGACCAAGCTAATGGACAAATCTTGGTCCGAAACTTTTATGGTGTGTTTTAAACATGTTTATATGAATGTCCTTCTGAGATTCGTTGCATGATTAAAGCTTTTGTTGAAAGAATTTCTTAGATCTAAAAGGTTATAAACTAGAAGAGGAAAAACAGTTTCTGTTTTAAAAAAGTTTGGATCTTTGGTGGTTTATTCTTACTCCAATGACTTTTTTAAATTTATTTGATGATACTAAGACTTTGATCTACATGTTGGGATGTTAGTTTGAATATTTTTTGTGTTAGTTTCAAAGATATGAGTTTTTATGCAAGAAAATACTCATCTGGGTCAAACGTTTGATGATTTCGGCTAGATCTATGTTTTGGCTGATTTTAGCCATGTGATTTTAAGTTTAAGGCTTGGATCTACTTTAGGATGCATTTCTAAACCATATTTGGTTTTGGTTTGAATATCTCACCATGGTATTCCTCGGATCAAGTGTCTGATCAAAGCAAAGTTGAGAAACAATTCTGTTTTTGGCTAAGTGTTGGAGCCGAGTACTTCAAGTGAGATTTTGTGATTTTTGGTGACTTTTATGTGTTGATTCCCTGCATGTTAGTTCTTAGGAATGTGTTAGGAACATGTTAGAAGAAATTTTTGGATTTTTGGAGTTCTTGGAGATGTTTTGAAAAAAGTCAAAACCTTGTGATTCAAGGGTTTAGTTAAAAAGTTTGGATCTTCTTACTAAAATTTTTTGTGTTTGAGAAGTAGATTTTTGTTGGATATTTTAAGCATGTTTTTAATTTTAATATATGAGAATCTTTGTTGCAATATTTCGGTTTGATCATGAGTTTTGGAGTTGGAAGAAATTGCAACAAAAATCAAAATATATGACCTTTGGAAGTTTCAACCCTATGATGTTTTTCATAGTTTTGTTTGGTTTTAATTTTTTCTAAGTTGATATTTGAGTTTAGGATAAAATTGATACGAGGAATGTAAATTTTGGAGATTGTTGAAGATGTGAAATCTTTAAGTTAGGGGTAAAAATGTCATTTTTTCACATGTAGAGGGTAAAATGAAAATTTGACTCTAAGTTAATATTTTTCATGTTTCTAAGTCATTAGTGATTAAGTTTCTAACATTTAGAATTTCTACTTATAGTTTCTCGTGTTTCGTGCTTTGTCTCGTAATGACGATCACTGTAAATTAACTCTGAACTTATTATCATATTATTGTTTGTGTGATGGATAAGGGAACTACTACTCATGTATATATGTTATCCTATATGCCATGTTATGCCATGTCATCTTATGCATGTCTGTTATGTATTACACTCTGTCACGAAATACTTATCTATTACACAATTTATTCTAGTTCCGCTTTGTAGCGATAAGGTTGTTTTCAACCTCATAACAACACCCAGAATTAAAACCATGAGGATGAATACATGAGAGTTCTACCTAAAATTAAAAATCCTAAAAAAGTATTTTCCCTTTCCTATGCTTAGTACCACCCAACATTGTGCCTCTTTGATGCTTCCACCACCTATTGTCGCCCCAGCCAGTCCGACGCAGCCACCTAGTCCGACGAAGCCATCTAGTTTGACGCCGCCTAGTCCAACACTGCCACCCACATCCACTACCTAGTTGACTGTAACAGCCCGTTAGAAATTCAATGGTGGAATTTCTATAGGCTTTAGAAACTTCATGAAAACTCCATAAGTTTTCACAAATTATCCAATCGTGTAGGTTTTAGTCTGTCAGCATAGTTAGTGTTACCACACACTATAGTGCCAGAAGCACGATTTTATTTATTTGAGATTGTTAGAAGTGTCAGAATGTGATATGGTCTACGTCATTAGACTCAGTTGGTTATTTAGGCTTTTATAATACACAATCTCATTTTCAATTTTCGGACGAAACGCTTGTTAGAAAATGTGTTTTGATTTTTTCAAGGCACTTCATGGTGAATATGAACGAATTTCACGGTTAGTTTAGTTTGTATATTTAGAATTTTGCACTGCAAAATTCTAAATATACAAACTAAACTAACCGTGAAATTCGTTCATATTCACCATGAAGTGTAAAATTTATTCTACACTTTTTTAAAGTAAATAGTAATCTCAATAGTAGCAACTTGGATAGTGTTTTCAAAATCATAGTGTGGAATGTCTAAATAGGTTGCAGAAGTTTTATTTGGACACTTGGCAAGATTTTAACCACACTTGGTGAATAGTATTAGACACTTGTCACCAAGAGGAACCATGAGATGGATTGTGAAGGAATCAAAGTGTGAGATCAAGCCACCTAAGCCAAACCCTATTTGATCTAATTTCTAGCATTGTGTTTAATCACTTGATTAAATCACTTTCACATGCTATTAATTCCTCAAATTCATGTTATGACATCATTATTCACCCCTTTAAACCTTGAAAATTTGATTGGGGTAAGAAAAATTAGAATTGGGCTTGATAGCATCTCAAACCCTAACAAAAACCTCTCTACCCCAAATAAGGCCCATTCATTTAAGGCTCATGAATTTTGGCCACTTGGCAAAGCTTCTTGAGCAATTTGTCCCAACCCCATGGCCGACCACCCTCTGCCCAAAGTATGCCCCAAAGTCAAGCTTGATGTGAAGCCAAAGGCCACCTCACCACCACCTTACGATTAGATATTTCTTTGGCTAAAAACCACTCACTATTCTTGCCTTTTGGTGGCATAGCCACCCTACCTAAAGGTGTCATACGAGGCCATACCTTCACTCTTCATAATGTGTAAGAGGAGTGCAGGCCATTTCTACATTCACTTCACCCTTTTCCACTCACATTCTCGAAAAGAAACCCTTAAGAGCTCTCTCGGATAGATTTATGTGTCTTTTTCTGTGCCATTTTTGGAATCCTTGTAATTTTTGTCTCATTTCATGGTCTTTTGAGTGGTGAAAAGTTGTTTTAACCTTATACAGGTCAATCTAGAAGATAATCTGGATAGTGTGTTGTGTTTTGGAGTTTTTGACCAAACTAATGGACAATTCTTGATCTGAAATTTTTAAGGAGTGTTTTTAGCATGTATATATGAATGTTTGTAGGTGATTAGTTGCATGATTAAAGTTTTTTATGAAAGTTTTCTCAGATCTAGAAACTTAGAAACTGGAAGAGGAAAAACAGTTTCTGTTTAAAGAAAGTTCGAGTCTTTTGTGGTTTCATCTTACTCCAATGGCTTTGATATTTTTATTTGATAACCCTAAGCCTTTTATCTACATGTTAGGATATTAGTTTGAAGCTTTTTTATGTTGGTTTCAAAGATATGAATTTTTATGCAAGAGATCATATGGTTGGGTCAAAAGTTTGATGTCTTTAGTTAGATCCTGTTTTGAGTTATTTTAGTCATGTGATTGTAAGTTTAATGCTTGGATCTAATTTAGGACACATTTTTAAATAATGTGATATTTTGGTTTGAAGACCTCATCATAGAATGACTTATATCAAGTGTTTGATCAAAGCTAGTTGGGAAAGAAATTCTATTTTTGGACTAAATATGGAGCCGAGTACTTCAAGTGATATTTTGTAACTTGTGGTGAATTTTACGTGTTGATTAAAATCATGTTAGTTCTTAGGTTTGTGTTATGAACATGTTAGACGAAAGTTTTGAATTTTTGTAGTTAGGACAAAATTTATATGAGGAATGTAAATTTTGATATTTTTGAAGTTAGGATTTGAAATCTTTAAGTAAGAGGTAAAATAGTAATTTTACACTAAGTTGGCATTTTTTCATATTTCTATTTGTTAGTGATTAAGTTTCTAACATTAAGAACTCCTACTCATAATTTCTCGTATTTCATGCTTTATCTCGTAAAACACGACGATCACTGTAAATTTGCTCTTAACTTACTATCAAATTAGCCATGTCACTTTATGATTATATGTTACACAATTTATTTTGTCACGTATTTCTATCTATTACAAGTATATCATATTACAAAATGTTGTACGTTACATTTTATGACATGCTACCAAATTTTGTACGTTACATGTTATGCCATATTAGGAAATGTTGTCTCTTACATGTTATGTCATGCTACGAAATGTTGTGTTATATGCTACAAAATCTTTTTTGTTTCATTTTACGTCATGTCTTTCGCCTCACATTTTTGTCATGTTACGTTACGTTAGACAACCTTTCAAGTTATATCAAGTCTGTTTACGTCTATCATGATCCTAAATGCTACGATGGAGTAATATCTTAGTGGAACTCCTTTGTTCATGGGTTGATAAGGTACAGTCAACTGGTTGCGAATGGGGCCTAAGTAATTGGTCACCGAAGTGCACCAGGCACTAACGCCATTGGAGCCATATTTCATTTCACATTATGCGTACTCGTGCGGGTGTAGATACCTGATATTTGATACATACAATACATGTGTCGACAACAATTGTGGCACATACAATACGCATGTCCATAGGAAGTGTGCCACATACAATACGTATACCCACAACAAGTGTGGTACATACAATATGTGTGACTATAACAAGTGTGGCACATACAACACGTGTGTCCAGAGCAAGTGTGGCACATATGTTAACACACTCACAGCTGGTGCAGATACCTATGTTGTAATGTCGTAATCGGTAGAGACACATGGTTCAAGGGGACTCGTGTAGCACCCACATGGTTACTTTTAATTATCACGTTTGACAGACAAGAATATCATTATGGTAATCCCATGAGACAAGAATATCATTATGGTAACCCTATGAGATAAGAACATCATGGTAATTCCATGAGACAATAATGCATTTCAAGTTCACGTTCATGATATGTTTCAAATTCATGTTCATGTTTTGTTCAATTTCATGTTCAGTCATGTTTCAAGTTCACGTTCATGCTATGCTCACGTTCATGTTCAGTCATGCTTCAGTTCACATTCATGTTATTTAGATCAAGTTCATGTCATGTCATGTTTCAAGTTAAAGTTCATTTGTTATTTTGGTCAAGATTCAAGTCCTGTCAATTTATGCCATGTTACACGTCAAGTTATTTTATGCTTGCTTATGACTTTGATTATGCATTCATGCCTTTACTGCCATGGATGCATTATTAACCTATGTGGAAGTTCTCAATTAACTTGCTGAAATTTGTATTCAAATCTTATTGTCGTAGTCCTAACTACCATTCCCCACGAATGGTAAGAGATGTGTCAGGCTGAGGAGAGGGATCAGAGCCTGGCCAATTGGAGGACGTTGATTAGACAGCGAGAATACGGTGCAGAGCTTGTGGCCTCCTAAGTTAGATTTTTGGATAGTATTATGTCATCGTTGGCCAAGTTACGCAAGTTACTCGACGAACTAGCCCAGTAATTATTATTTTGATGATGTAATTATGGAGATCGGTCTCCCATGTTTTGAGATTACAGTCTTTTGAGACCTGTACTATAATCATGGATGTTTATCCTTTCCGAATGTATGGATCATCTTTTAAGTAATTGAGATATTATTAGTTTGGTGCATAGTGTTGCTTAAAGAAAACAATTATCCCCTGCAAATATTACATACTGTTAGATGCATGTTAGGAACATTGCATCTTTATCTGTCATGAATAGGGGCTGATAACCTTGTGTTGCATGTCGTGATGGTTCATATGTCCATCTGATCCCAAGCAAAATCTAGGATTGTCATAGGGTGTTATTAGAGCAATACGTTTCTAGGTTATAAATCCACATGTCCTTAGGAAATGCACCAAATATTAGACTTGAAATTTTAGTCTTCATTAGGCTTGAATTTCTTGAAGTATAAGAGTTAGTACGTGTATCTAATACGTGTACACATGTGTTTTAGGGAGTAACACATGATGCGTGGTAGATTACCTAGGAACTCTAGTGGAGACAACAACCAGGAAGATTAGAATCCTCCAATGGACGGAAGGCAAGGATTCACTGAAGCAATATGTCTGCTGACTGACATGCTTAGACATCAGTAACAATAGCAAGTGCACACATCTAGACCCGAATTTAGGGGTTGTTTGTATGAGAAGTTCATGATTCACCGTTGCCTGAACTTTTCTGATAATTAAGGACCTCTGAAAGCAGAAAAGTGGATTATAGATCTCGAAAGGACAAATGAGATCTGCTAATCCACGGAGGAACATATGGTACTATACACTCGGTACCTTTTTCAAGGAGAAGCTAGCATTTGGTGGGATACACAGAGGTAGCTTCTAGTGAAGGAGCTGGGAACTCTAGCCGCTTTGACTTGGGGAAGATTCAAGGAGGAATTTGACAATCGATTCTTCCTAGATTCGGTTAAACAATAGAAGGCACAAGAGTTTGCATCTCTGTCCAAAGGTAGTTTAAATGTGGAAGAGTACAGTACCAAGTTTATGGCATTCTGGAGGTTCACACCTCACTTAATTTCTATAAAGAAGATGCAAGCACAGAAGTTCTAGGGAGGACTTCAACCAAGAATCCGCAACCAAGTGGCTTGTCATAGGATTGAGAACTACCAAGAGTTGATACACGTCGCTGCCATAACAAAGGCAGAACATAAGGGTTTGACTGCCCAAATCATTTCGAAAAGAAAAAGGACTTCACCGTATACTACTAAAGATAGTTTGGTAAGGAAGAAGATGTTTAATGAACCCGATAAAGGAAAAGACATCGAGACTGGGAGCTCAATTCCAATCACATTTCCACTTTGTGGAAAGTGTGATAAACACCATGGAGGCAAGTGCAAAATCGCGTTGGGGACTTTTTTCAGGTGTGGCCGACCAGGTCATATGATCAAAGACTACCCTAGTGTTGCTTTGAGGAAGGAAAGAAAGGGGGTTTCCCACAACTGTGACTATAAACCTAAGCCAAGGAAACACGTACCCGTTAGAGTGTACATTGTCACTCAGGGAAACGCAGATGCTAACGCCACATGAACTGAAGGAGCTGGCGTCATCACTGGTATTTTTTTCTAAGCCCTATGTATTGTTAAGCTTAGTTAAGGTTGATTTGATTGCAATTGATGCTATTATTGCATTTTTGTTGTTTGGGAGTAATGTCAAGTCATTAAGATTTGTAGCAGGTACATTGTTCGATTCGAGCGAGTCCCTATTTTTAGTGATTGTAGTATTGCACAAGAGTTCAGTTCGTAATCTGAATTGTTACCAAGTGGTAAGAGTAACAATTCTCATAGATATGAATACCTTTTAGTAATACAAGGAAGGATATTGAAGGTTGATAAATTATTATTCCGTATATTTAGAGTTTGGTTTTATTTTGAGGATTCAATGGAAGTTGTGTTCGAAAGAGTAAAGTGTGTGGGAGAAGCTTTGGCCTTAGTAGGATTCCCTTATGATAGTAGTTTTATCCAGCTACCATTAAATGGTTTTTGGCGAAGCATTGTGTTTATGGAAAACGTAGATCGCCCTTATATTGGAGACAAATATGTGGGGAGTAAAATATTGGTCTTGAGGATTTACGAGAACGGTAGGAACATATTCTTTTCATTAGAGTTAGCATAAGAGGCAGCTCATGAAGGATAGAAGAGCTATGTCAATCATAAGAGAGTAAGTCTTGAGATTAGATTAATACCTGAACAATTATCAAGGTACTACCTAGGAGGAGGAACGACTCGTTTTGATTATGAAGGAGTAAGCTACTCCTAGGTGGATAGGATTCCTTGAGGAAATAGAGAAAGTGAATTCAGTTGTGTATGGATTAATTCTTCCAAATTGAATTGCGCAAACACTTGAAGTTTTAGATTTAGAGAGTATGCCGGTTGACTCAACCTACTTTGCAGAAGGATTCTAGTGTTACTTATTGAATTGTGAGAGAGAGAGAGAGAGTTAAGGAATGGCAGAATCTTAGGTAGAAATATCTCTAGTGAATAACTCTTTGAGCAGCAAGGAAAGTAGTCACTTTGCTTAAGCAAGGATTCAGTGTCCTAGAAGGTTAGCCTAGAACTTGTTCATTTTAGGTAGTAACGTTTGTGAGCGTTATATTCTTCTCTTGAATGGTGGTAGTTATTATATGAACCCATGTTATGAATATAGATAGGAATGATGTAGGTTACGAGAAGAAGGCTTTGCCTCATGAAGAGCGTTATCCACTTATTCACCTGACCACGTGAATGGATCAAAATAGTTTCAAGATGAGGATGGCACAGGATGAAGCTCAATCTAGCTGAGTAGTAGAAGTGTGCACCACAGCCACCAACCCAAAACCTACAACGTCAGGATCATCTATGTCATCGACTCACCGCAGATGTTGGCTAGTAGTGGGTCAAGTACCAAGTAGCAACGACGAAGAGGTTGAGCAGCACCCCGACCTAGATCATAACGTGGTGTATGATTCGGACAACAACGTGTTCTACTACTAACCCCAGCTCGTCATGCCGATGGATATCAACGCACCACCACCAACACCGACCAGCGACGATGTGTCCAATGATGGACAATAGGTTTGGTGAACAACATCTTCTCCTTAGTATTTTTTATTGTTAGTACTTATGTTGATTTCGAGGATGAAATCTTTTTTTAGGAAGGGAGGATGTAACAGCCTGCTAGAAATTCAATGGTGGAATTTTTTTAGACTTTAGGAACCTCATGAAAACGCTATAAGTTTTCAAGAATTAATCAATCGTGTAGGTTTTAATCTGTCAGCATAGTCAATATTGCCACTCATTATGTGCCAGAAGTTCAATTTTATTTATTTGAGATGGTTAGAAGTGTCAAAATGCGATATAGTCTACGTCATTAGACTCAATTGGTTATTTAGTCTTTTATGGCGCAATAATCTCATTTTCAATTTTCGGATGAAATGCTTGTTCAAAAATGCGTTTTTACTATTTCGAGGCACTTCGGGTGAATTTCAATAAACAAATTTCAAGGTTAGTTTAGTTTGTATATTTAGAACTTTGCAGTTCAAATTTTCTTCCACACTTTCCCGAAGTGAATTGTACTATCTACTCATTGTATTCAGAATCACAGTGTGGAATGTCCAAATTAGGTTGGAGAAATTTTATTTGGACACTTGGCAAGATCTTAACCACACTTGGTGAATAGTATTGGACACTTGGCACCAAGAGGAACCGTGAGATGGATTGTGAATGAATCAAGGTGTGAGATCAGGCCACCTAAGCCAAACATTTTTTTGATCTGATTTCTAGTATTGTGATTAATTACTTGATTAAATTACTTCCATGTTATAGCATCACTATCCACCCCTTTAAATTTTGAAAATTTGATAGGGCTAAGAAAAATTCGAATTGGGCTTGATAGCATCTCAAACCCTAACCAAACTCTCTCAAAACCACCAATGAGGCCTATTAAGGCCCACAAATTTTGGTCACTTGGCAAAGCTTCTTGAGCAAGTTTTCCCTCCACCATGGCACACCACCCTTTGCCCAAAGCATGCCCCAAAGCCAAGCTTGATGCGAAGCCAAAGGCCACCTCAACACCACCCTACTCTTAGATATTTCTTTTGACATGACCACCCTACCTAAAAGGTGTCATACACGGCCATACCTTCACTCTTCATAATGTGTAAGAGGTGTGCAGTCCATTTCCACATTCACTTCACTACTTTGCACTCACATTCTTGCAAAGAAACCCTTAGGAGCTCTCTCATGAAGATTTCTGTAGCTTTTTGCCTGCCATTTTTGGAACCCTTGTAAGTTTCGTCTCACAATTATTCCATCATTAAAGTTGTTTTTCCTTGAGTCTAGTTTTTTAGGGTATTTTTTTTGTTTGATTTAATATTTTGGTCGGTCCAAAAGTTTTTTAACTGTGTAAATGTCAATCTGGGCAACAATCTGGATAGTGTGTTGTGTTTTGGAGTTTTTGACCAAACTAATGGACAATTATTGATCCAAACTTTTTATGGAGTGTTCGTTAACATGAATATATGAATTTTTGTTGGAGATTATTTGCATGATTACAACTTTTGATGAAATATTTTCTTAGATCTTGAAACTTAGAAACTGGAAGAGGAAAAACAGTTTCTGTTTTAAGAAAGTTTGAATCTTTTGTGGTTTCATCTTACTCCAATGGCTTTGGTATTTTTATTTGATGATCCTAAACCTTTTATCTACATGTTAGAATGTTAGTTTGAAGCTTTTTTATGTTGGTTTCAAAGATGTGAATTTTTATGCAAGAGATCATACGGTTGGGTCAAAAGTTTGATGTCTTTAGTTAGATCATTGTTTTGAGTTATTTTAGCCATGTGATTTTAAGTTTAATGCTTGAATCTTTAGAACACATTTTTAAACCATGTGATGTTTTGGTTTGAAGATCTCATCATAGAATACCTTAAATCAAGTGTTTGATCAAAGCCAGTTGGGAAAGAAATTTTGTTTTTGGACTAAGTATGGAGCCCAGTACTTCGAGTGATGTTTTATAATTTGTGGTGACTTTTATTCGTTGATTCAAAGCATGTTAGTTCTTAGGTTTGTGTTATGAACATGTTAGAAGAAAGTTTTAGATTTTTGGAGTTTTTGGAAATGCTTTGAATTGAGTCAAACCTTGAGTTCAAAAGTTGTATATTAGTTAAAAAGTTTGGATCTTTTTACCATAGAGTTTTGTGATTATGTGAAGTATAATTTTATTGGATGTTTTAAGCATGTTTTTAAACAAAGGATATGAGGATCTTTGTTGCAATATTTCAGTTTGATCATGAGTTTTGAAATTGGATAAAATTGTAAGAAAAATCAAAGAGAAATGGCCTTTGATAGTTTCGGCCCTATAGTGTTTCTCATAGTTGTGTTTGGTTTTAAATTTTTCTAAATTGATATTTCAGTTTTGTGACTCCCCCAATCCCCGCTTGGGATGGAACAAAGACTTAGAACGTCGGGACATGCAACACAGAGTTACATACCCCCGTTCATGACAGTTAATATGCAATGCATCCTAGTATGTAACTAACAATATGCAATAATCGCAGCAAAAATACAATGTTAAAATGTAAGATATGCCAGAATAACTAAAAACATCACAATTTCGTTAGAAAATCATCATGTTCAAAATACCAATGTAGCATAAACTTATATACAAAGTCATATCATTCTCTTCATGCATTATAAAGCATGAAGGACTTGGGCTATAAACATCAGCATTAGATCAAGCTTCCTCACAAAATTTGGCTCCATCTCAAACATACAGATCCAGTGTTCCATCCATCTATTCCTGGTCGAATCCTGACACAACTTCTATCATTTTGAGTGGAATGATAGTGGTCCCATTAAAGGGTGAGATTTACTCGAAATCTCAGTAAGTTAAACAACTAACTGGCACAAAGATAAATCAATCATAAAAAATGATAAATATGCAATGCATGAGATGCAGAAAATCAGTATGCATGTCTCCCATCCAGATTTCTCAACATCTTTTAAAAATATGGAGACACGGGTTTTTACTCAGTAAGTAATTTCATCATCACTTTTTAGAAAACATAACTTCTTCATAAATAATTCATCATAAACTTTCATCATCATAGACTTACATCATTATCTTAATTAATAACATAACGTATAGTAATGTCACAGTTCCCCATATGCATTGTGAGTACCTACTGGTGACCATAGTACAACTTACGTTGAAACTACGTTGTCTATAGACTCGTTCTCAATGCATTGGTAAATATAGCATAACATCATAAAATTCATAACGTGTACACCCACCAGCGTTAGGTGTCATACATGTTGACTCCACTCTGGAGTTCTTTAAAAAGAACCCATTCGAAACCTGTTGACTGTTCTTCGTCAACCAATGGGTTACCACTTCATTATTAAACACTCCAGAGTGGACAGAGGAGTTCCACTAGGATAATTCCCCATCATGGCCTTTGGGGTCGTGACAAAATGATTTTTCATGCTATGATTTGGAAAATGTTTCTCATGACATGTGCGTATATAGTAATTTTCATGTAAAAATGACATTTATAAATGTAATATGCAAAAATGATAAAAATGTCATATGTCATGTAGGTATGCACTCAATGTATCATATACCATGATAATTTATACTAAAAATGATAATTGAAGTATGAAATGAGCATTTATTAATAATTCATAAATAATCTATCAAGGTGTAAGTTAGAGACCACTTACAAACTTCTGGGGAAATTGAAATTAGCGCCGTAGCTACATAAATCATGTGTATATTAAGTTAGGGTTAATGCTCTTATGGATAGGGTCAAAATCAAAGGTTTCAAAGATTGGGTATTTACAAGACTACCCCTAGACTTTAAAAAATTGACATTAAAAGCCTAAATTTTCACTAATTGCAAACAAACTCTAAATTTAACCAAATTTCGTGGACTTCATATTTTTGACATTCTAAAACCATCTATGACCTTGGGTTTTCAAAATTCAAAGTGGAACATGTCCAATTATTCCCAACCCGTGGCATGCATTCTAATTGATGCCTATTTGTATTTTCAACTATTGATCCCAATGAATGCATGCATATAAGATTTTATTTAATCACTAATGATTACTAAAATATTTAGGGATGTTATTAAGTCTAATCCTTGAGTAATCAAGTTCATCCCAACACTTAATCAAAGCTAAGAAATCCTTAATCACCAATATGCTTAAAACAGATTCATGCTTGAAGATCAAAACAAGATAGATTTAAAACCTATCATGGCATGCTTCTAACCACAAATTTAACCTTCCATAATCATGTTAGGATAATGATAGATCATATAAAAATCATACTTAGTACATGTCATAGCTAAATTTCTATTTAAAACATTCAATCATTCAAACCTTCCTTTAATTGACCCGGTTTTGCATTAAGCATCATAACCTTCTCAAAATTCAACCAAATTTCGTACCAACACTTGGACACAAAGCTTGAAATGCTAGCTAAGATCAAAAGGAAGAAAACTTACAAATTCCGTAGCCTTCCAAGCATTCTAGACTGTCTTACACAAGAACACTCAAGAACTCACCAAAACTCACTTGGTTTGCACTCTTTTGAACTCTAAGAGGGGGCAATGCTCTCAAGACTCAAGAGGATGCTTGGAGCTGTGGTGTGAGTAAAATGAGAAGGGGAGGGAAGTATTTATAGGAGGCCAAGAGGTGAGGCGCGTTGGCTTGGGTGCTTGGAGATTGGGTGAAGTGGGAGGTGCTCAAATCTGGAAAATTTTCAGATTTGCTTGCATGAGCTTAGGTTAGCTTGTGCAGGGGGAATCGTGGCCCAAAACCACCATGATTTTATCTCCAAAATTGTTACATTGATCCTAGAAGGTAGGTCTGGTTGTGGGGCATCATTTGGGTGGTAGAAAAATCATCAAACAATCCTTGAAAACAAGTGGATGGAGGTGGTTTTGTTGTGGCAGAAAATCAGTTCGGTTTTGGATGATTTTGGGTAGCAAAAATGAGTCAAAATCCTTCATGGTGGTCATGAGACTTCTTGGTTATTGGATGGAGAAGGAGGTGGCATGGGGTGGTAGTGCAAACCGTGGCAGAAGGCTGGCTCAAACTTGCCAAGGTGCACCCGGTTTGGTTCAAGGAATTGGTTTGTGCAAGTAATTTTGTCTAAGGCTCAAACTGACTTTGGGAGGGTCTCATGAAGTGTTTAAGGACCATATTACCCTTGAGGACAAACCACAAAAATATTGGGCCCAAGGGCAAAATAGTCCAAGCATTACAAAGGGCAATTTATAAAACCGATTGAAGCATGGTTTGGGCTTGTTATGCTATTTTTCTTAATGACATGTAGGATGGTTTATTTAGGATATTAACATGGTTTAATCATGTTTTAAAGGAGTATTAATTCAGGAAAATTTGAATTAAAAAGTTTAAGAAAAGATTAAGCATGATTAAGCTTCAAAGCATAGCTTAAAGTGCACTAACTTCAAGTATAATGGTTAATGACCTTAGCCAATTTTCAAAACTTAATTTGGGTACTTTGGGTATGATTTGGGTTTAAGGAAACCAATGATATGGTATATTGGGTCTTTGGTACTAAATGATGAAATAAACCCAATCATGGCTTTGGGCCTTGTAGACTTTAAAAGAGCCAGGTGTAGAAGTTCAAGGCTTAAGGGCTTCTTGGGCTTGGACCATAATTGCTCTAAAGTCTAAAAAACCTCACTAAAATTACTAATAGGCTTGCCTCTCTAATCCTTAGCTCATTAACACTAAGCACCATAATTAACGCTAATTCTACTATCAACCTTAATGTAAATAATTAACCCACAATTAAAAGCCTAATATAGAGTACTTAAGGGTTAATCAAGGCTTAATTAAATGGGGCGTTACATCCTCTCCCCCTTAAAACAAGATTTCATCCTCGAAATCTGGGTCAAATAAAACATGCAATGGGTAAGAGTTTGAGTGTTGACTCACCAATCGCGCTATAGCTCGGGGCTCAATGGGGGTCTCCCATCGCTATCCTTGGACACCTCGTCCTGGGTGTGATACTAGTTTTCATCCTCTTCTGAATCATTAAAGGCATTAACCCTCTCTTGGTGTTGTCTCCACTGCCTAATCTCATCTTCCTCAAGCCAGGGGTCCCCTTCCTCTCGAAAGCGAGTGCGACTCAAAGAAGAGTCATATGTATCCGATGTGTCGAGGGGAGTAGGGTCAGGAATGAGTGACTCCTGCTTGTATTGTTGCTGCTCTACGATCCTGCTCGACTCTGGTTGGTCTAAAGCTACTGAGAGAACCAATCTCATACGTCGCCTGAGCCATCTAGCCCTAGTCTCTCCCATCCAACGAATGGGGTCATAAGGCTGACGCTCCTCGTGCAGCCGTTCTCTCCTCAGATGGATGCATCCTCTCCTATCAAAGTCAAGGATATGAGTCCTGTGATGCTCTAACCTCTCCTGCTGAGCCCAAAATGTGTCAGCCATGCAGTCTAAGTGTCTCCATCTCTGCTCTACTCTCCACCTCTGAAGTCAATTGCGGGCCATAACCATCTAACAAGTGGTCCTGTAGTCATCGGCCATGTCGTAACTGTAAATGGCATGAAAGGATGTAGATCATATAGGTGAAATGCCAGGGGATGCCATGCATGAATGTGAATGCCATGATGCAATGCCAAACAAGTCACATGCCAAACAAGTAAGGGTATTTGCTTCTCATGTCAACTCTTTTTCCCATGTGGCCTCTTCAACATCATGATTTCGCCACAAAACCTTAACCAAGGGGATTTTACGGTTCCGTACTTCCTTATCCTTCCAATCAATGATCTGAATTGGAACTTCCTCATAGGTTAGGTTGGGTTGAAGTGAAATATCCTTCATGTCAACCACGGTTGGAGTTTGCTTTTCGAAACTCTTCTTGAGAGAAGATACATGGAAAACATTGTGGATTTCTTGGAATTCAGTGGGAAGATCCAGCCTGTAAGTGACTGCTCCAACTTTCTCCAAAATCTCAAATGGTCCCACGTATCTTGGACTTAACTTCCCTTTCTTTCCAAACAGAAATACTCCTTTCATGGGCGATACTTTAAGATAGACCCAGTCGCCAACTTCAAACTCAAGGGTCCTTCTTCGACAATCAGCATAGCTCTTTTGCCTATCCTGGGCAGCCTTCATCCTTTCCCTTATTTGGTGGATCTGATCCTTCATCTCTTGAAGAATCTCTGTACCATAGATCCTTCCTTCTCCTATTTCGTCCCAGTATAAGGGAGATCTACACTTCCTCCGTATAACGCTTCGTAGAGTGCCATTTGGATGGTTGCTTGGAAGCTATTATTGTAGGCAAATTCTATTAATGGCAAGAGCTTCTCCCATTCGTCCTTCTCTTGCAAAACATAAGCTCTTAGCATGTCCTCTAGGATTTGAATTGTCCGTTCAGTCTACCTATCAGTCTGAGGGTGATAGGCACTACTAAACTTCAACTCTGTGCCAAGAGCATCTTGAAGGCTTTACCAAAAACGAAAAGTGAAATGTGTATCTCAATCAGATACAATAATCCTTGGGACTCCATGTAACCACACTATTTCAGCAACAAACAGCCGAGTCAACTTCTCCATGGGGTCGATATTCTTAACTGCCAAAAAGTGGGCACTTTTCATCAAACGATCGACCACAACCCAAATAAAGTTGTTTCCTTTTGAGGTCCTTGGTAATCCAATTACAAAATCCATGGATATGTCCTCCCATTTCCATTCTGGGATTGGGAGTGGATGTAAATCTCCAGCGGGTCTCTGATGCTCTGCCTTGACCGTTCTACAAATCGAGCATCTATTAACATAATCTGCTACATCCTTTTTTAACCCTTCCCACCAAAAGTGTTGCTTCAAATCTTGATACATTTTGGTGCTCCCTGGGTGGGCTGTGTATGGAGTTTGATGTGCTTCCCTTAATATCTTATCCCTGATCCCTTGATCAGCTGGGATAACTTTTCGGTCTTTTTAGTATAGCAACCCATCATGTTTTAGGGTGAAACCTTCAGGTCATTCCTTCTTCTCTATCTTCCGTTGAATTTCTACCCATTTGGGATTCTCCATCTGATGCTTTTTCACTTCTTCCCATTCCGTTGGTACAATTTCTTGTACTGCAGTTAGGGATACTTCAGCAGGAAGATCCTTAATCAACAATCTTCTCATACTATGCAGAAGGGACCCTACTTCGGAGGAAAGACCTGTGGAGTTATCCCTTCGCGCCTTTCAACTTAGCGCATCCGCCACTATATTAGCCTTACCAGGGTGATACTTAATCTCACACTGGTAGTCACTAATAGTTTCTAACCACCTTCTCTGCCTCATATTCAAATTCTGCTAACGAAACAAGTACTTGAGGCTTTGGTGATCGGTGTAGACTTCATTTTGCACCATATAAATAATGCCTCCATATCTTCAAGGCGAAAACTACAACGGCTAACTCTAGGTCATGGGTGGGGTAGTTTTGCTCATGGTTCTTCAGTTGTCATGAAGCGTAGGCGACAACTCGTTCTTCTTGCATGAGCACACATCCAAGTCCTGATTTGGAAGCGTCACTAAATACCACATAGGGTTTATGAGGTTCAGGTAGGGCTAGTACTGGCGCAGTTGTGAGCCTTTCCTTGAGTTCCATAAAACTCTGCTCGCACTTCTCTGTCTAGACATGCCTAACATTCTTCTTAGTTAGGGCAGTGAAGGGTCCTGACAACTTAGAGAATCCCTCCACAAATCACCGATAGTAACCAGCTAATCCCAGAAAACTTCGAATTTCGTGCACATTCGTCAATCGCTTCCAGCTTACTACAGCTTCAATTTTGCTGGGATTAACTGACACTCCTTGACTTGAAATCACATGCCCCAAAAATTTTATCTCCTTAATCCAAAACTCGCACTTACTAAATTTGGCATACAAATGGTGTTCCTTCACCTTTTCCAATGCTAAACGGAGATGCTGCTTGTGATCTTCTTCGCTTTTTGAATAAATCAATATATCGTCGATGAATACAACAACAAAACTATCCAAATAGGGTCTGAATACTCTGTTCATCATATCCATGAAGGCAGCCGGGGCATTGGTTAGACCAAAGGACATTACTAAGAATTCGTAATGTCCGTATCTGGTTCGAAACGCCATCTTGGGGATATCATTCTCCCTAATCTTGAGCTGATGATAACCAGACCTTAAGTCTATCTTAGAGAACACCGATGCTCCTTGTAATTGATCTAATAAGTCATCGATACGTGGTAATGGGTACTTGTTCTTCACCGTTAATTTGTTCAATTCTCTATAGTCAATACACATCCTCAACGATCCGTCCTTCTTCTTAACAAATAGAACTGGCGCTCCCCAAGGTGATGAACTAGGTCGAATGATGCCCTTCTCTAGTAGCTCTTCTATTTGCTCTTTTAGCTCCTTCAGTTCTAGAGGGGCCATACGGTAAGGGGTTTTGTGGACAGGGGTCGCTGTGGGTTCTAGTTCTATGGTGAACTCGATTTCTCTATCAAGGGATAGTCTAGGTAGATCGTTAGTGAAAATCTCAATGTATTCCTAAAGTACAAGTATCCCTCGTATCTCCTTATCATCATCATAACTTTCCGTTATGAGGGCTAAGTAGGTTATGGCACCATTAGCGATGCACTTCCTTGCTTGCAAAGCTGAAATCAAAAAGGGGGTAGCCTTCACCATCCTTCCTATATGACGAATATGTCTACCCTCGGGCGAATCGAAGGTGATCTCCTTATTTCGACAATCTATCCTAGCGTAGTGTTTGGATAGCCACTCCATCCCTATTATGACGTCGAACCCTAGTTGATCGAAGATGATCAGGTCAGCTTCCATCAGTCTTCCCTTTAGGGTCAGAGGACACTTCTTCAACACAGGGGTGCAAGTGATAGTGCTTCTGATGGGGTTCATATCAGCTTCCGTCGAAAATCGACACTACTATCGCTTAAGGTAATGTCTGAGTCAGCAGGTTACACATACGTGCAAACGTTGCGGATACAAACGATTTGTGGCACCGGAGTCAAATAAAGCGTAAGCCGTATATTCGTATAACACGATTTTTCCTAAGGTGTAATCAACTACTGAGTACTAAGTAGCTATTTAGAAAGTTAATTTCTTAAGAGGGGTATTGAAGGAAAATACCAGTAATAACATCTGTTCCCTCGTCCTCTGGGATTTCCTCGTTGATATCACTAGGGGTGATGGCATAAACGCGGGTTTGAATAGGTGGCTTTTGATTGGGCCTTTTGTTAGGAATGTTCTTTCCTCCTTGAACATTCTGTGGGCATTCCCGGATCATATGCCCTGATTGTCCACATCGGTAGCACACTCCTAGGCCCATACGGCATTCACCACTGTGATTCTTTCCACATTTCTTGCAGGTGACAGGTGGAGCCGTTGTAACACTTTTTCCCCTGTTAGCTCCTTGAATAATCCTCCTTTTAGCATTATTCCCACCAGCAGTGAAGGTAGAAGCCCTCTTTCTCTCGAGGTTGATCTAAGCTGTCACATTTTTCTGTTCTGCCTCCACTATTGCAGCCACATTAACTAACTCTTGGAAATTGTGGATGCGGAATCCAGCGACATAACTGCGAATTCTAGGATTCAGCCTTGCTTGAAACTTCTGGGCTTGCATTTTCTCAGTAGCAATCAAGTGTGGGGCAAACCTTCCCAACTCCATAAACTTCGCAGCATATCGCTCAATAGTGAGATTGCCTTGTACCAACGTGGCAAACTCATGGGCCTTCTGAGTCTTCATTGACTCTGGGAAGAAAAAATTGTCAAATTCCTCCTTAAACCTCTCCCAAGTCAAAATGGTGATATTTTCCAATTCTCTAATCAGAAGTTGCAGCTTGGTGTCTCACCAAATTCCAGCTTCTCCCTGCAACAGGTGTCCCACGTATTGTACCTTCTGTTCCTCAGTACAACTGCTGATCTCGAAGGTCCTATCAAGATCTAATAGCCACTTGTCGGCTTTCAAGGGTCCCTCGGTTCCCATGAAATTGGGGTATCTATGTTTCAGGAACTTCTCATAGGAACACCCTCGGTTCTCAAATAGCGAGCATTGCTGGCTCTGCCTCAGGATTACTTCCTGCTGCTGCCTCATGGTTTCTGTCATTTGACTAATCGTGTCTGCCAAATCATGTCCTCCATCAAAATAAGAATCCTGATCTCTGTTGGGTATTAGATCCTTCAGCATTCCTTTCTTGTCTACTACGTGACATCTTGTCTTAATCCTTCCGACTCCTGCAATGTATGTGTATCAGACCGAGTTCTAACTGCAGGATTCAAGCCAATGCAAGACTAATGATTCAAACCTATATTCTGGCATAGGGTTCCTAAGGACATGTGGGTTTACCCAGAGACAAACTGCTCTGATACCACCGCTGTGACGTCCCCAATCCCCGCTTGGGATGGAATAGAGATTTAAAGCATCGGGACATGCAGCACAAGGTTACATACCCCTATTCATGACAGTTAATATGCAATGCATCCTAGTATGCAATAATCGCAGCGGAAATAAAAGGTTAAAATGTAAGATATGCCAGAATAACTAAAAACATTACAACTTCATTAGAAAATCATCATGTTCAAAATACCAATGTAGCATAGATTTATATACAAAGTCATATTATTCTCTTCATACGTTCTAAAGCATGAAGCACTTGGGCTATAAACATCAGCATTAGATCTAGCTTCCTCACAAAATTTGGCTCCTTCTCAAACATGTGGATCCAGTGCTCAATCCATCTCTTCTTGGTCGAATCCTGACACAACTTCTATTATTCAGTGTGGAATGATAGTGGTCCCATAAAAGGGTGAGGTTTACTCAAAATCTCAATAAGCTAAATAACTAACTGGCACAAAGATAAATCAATCATGAAAAATAATAAATATGCAATGCATGAGATGTAAAAAATCAGTATGCATGTCTCTCATCCAGATTCTTGGACATCTTTTAAAAATATTGAGACACGGGTTTTTACTCAGTAAGTAATTTCATCATCAGTTTTTAGAAAACATAACTTCTTCATAAATATTTCATCATAAACTTTTATCATCATAGACTTATATAATTATTTTAATTAATAACATAATGTGTGGTAATGTCACAGTTTCCCATATGCACTGTGAGTATCTGCTGGTGACTGTAGTACAACTTACGTTGAAACTACGTTGTCTATAGACTCATTCTCAATGCATTGGTAAATATAACATAATATCATAAAATTCATAACGTGTACACCCACCAGCGTGAGGTGTCATAACATGTTAACTTCGCACAGGCGTTCTTTACAAAGAACCCATCCAAAGCCTGTTGACTGTTCTTCGTCAATCCAAAAATTATCACTCTATTATTAAACACTCCAGAGTGGACAGAGGAGTTCCACCAGGATAATTTCTCATATTGGGCTTTGGCGTCGTGACAAAATGATTTTTCATGCTATGTTTTGGAAAATGTTTCTCATGATATATGCGTATGTAGTAATTTTTACGTAAAAATGACATATATAAATGTAATATGCAAAAATGATAAAAATGTCACATGTCATGTAGGTATGCACTCAATGTATCATATAACATGATAATTTATGCTAAAAATGATAATTGAAGTATGAAATGAGCATTTATCAATAATTCATAAATAATCTATCAAGGTGTAAATTAGAGGCCAACTTATAAATTTCTGGAGAAATTGAAATTAGCGTCGTAGCTGCGTAAATCATGTGTATACTAAGTTAGGGTTAATACTCTTATGGATATGGTCAAAATCAAAAGCTTCAAAAATTGGGTATTTTTGGCATTCTAAAACCATCTATGCCCTTGGATTTTCAAAGTTCAAAGTGGAACTTGTCCAATTAGTCCCAACCCGTTGCATGCATCCTAATTGATGCCTATATGTATTTTCAACTATTGATCCCTATGAATGCATGCATATAAGATTTTTTTTAATCACTAATGATTATTAAAATATGTAGGGACATTATTAAGTCTAATCCTTGAGTAATCAAAATCATCCCAACACTTAATCAAAGCTAAGAAATCCTTAATCACCAATATGCTTAAAATCGATTCATGCTTGAAGATCAAAATAAAATAGATTTGAAACCTATCATGGCATGCTTCTAACCACAAATTTAACCTTCCATAATCATTTTAGGATAATGATAGATCCTATAAAAATCATACTTAGTACATGCCATAGCTAAATTTCTATTTAAAACATTCAATCATTCAAACCTTCCTTTAATTGGCCCAGTTTTGCATTAAGCATCATAACCTTCTCAAAACTCAACCAAATTTCGTACCAACACTTGGAAACAAAACTTAACATGCTAGCTAAGATCAAAAGGAAGAAAACTTCCAAATTTCATCTCCTTCCAAGCACTCTAGACTGCCTTACACAAGAACACTCAAAAACTTACCAAAACTCACTTGGTTTGCACTCTTTTGATCTCTAAGAGGGGGGAAATGCTCTCAAGGCTCGAGAGGATTCTTGGAGCTGTGGTGTGAGTGAAATGAGAAGGGAAGGGAAGTATTTATAGAAGGCCAAGGGGTGAGGGGCGTTGGCTTGGATGCTTTGTGATTGGGTGAAGTGGGAGGTGCTCAAATCTGGAAAATTTTCAGATTTGCTTGCATGAGCTTAGGTCAGCTTGTGTAGGTGGAATAGTGGCCCAAAACCACTATGATTTCCTCTCCATAGTTGCTACATTGATCCTAGAAGACAGGTCTGGTCGTGGGGCATCATTTGGGTGGCAGAAAAACCATCAAACAACCCTTAAAAACAGGTGGATGGAGGTGGTTTTGTGGTGGCAGAAAATCAATTCAGTTTTGGATGATTTTGGGCAGCAAAAATGAGTCAAAATCCTTCATGATAGTCATGGGAATTCTTGGTTATTGAATGTAGAAGGAGGTGGCATGGGGTGGTGGTGCAAACCATCGCAGAAGGCTAGTTCAAACTTGACTCAATCGGTTACAACACAAACTAAACCAAGGTGCACCCGGTTTGGTTTAAGGAATTGGTTTGTGCAAGTAATTTCGTCCAAGGCTCAAAATAACGTTGGGAGGGTCTCTTGAGGTGTTTAAGGACCATATTACCCTTGAGGACAAACCACAAAAATGTTGGGCCTAAGGGCAAAACCGTCCAAGCATTACAAAGGCCAATACACAAAACCGATTGAAGCATGGTTTGAGCTTGTTATGCCATTTTTCTTAATGACATATGGGATGGTTTATCTAGGATATTAACATGGTACAATCATGGTTTAAAGAAGTATTAATTCAAGAAAATTTAAATTAAAAAGTTTAAGAAAAGATTAAGTATGATTAAGCTTCAAAACAAGGTTTAAAGTGCACTAACCTCAAGTATAATGGTTAGTGACCTTAGCCAATTTTTAAAACTTAATTTGGGTACTTTGGGTATGATTTGGGTTTAAGGAAACCAATGGTATGGTGTAGTGGGCCTTTAGTCTTGAATGATTAAATAAACTCAATCATGGCTTTGGGCCTTGTGGGCTTTAAAAGAACCAAGTATAGGAGTTCAAGGCTTAAGGGCTTCTTGGGCTTGGACCATGAATGCTCTAAAGCCTAAAAAACCTCACCAAAATTACTAATTGGTTTGCCTTTTTAATCATTAGCTCATTAACACTAAGCGCCATGATTAACGCTAATTTCACTATCAACCTTAATATAAATAATTAACCCATAATTAAAAGCCTAATATAGAGCACTTAAGGTTTAATCAAGGGTTAATTAAGTGGGTTGTTACAAGTTTAGGAAAAATTTACATGAGGAATGTAGGTTTTGTTGATTTTTGGAGTTTGAATGTAAAATCATTAAGTCAGGAGTAAAATTGTCATTTTCCTCATGTTGAGCGTAAAATAGAAATTTTACTCTAAGGTAGAAGTTCTTTATGTTTCTATTTGGTAGTGATTAAGTTTCTAACATTTAGAATCCTACTTACAGTTTCTCGTATTTCGTGTTTTATCCCTTAAAATGCAACAATCACTATAAGTTAACTCTTAACTTACTATTAAATTACTGCGTATGTGTGACAGGTAATGGAACCACAGTCTATGTATTTTTGTTATCATATATGCCATACTATGCCATGCCACTTCATGTTTATCTGTTACATAATTTATTCTGTCATGTATTTCTATTTGTTACAAGTATATCATATAACAAAATCATTGTACGTTACATGTTATGCCTTGTTGTGGCGCCCCCAACTTCTATGTACGGACAAGCACGGAAATCGAGACACCCGGGATGATGACAACACGATCACGCACCCCAACGACACGTGCCGAGTGTGTGAAATGCAACGTGTACAAAATAAAATGCAGCGGAAAGATTAGGTCAGATAACTAAGTACCAGAATTTAATACAATACAAAAATAATACAGAAATCCACAAGTCAACATAATACAATTTTCTTGTTCATAAAACAACCTCAAATAAAAATACAAATACAACATAGAATATAGCCAAATGTCCC
>QEOT01009457.1:300936-316666 GCA_003123785.1 Pterocarya stenoptera
GAAAAAAAGAAAGAAGAAAAAAGAAAGAAAAGAAAAAGAAGAGGGAAAAAGGGAAGATCCAGTCTTCCAATCTGGGTCCCGAAAAAAAAACCAACGAAGATGAATTTAAAACCGAAAGCTAATTAAAATAATCCAAACGCAGTGAAATAATTTAAATGCAACAATAAAAATTTAAAACTCAAAAATAAATCAATTTAAATTAAAGATCATTTTAAAAGCTAAAACAATAAATAAAATCTAGAAAGCATATAAAATAATTTTCACATCATAAAATATTATGAAACAATATTTAAAACTCCCAAAATTTAAAAACAAAAAAAATAAATAATCACAAAATAAATTAAATAAATCTTCCATTAAAATACACTAAAATCTGGGATGTTACACTTGTTATGAAATATTATCTGTTACAAGTTATGCCATGCTAAGAAATGTTGTCTATTATATGCTACAAAATGTTTTCTGTCTCATTGTACATCATGTCCTTCGCCCCACGTTTATGTCATGTTACATTACGTCAGGGCTTCTGTCCTTTCAATTCATGTCAAGTCTGTTTACGTCTAAAACGACCCTAAGTGCTAGGATGAGATAATATCCAAGTGGAACTCTTGTGTTCATGCTAGAGTGTTTAAATTACTGTGAAATTTCCTGGATTGACAAAGTACAATCAACAAGTTGCAAGTAATTGGTCACCGGAGCGCACTGGGCACTAATGCCGATGGAGCCATATTTCATTTTATGCTATGCGTACTCATGCGAGTGCAGATACTTGATACGGGTTATGTACAATACATGTGTCCACAACAATTGTGAAGCATACAATACGTGTGTCCACAGCCAGTGGGGCACACACAATAGGTGTTTCCATAGCAAGTGTGGCACGTAAAATACGTGTGTCCACAGCAAGTGTGGCATATGTTAATGCACTCACAGCTTGTGCAAATATCTATGTTGTAAATCAGTAATCGGCAGGGACATATGGCTCAATGGGACCCGTGTAGTACCCACATAGTCACTTTTAATTATCACGTTTGATAGACAAGAATATCATTATGGTAACCCCATGAGACAAGAATATCATTATTGTAACTCTATGAGACAAGAATGTATTTCAAGTTCACATTCATGATATGTTTCAAGTTCAAGTTCACGTTCACGTTTATGATATGTTTCAAGTTCACGTTCATATTCATGATATGTTTCAAGTTCATGTTCATGATATACTTCAAGTTCACGTTAATGTATTTGAAGTTCATGTTCATGATATGTTTCGAGTTCACGCTCATACTATGTTCAACTTCATATTTAGTCATGTTTCATGTTCACATTCATGCTATGTTTCAAGTTCACGCTTATGCTATGTTCAAGTTAATGTTCAGTCATGCTTCAGTTCACGTTCATGTTATTCAAATTAAGTTCATGTCATGTCATGTTCCAAGTTCAAGTTCATGTTGCTCAAGTCATGATTCAAGTCATGTCTGTTTATGTCATGTTACACGTCAAGTTATTTTATGCTTGATTATGACTTTGATTATGTATTCATGCCTTTACCGCTATGCATGCATCATTATGGAGCTCGGTCTCCCATGTTTGGAGTTACTCAACTAACTAGCCCAGTAGTTATTATTATGATGATGTAATTATGGAGTTCGGTCTCCCATGTTTTGAGCTTATAGTCTTCTGAGACATGTATTGTAATCATGAATGTTTATCCTTTCCGTATATATGGATCATGTTTTAAGTAATTGTGATATTATTAGTTTGGTGCATAGTGTTGCTCAAAGAAAACAAATTATCCGCTGCGAATATTACATATTATTAGATGCATGTTAAGAACATGCATCTTTATCTATCCTGAATGGGGGCATGTAACTTTGTGTTGCATGTCCTGACACTTTAGATGTCCATCCGATCCCAAGCAAAATCTGGGTACGTCACACCGACGCCACCCATTATGACGCAGCCACCATCGTCCTACCTACCATCATCCTCCATGGTTTGTTTGTCATTGCTCACTGAATATGCATTTTTAGCAAAGTATGAAGTCCTTGAATCCGGAAGAAATTTTCCCATGCCTTTCGTAGAAAGTCCTTATGACTCAATTGGCAAATACCATCTAGATTTTGAACTTCATTTAATGTCAAATTTGTTCTTGCTTTAGGGTAATCCTGTAATGCCCGTCCTTGGGGTGGATCTTTTTGCAAAATATTTTAGAAAATATGACGGGAATTACCGTCCAATTTAAAACCTTTTACAGTCCTTCCCAGGGTGCAAGACTCTACGTTATAAAGTAAATAGGCTTTGATGATAAAAGAGTTTTGGAGTGGGAAATAAAATTCTTTAAAATAAAAAGGCATTTTCGTACATTTAAAACCTTCATGCCTAGACCTCCATGCTCTTTCCCTTTGGCTGTGTCCCTCCTGGGCGTACTGCCCATTTAGCTTTCTGTGGGGGGAGGGGCACACATAAAAATTAAAATGAGTCGAATACTCAGTAAGCATTACTTCATACCGTTAAAATATAGCAACATAGGTTTTCAGTTATGCATTCATCATTCCATACATACTTTTTTTTTTTCATAATAGCGGATCTCGTTCCATTCATTAAAGAGAATTTACAAAGTTGACTTAAAGATAAGTCAATTACAAACGTTAATAGCTCCCCAGCACACTTCTGTGACTGGCATGGTCTAGCCTAGACGGCACATCTCTAAAGACCTAAGTCTAAGAGATAGCACACATCTGCCCACGACAGAGGTTACAGTACCCAACCAGACAAAACTCCATACCGGAATAATCGAGATATGGAGGAGGAACACCCCGACCTCTCAGCCTACGCGGAGGGGGGAAACTCCATTCGGACCTAGTCCGAATGACATTACATTTTTGGGTTTTTATTATCTGGAAAATAAAGACAAGACATTAAAATAAATTACATTGTAAAAACACTGTAAAACGAAAAATCAGTGCACAAAAAGGCTGTTGGAGGGAAAACCGAGGGTCGAGCTTCGGAGATCCAGAGGCGTCGATTCAGGAACGGCAGTGCGTTGCAGCGGCAAAAGGTTCCCTGGTGGCGCGTGAGAGTCACACACAGGCGGACTCTGAATCTTCATCCCTACGCGCTACTCTGGCGGAGGCCGCATTTGGAGGTTTTGCAGATCGGCGGCAGGGCAAACTCCTGGTGGGGCGCGTGTTGGCTGTTGGATGCCGAAAGGCCTTGAAAGGCAATTCTCCCTCTGTTTGGCCTGAAAAAAAAAACACAATAATAAAACTAAACACACCACAGAAGAGAAACAGAGAGGTGGAAGGGGGTGAGGGGGGAGGAGCCTAAGCTCCCACCCCCTCTGGCTGATCTTGAAGTTGGGAGAGTTTATAGAGAGAGTGTTCGGGAGGGTTTGAGGCAACTTTTCGTCCACAATGTTGGGGAGCGATCAGTTCATCAGAAATCATTCCATACATACTATACGTACATGCATACATGCTTTCATTTAGAAACATCACTGACGGGGTTTTTCCTTCTTTAAAAATGGTTTTCTTTTCTTAAAATGTTTCTCCCGTCAGTGCCTTCATTTCTTAAAGACTGTTGTGCATTCATACATTATTTTTTTTTTCACTTTCATAGGCCGGTGCATGTTGTTACACCCCGCGTGCTGGGGTTAGCGGCCTTTTGGGCCGATGGATTAACCCGTGGCCACGAGTTGGAATCCCTTTCCTTTAGGGTGCAGCACTGGGTGCACTACCAGATACTACTGCCCAGCATTGCAATCTGCCCGTTCATTCATTGGGTACCCCTTTCCTTTCATTCATATAGCCGTTACGTAGTTTCATACATTCATTCATGCCACATGCCATTCATTCATTCATTCATGTCAGCTCTAAAGAGCTGAGGCTTTCATTCATTCATTTGCATAGGCATGAGCATTCATTCTTTTCTTTTCTTTTCTTTCATTTCGTGCTTTCATGGAAAAAATATCTTTTTCATGAGAAAACGTATCTTTTCATGAAAAACGTCGTTTAAAAGCATGGCTTAAACATTATCTTTCATGGCATCATTTAAAGTATCAGTTCGTAAGGACATTTTAACATCAGTTCTCAGGGACCAGTTTTAAAACACTTTCTTCGCGTCACTTAAAGCATCAGTTTGAAGCTCGGGGCACGGCATCGAAGCTTCCTTTCTTTTCTTTAGAAAATACGTACAATAGGTACAACGTATAGTCATCCATTCACATGTGTACAATTAATACTTTTGGGTGCGTAAAAAGGGTCTACCGAAGAGTGGCCATACATACGTATACCTTTCAATACTTAGCATGCTTTCTTTAAAAACATCTTTCATGTCCTTTTGTAAAGCATCTTTCATGGAAAAAACGTTTCTTTTTCTTTTTCTTACATACTTTAGAAAACTCTAGAATAGCATGAACATAACACTTACCTAGACTCCATGCTACTTTCATACCATGCAGTCCATTCATGCGCATGTCAGATGGCAACCTACATGCATACATAACCTTAACGTTATTTTCTATCTAGTGCATAAGCAACTGAACTAGAAATAGAACTATGCTTTACTTAGAACACTCTCCTTCTATCCCGTGCTCTTTCACATTCCTTACTATAGTAAAACCCTTGGAGACCCATTACAGTCTCTACTTCCTTCAACCTTACGTTCTACCCCGAGTGCTTACTCGCTAAGGTGAATCCACTTTAGAATTAAGACACTAGGACCTCTATCTCTTTCTTCTCATTAACCACGTTTCGACGCATGATTTAGACTAAGTCATGCATCCCATTCTTAGACAGTACCCTCATCATTACTATCATGTATCTTAGCTCACTCTACTTCTCATGGCCATCCATACACGTCACACGGCTCTAAGCCACTTCGAGGCTTAAGCACCGTGTAACCATACTTAGGACAGATTACCCATTACATATGGTGAATCTATCTGGCACGTGCGTTTAACCAGATAACACGTACCTTACCCATTTATCCCTTAAGATCATCATTTAATACATTGGTCACGGACTCGTATGGCGAACGCCATACTCTGTTACCAACTTTCTTATAACCCGGCTAGCATGACTCTTCATGCTAGCCGTGCCTCATGATAGTTCATCCCAACACTTGACAAGATGGGATTTCATTCATGAATACACCTTACGTCACGCCATATAGCTCGAGACTAATCCCAAACTACACCGTGACCCTGTCACGTCACCTCACATACATCCTAACCCATCACAGCATAGCTTCATGATTGACCACGTCACTTCATGATGTTGCCCAATCATGCTTCTTGGCCACTTCACACATACTCCTTAGCCACTTCGCACATACTCCTGGCTATAAGTCGACTACAAGACGACGCTCATCACCGTTGACTACAGCCATATCACTACTACAGCACATACCACGACACCTTACGTCATGCCATATAGCTCGAGACCATTCCCAAGCTACACTGTGACCTTGTCACGTCACCTCTGACATTTCGATATGTCATCTATACGTCAACTTCCCACTCATCACGAGTACGGTTCCTCACGTACTCCTGTCACATTGTGACACCTCGTCACATTCCCTCTACATCACTCCTACGCTAACTTTGCACCCATCGCAAGCACGACCTCTTAATCGATCACGTCACTTAGTGACGTTGCCCAGTCATGCTTTCGCTGCGCTACTCTGATACCTTCTAGCCACTTCGCATTTACTTCTGGCCATAAGCCAATCACAAGGCGACACCCGTTGCCTTGGACTACAGGCCATACTTCACAGTACACTTCGGGACACTATTCCACAGTTCCCGACACCATACATCAAGCCTTTCGCCCATCAACTAAGCAATCACACTTATCTTCGCGACACGCCATATGGTGTATCGCTGCACCTAATGGAGTACACTCCATGTGTACTCCCTTTACAGAACTACGCCACATTACAACTATGGCACACGCCATATGGTGTATCACTCCACTACAATGGAGTACACTTTACGTGTACTCCCCTCACAGAACTACGCCACATCACCACTATGGCACACGCCATATGGTGTATCACTCCACTACAATGGAGTACACTCCACGTGTACTCCCTTCACAGAACTACGCCACATCACCACTATAGCACACACACTGCGTCGTCTCTACCACATGGAGTACATTCCTCGCGTACTCCATTTATGCCACGTCACCGCTATGGCACACACACCATACGGTGCATCGTCTCACCATATGGAGTATACTCCGTATATACTCCATTCACAGCACTATGCCACGTTACCACTATCACACTATCACAGCACAGTCCACAACACTACACAGCACACTTCCCAACTACGCCCAACACTTCACCACAGCACGTCACATCACCATACTACACAACGAACCCTATAATACTAGCAGCACAGTCCACAACCTAGTCAACTAGTTAGCATCTAACATCTAATATAAATAGCGAGGGATAGAGATTTATACCATCGATGGGATAACCCGTTCGTCGCTCGCTAGCTGTCACAGCGATAACGTCGAAAGGGACGTACGGGGTGGCTACATCGCATACAGTGACTGTTTAGGGGTTTGGATAGCTAGGTGTGGTCTTGGAAGGGTCTAAGGTGGCCTCGATGATGCTAGAAAGGGAGCATATCGCGGCGGATCTCGCCGTGTATAGTGGCGGTCAGTCACGCACAGTAACTGTCCATCACGTGCACTGATTACCCACCATGTAAAGTGGTGGTTTAAGCTTGGGCTAGGCTAGGGGAGGTTGTTAGTGGAGCCGTGGAGGCTCCATGGTGGCGACACGGTGGTCTGTGGTGGTGGAAGAGGGCTGGCGGTGCACTGTGAGGGGGAGAAGTGCTGTGGGAGAGTGAGAGAGAGTGTGGGGCCGTGGGTGGTCCGGTTGGCTTCGTGGTGGCCTGAAGAGGCTGAAGGTGGCGGTGTACGGCAGCGGGGGAGGCTAAACCCATGCGGTGGAGAGGGGAACACAGGGAGGTGGAGGAGAGGAAGAAGGGGGAGACCTGGGGAGTCTCGTGGTGGTGTCCATTGGCCGAGATGGCCGCGCACGGCAGCGCTAGGTGGCTGTACAGTGAACTCGTGCGTGGGTGAGCTGTGTACGTGCATGGGAGCTGCCGGCGGGGAGATGGAGGCTGGGCTCACTGGAGGAGGCCAGTCGGTGGCAGAGGAAGCTACCACGGGAGTGGTGGCGCCAGAGGACGGCGCATCGCGGTGCTGGAGGCACCAATCCCATTCAGGCTGTGCATCACCGTGGGAAAGGAGGGGCGAGCGTGGGGGAGCAAGGCCGGTACAGGGAGACCCGCCGAAGGGAGGGGAAGCCGGTCGGAGGGGCGGTGAGGCTCACCGGCTCACGGTGGCGCTGGGCTGGGCAGTGGAGGAGATCGGGCGAGAGAGAGAGGGGTCACGTACATTGCAAGCCGAGAGGGAGGAGAGAGAGAGGGCTTGGGAAAAGTGAGGGAGAAAGAGAGAGGGGCTGGGGTTTTATAGTAAAACCTGACGTCTGGGATCCATAAAATGGTCTACGATGACCCTTAAACACTGATTTGAAAACGAGTAAACGTTTATTCATTTAAAAGCATTGAGAGGAATAAAGATAGAATATTATTTAAAATAATATTCCCTCATCATTTATAAAATGATGAAGTCTTACTTAAAATATTTAAAAGAGTAAAACTATTAAATTAATTAAAGATTCCATCATTATTTAGATCACATAATATTTTAAATAATTGGAATCATTTATATAAAATGATTCCCACGATTATAATATTTTTGAAGCTCTTCAAAGATATCATAATTGAGTTATTTAAAATATTCTTTAGTTAAATAATAATAGGAATCTTCCATTTAAAATACACAACTTTAAAATACAAAGCTAACTTTAGAAATCACGTAGTAATCTTTAAAAACACACCATCGGGGTCTGGCACGCATAACGGGACTCTTAGACACTAGAGGGGAGGAGCGGGCTGTCACATCAAACGTAATTGCTTACGTCAGAAGAAGAAATGAAAGAGCAGGGTGTTACAAATCCTTCTCAAGATTGTATGGAAGTGTGACATTGCGAGCAACCATAGCTTGCGGATTCAAGCTTGTAGATTCAAGGTGTGAGAAGAGGAAGAACAGAGGAGCATAAGAAAGCTTCGGTTTTCCAAAACAGAAATAGTAAAGAGATAAGTCTCAGCCAAAACATGGATCATTTGTTTTCCTTTTTTCAATACTTGTGGTAAGTTGTTCTGGGGAGATCATTTGAAAATGATTTTAATGATGAATTGGTATGTAATAATGGATATTCTAAACATGCAGAATGAAAGACTAACAACAAAATTAATGAACCAATACAGGTTTTTTGTTTTTATATTGGAGAGAGGAGAGGAGAGTTCATTCTACTGTGTGCCACGCATCCATTGTTAACCCATGGCAAAATATCCATGGCCCTAAAATGATACTAAGGTGAAGAAAATAATTACGGATGTAATTTAGTCATGTTTCGGGTTATCACAATAAGTGTGTCTCATGTATGTTTATATGCATATATAAATGGAAGAATTGATGATTTATAAAATGAATGTACTTTAAAAAGATTAAAAAATGTAGAGATATAGGTGTTAAAAGATAATATTAAAAAAAAATACAAACTTGAGTTGAGATACACAAATAAAAAGGTAAAAAAATAAAATAGGAGAGAAATTATTAAAAGAAAAAAAATCTATTCATCATTCATTTTCTCATCATCCCATGATGTGGCATTAGATGATAGGTTCACAAGTAAAATATAATAAATAAACTCCAATCATCTAATGCCACATCATTTTTTTTTTTTTAGCTAACAATAGGTAGTCACATGTCCAATAGTGACCCCACCCAATTTTATTAAAAAACCCTCGCTTGTGGTATAGGAAAACCTTGGTTACAAAACAATGCACCTGAGTTTACAAAAAAAAAAAAAAACAAACCCGAAGTACCAAACAAAAAAACAAAATATATAAATCCAAAAACCTTCTCCCTAAACAAGCCTATGTAAACAATATAAGCAAAAAAACCTCAAATACCATTCCGCTTATAGACAAAATCAGGGCAACGGAAGCTTAAATCCTTTCCATTTCCAGAAAGCGTATACCTCCCACTAACGTTCCTGCCCTTCAATCCTTCCGCAGATGCTCTAGACCACATGAATCCATTCTAACAATACCTTTAAGCAAGTGAGGAATCTCCCTCTGTTCTAACCAATCTATTGAAACTCCACTACTACCAAGTCGGGCCAAGAAATCAATAGCTCTGTTTCCTTCCCTATATATATGCTGCACGCAAAAATTCATCTCTGCCAACATCTAAACAATATCATCCCAATAGTCTTCTAAATACCAAAGATTGCAATTTCCTTCCTTAACCCAATTCACTACTATTATAAAATCCATCTCAATCATCAGGTTATTGAAACCCAGTCATGTGCAATGTTTAAGACCTAACCACAGGGCCCTAACTTCTGCACAAATGCTACTGCCATATCCATTTGATTCAGAAAACGCATGTAGAACCTTCCCAAACTCATCCCTAATGATACCTCTTGTACCCAAGTTCCCACGATTATTAAAACAACTTCCGTCCACGTTTAACTTCAGCCACTCCCTCTTTGGTTTTTCCCATCTAACGGCAATTAACTTCTCCTTTCTCTTAACCTTTATTGGAATATTCAGAATATTTAGGACCTTGAAATCCTTCTCTACTAGCAAAGATGCCTTGTGAAGCTTAATCCCCACCAATGATTCCAATATTTAATTGATTCCATAGAGCCTGAACATTCTGCTTTATACCTTCCATTCTTGCTCTACACCTCCACATCCATAGATTCCATGAAACTATCCCAGGCACCAAACCAATAAGACAGCCTAACTGAGTTGATTTCTTTGCTCGTCTAATCCATGCTTCTACTGTGGTTATCCAAGATCGACTAGGAACAAACGGGATGCCTAGCAGATTTGAAATAAATTTCCAGATTATCCTTGCAATATTCCCTCCATATAGAACATGATTAATATCCTCCAATGCCCCTTCTTGACAACACTCACACTTGGAAACTAAGGGTATACCCAATTTCCTTATGCGTTCATCCACACTCAAAGCTGAGTTAATTGCCTTCCACATTATAACAGAACACTCTTTAGGAAAAGCCACATTCCATACCCAATCTGTCCATGGACTTTTTTGCCTACTAACCCGAATCAAGTTCCAAGCACTCCTAGTCATGAACTTCCCATCTGGATTACCCAACCAAAGAAGCTGGTCTTCCCCATTTCGACACTTAACCTCACCTGCTATGGCTTCTGATTTTTCTTGCCCAACTAACTGCACCAGCATGTTCATGTCCCAGTTGTTATTCCTCATTATTTGGTTCACCTTCAAATCAAAATCTCCCATTATCAAATGCTGCCCCATTAGAAGACCCGAATCCAGCCACTTATCCTTCCAGAAAAAGACATTCCCATCACGGATCCTCCACTTAGAATGCTCTAGGACAACAGGAATTTCACTAGCAACTGATTTCCAAAACCTGGAACCTCTAGCAGTATTTATCTCCAACGGATGCACCCCATACATATACTTTGCACAAAAATAATTCTGCCACAAAGAATCTGAAACCAGCAAATTCTAGGCAAACTTTAGAAGAAGTGATCTTTGAACATCAACCAGGCTCCTCAAACCAATCCCTCCTTCATCCACTAGTTTACAAATTTTATCCCATTTAACCCATTTTTTCTTTGGACTCCCATTAAATCAGCCCCAAAAAAAAGTGCTAAATATTTTATTAATCTGTGCATAAACCATTTTCGGAGCATGCAATACCGAGAGGAAATGGATAGGTATACTCGACAACACTTATTTCAAAAGAATCAATCTTGCCCCAGCAGAAAGTACTTTTATTTTCCAGCCTTCAACCTTATTACGAATCCTTTGAATAATATCCTGAAGATGTACTGACTTCAATCTTCCAAAAACAATAGGCACCCATAAATATTTGACCGGGAAAACTCCTTCCGAAAACATAGTAAGTATAACAAATTCCTCCATCTAATGTTACTAATATTTTTGGAGAAAAAAATATGAGATTTGGAACTATTTACCTTCTGGTCCGACCACTCCGCATATGTGCTTAAGGTATCAACAATCTCCAAAATAGAAGATCTTCCTCCATTTAGAAAAATTACCACATCATCAGCATATAAAAGGTGGGATATAAGAGGACCATGTCTCGGATGAGAATAGGCTGTAATTCTTTTATCCTCAAATTTCTTCTTAATCATGCGGGATAGGACTTCCTCCACTAAAATGAATAAATATGGTGATAGAGGATCTCCTTGTCGAAGACCTCTTCCACCCTTAAAGAATCCTTTTGTCATACCATTCATAACAATAGAAAACCAGGGAGTAGTAACACATTTCATAAGCACTTGACAAACTTGCAGAGAAAAACCAAATGCTTCCAACACATGAAATAAAAATTTCCAATCGATTGTGTCATATGCTTTTGCAAAATCAATTTTTATCATGATGTTTCCTCCTCGGGCCGGCTTATTAATGTCATGAATAAGCTCCTGAGTAAGGCTAATATTTTCAAAAATACTTCTCCCCGGCAGAAAAGCTCATTGTTCTTTAGAAATGATTCTACTAAATATTGAAGTAAAATGATTGACAAGAATCTTAGAAAAAATTTTATAAATTACAGAACAAAAACTAATTGGTCTAAAATTCCCAAATGACGTTGGGCTTTGAATTTTTAGAATTAGCACAATATAAGAGGCTGAGTAGTACCTTGGTAATTCAGATGCACTGAAAAAATATTTCACAGCATCCAGAACATCATCTTGCACTAGGGACCAACAAGATTGGAAACAACCTGACCCGAAACCATCAGGTCCAGGACTACTATCTGTAGGAATGGAAAAAAGAGCATTTTTTACCTCCTCCATTGAAGGATCACGTCCAAGCATACTATTCTCCCCATCCAAAACTACTCCTAAAATTAAATCCTCTAAATTCGGTAGAGTTTGCCTCGGTGATTCTTTAAGGAAATCATTAAAATAAATGCAAGCCTCTTCATGAATATCTTCTAGCGAGTGTAGTAAACGACCATCAGCTAACTCCATTTCCATCACAATATTGTGCTTCCGAGACTACATGGCCTTAAAAAAAAGTGGACGAGGCTTCACCATGGGACACCCAGTCCTGTTTTACCTGTTGAGCCAATCTTATCTCTTCCCGTTTTAACCATACATCCAACTCTATCTTATTTGCTAGCATTTCCAACTCAACGTCCTCAGAGAACCCTTCTTGCAACCTAGCTTCTCCTTCCTCCACTTTCCTTTCAAGCTCTTTAATGTGAATACTAGTCCACCCAAAGACCTCCTTATTCCAAACTCTTAGAACCAATTTTAACCTCTTCATTTTTGCTACGAGCTTCCACAACCCCATTCCATAAACTTGTACTTGCCATGAACTAGAAACACACCTCCAAAAATCCTCATAGGTGGTCCACATATTTTGAAATTTAAACGAAGTAGGATCATATTGAGAAGACGGAGCTGCTAGTCCCAAGATCATTGGAGAGTGATATGAGGATCTCCTTGGAAGATATTGAACTTTAGTCGAAGGAAACAACCCCAAAAAATCCACACTACATAAAGCTCTATCAAGCCTTGCCCAAGAGTGAGCCACCCCATGCTGTCCATTGCACCATGAAAATTGATTAACAGAAAAAGGAACTTCCACAAGACCACCATCATCTATAAATGAACAGAAATCCTCCATGGCCGTGAGCTGCCTTGGACGACCCCCACGTCTTTCACAATCAGACCGCAGAACATTAAAGTCCCCAATAACCACATGAGGCAACTGCAAATTATTGATATTCAGCATATCATTCCACAGCAACCTTCTATCCAAATACCGGCATTTAGCATAGACTGCTGAAATCAGAAAAGTTGAATTTATAAGTAAAGAAATGTGCTGATTTGAAGCACCTTGGACATCCACCTGCAAACCATCCTTCCAAAAACACCAAACTTTGCCCTCTTGATCCGCATTAGACAGACACTCATCAAAAGACAAAAAGGACTTCCAATAACTCAACTGACCAACATCCCTAAAAGGCTCGGCCAGAAATAAAATAGAAGGATTATTATTGCGTAACATCATCCGCAAACGTCTTCTCGAGGTACCAAGTCCTCGAATATTCCAAAACATAATCTTATTCATCATAATTCAGAATGTGAGGCCCTGCTTGGAGCCCTTACAGATCTTCGAAGAATTCTTTTGGGAGGTGTTGGCTTATCCTTTAATTCAGAGTCAGAAGAACCATCATTATCCTTCGCCGGATGAGGAAAGTTTCTTTCTTCATCAGATTGTGACTCAATGACTCCAGGACCCTTGTTTGAAAAATCCTTCTGCAAACTCTTAGAATCCATTTGCTGTATACTATCAAACTGCATTACGTCGGTCTCTATCAACTCCATCTGAGTATCATACACCCGTAAAGGAACATTATCAGGTTGTGGATCTGGCACAAAATTAGGCAACAACACTAAATCACCCTCAGCTATAGATCCACTTGGCTCACCACACATCCGTACCTCTGTCCCATGCGGTATAGACTCTCCACTCAACCTATTCTTTGGGGACTCTACCATACCATCCTCCTTTTCTAGCACCTCAACAACTGCCTCAGTCCCATCAGGTAGTGCAATATCCTTAGTGCTAGAATTTTCCATTGCCAAGGCCCCTGCCTCCGCCCCATTAGTGAAAGAAAGGTCCTTGTCGTTGGATATCTCCAATGTCAAATCCCTTGATTCTATCCCAATAATCCTTTGAACCTCATTCAAGATAGGAGGATCTTGGTTTTTTCTTGCTTGTTCCTTGGTAGCCTGTAATTCATCTTTCTTCTCCTGGGGAACCCAGATTCTAGTTGATTTAATTGTCTTCACATTTTTCATCTTATTGTCATCCTTTAAATTAGACTTGCAATTCTTTAGGTTATGCCCCTGGACTTTACAACCAGAGCAAAATGCAGGTAAGGTTTCATACTCAATCTCCTATAAAATACTCGTAGGATGCCTCGCCGTCCCAATCCAAATAGAAGTAATTGGATCTTGATCAACCTTCATGAGCACACAAACCCGTGCACCATCTGTTTGGGTGGCACAACGTGTCGCGTTGTCTCTTCCCAAGAAAACTCCGATAGGCGCAACAATATTACGTAAAAACGTTTCTTGATAAAAATTCGGAGGAAGACCGGAAGCAAGATCCATACCGGGACAACAGTCGGTTCTTCATCCTCTTTGAAGTCAGTCGACCACTGAAAAAGCCTTCCACATCGCAGCTATCACGGGAAAGAGACTTTAGAAAATCCTCTTCATTAGAGAATTTAACAAATACGTTCATTGGTTTACGCATGACAGAAACTACTGGTTGCACCAATAATCCCCATCTGCTGTGTATAAACGCTCTAATGCTATCCAAAGAAGGTCGTTGCCTCAAGAATTTTAAGACAATAGAGAAATGAAACGAAGCAGCAGAACGCTCTAACTCCTCCTTAGTAAATTGCAGTAAAACTCCCCCTCCACACACTTGGGTTGCCGGAACGGAACTGATACCTCAGGAAGGGCCTGAGGAGTATGCACTAGAGACTCAGCAAAAGTTCTTGTCATGGCCCGCGTCTATGCAGGGGGTTGGGAACCCCCTACGGCATCCATGCATGTACCAAGAATCAAAGCCTAAAAATCTCTTTGTTCTTGACTCCGTTCTTGGAGCATCTCAAAGTCTCAAGTTATATCTGAAGTGGGTATCTAATGCCACATCATTTGATGATAAAAAGATGATGATAATTGAGATGACGAGTATCATTACATTTATTTTAAAGAGAGAATGAGGGAATATATTTAAAGTTATAAAAATTTTAAATTACATAAAAGCCTTTTAGATTTTAAAATTACCCAAATACTATGTAGGTTTAAAATTTATAAAAATGTCTTACAAACTCAAGAAAATTACAAAATTGCCATTAAAGCAGTCTGGAATGGAATGAGGTCCGGAATGATCAGAATAGGCTGGGTTGAAATTTGATATGAAAAAAAATGATGAGGTATAATGTACCAGGTACTACACCGGAATAGAAAATTCCAGCCAAAATGGTCAAAACGGAACGAATATTCAAAACTATGATTACTAAGCTTACTGTGGCTTTTGGCAGAGGTGTTGTTGTTATTCTTTTTTCTTTTTTATAGTTAAAACTTGATTATATATATATCTTATTTATGAAAAAAATACAAACCAGATAACAAGTAATAAGCCCGGTATCCATTAACAAAATTTGCTATTTGTTGCTAGGATCCTTAATCTGCCTAGATATATGGCCACTTGCAGAGTTTGATTCTACAGATAATAAAGACGGCACAATTTGAGCCTCTACCAGAGGTTGAATATATGATGGGCACTCCTCAGCGAGTAACGGATAATCTCTATTCACAAACAATGTGGCGCCCCCAACTTCCATGTACGGACACATACGGAAATCGAGACACCCGGGATGATGACAACACGGTCACGCACCCCATCGACATGTGCTGAGTGTGTGCAATGCAACACGTGTACAATAAAATACACAGGGGAACGGTTAAGTCAAATAACTAAGTACCAGAGTTTAATACAATATCAGAGTACTGAAA
>QEOT01009457.1:334054-370693 GCA_003123785.1 Pterocarya stenoptera
GCTGATGCAAAGTATTTTTCTTTTTTCATTCCTCGTCAAAATTTGGAATAAAAACAACACGTGGCATTCTAAAGGAGTGATCCGGCATCCATTTCTGTCCTCTCTATCCGTACATTTACAGTCAAAACCAAAAGAAATCGTTGCACGTAGGCCGCAATCGTCTGCATCCATCTTTAAGAAAATCTCACATTGTACTCACCCTCCGAAACGAACAAGTAACGTCGCTCCACGTGCCAGAACTCATGGAACCTTGACGTTCTCTGATCCCACCTCAAAGTGCGAGAATCAAGAATGCCCATCGCATATTGCATATCGAAATGTTGCGTCGTCTATGAGGCTCCCTTTCTCTCTCTGTTGAGCTTTCACCAACATGGCTAGGGTATCATCCGGATCGGCGGCGAGGTCGTCAATGGCGTCGAAGATTAAAGCCTACTCCGTGCCTCTCGTTCTCTTCGCTGCCGCTATGTTCTACCAGCTCTTTGTTATCTCCAAGTCCTTCCCTCCCACTCACTATGACGGTGATTCCTCTCTCTCTCTCTCTCTCCCCCCCCACGCACACACATAAATTTGTGTGATTGCTTTGGTTTTTGATGTTTGCTTGTTTACTTGTTTCTTTGGTGGGCTGAATTGTAGTTCTTGGAATCAAGTGGTACAGTTCTATTGAAGAAGTGGAGGAGGCCTACGAGAAGCTTTCGTCCAAGTGGTAATATCTATAATTCCATTATTATTGCATCATGCAGCTATTATTCCTTAATATTAAGTTTTCAAACGCCTTCCGTTTGGATAGATTATATGGTTTTCGATCATCGAAGTTGTCTGTTAAATTAACAATGTGGAGGAGAAGAGCACTTTTCTCATCCTCCCGCTTGCTAGAGCAGATCGTTGTATTAATATATGTGGAAAATATGTCTTTTTTTTTAAAGGTTATGATTAGGCACCTGGTGTAACTTTTTAATCACTATGTTATACGATTTTCCATTTACTAATTTTTTACAAAATCGTCATTCTTTTGACGAAAAAAAAATTTAGAACGTCCAAATGCTGCATAATGTTTTCTAAATGTTGAGATAATTGCAGATTAAGAAGTACCTCGTCTAAAGAATGTTCAAAATCATGTTTTCTTCCTTAAATTTTAAAATTATACGAATAAATGATTTGCTAATTGGACAACCAATGAAATTTGATTAATGCAAAATTTGGCATATATGATAAGCATATGAAGAACTTGTATGCTTTCGTTTTTTTTTTTTTTTTTTTTTTACAAAATAAGATGATTTTACTAATGATCAATCAAAGAGAAAGAGGCCTAATTGAGGCACATGGATGTGTAAAACGAAAACACTGAATGAGAGTGAGAAAAGAGCAGAAAAATCCTGGTAAGTGAAGCTAGAGGGTACATGCTCTGCATTGGAATGTTTAGTTTCCTCAGAGCTGCACAGGATTGGGAGATGGATGCAATTTCCAACTTTCTCAGCCAGCTGTATTCCTATGAGTTTTAGCAATTTCGCTGCGGATAAGATGATTTGGATCCACTCCGGGAATGGGAAAATCTCTGTTTGGTTTCTGTTCAAGGCTATGATGGGTCAGAATTTCAACCTTTTCCTTGGAAGGATATATGGAGGAGTAAGGTGCCTCTCAAGATTGCTTTCTTTGATTGGACAGCCTCTCTTGGGAAAATCCTAACTATGGATAATCTAAGGAAGTGGCGAATTATTATTGTTAATTGGTGCTGTTGTATGTGTAAGAAGAATGGTGAATTCATTGACCATTTGATGCTTCATTGGGAGATGGCCAAGGCCTTATGGAATGCGATTTCAGTAGGCTCGAGTTTGCATGGGTGATTCCTAGGAGGGTGATGAATCATTTAGCCAGCTAGATAGACCTCCAGTGTAACTTCCCAATCGCTGCAATTTCAAAGATGGTTTCCCTATGCCTTATGTGGTGCATTTGGCTAGAGAGGAATGATCAGAGCTTTGAAGATAGGGACTGTTCTCTAGAAGAAGTTAGAAGATTCTTTTTCAATATTTTATATTTATGGGCTTCTGTTATTGATTTCAGTGGTGCTAGATTTTCTTGTTTCTTTTTCAAGCACTCAACTTCTTTTATGTGTTTCCTATTGTATACATCATGTGTACTTGGGCTACGCCTATTCCATTTATTCACTATAATCTTTCTTTTACTGATTAAAAAAGGTAAGAATATATCCAATGGCACAGTGAAACTAAAACATAAGCCTCGAGTTATGGCCCCCCGTTAAGGATCTTCCCAACTGCCACTGTCCAAACAAAGAAAGTGGCTTTTAATGGGCCTTGCTACTTCCTCCTCCATGGTAAAGTAATGTTGTCATGAGGGATTGGGGAAACACCCCTCTCTTCAATATGCTCCATTGCATCTTATCTTCCCCTCCCAATCTAAGTTAAAGAGAATTAAGTCTAGTGTAAAAGATAGTAAAGAGGTCAGCCTCCCAATCCCATGCTGCTTGAACAAACACAACTTCCATTGAGAGGAGCAATTTGAAAGTTGTAAGTTGTCTGCTAGCAATGCATTCTTATCTTTAGAAATGTTAAAAAGAGATCTGAGAAAACCCTTCTAATAGGCTTGTTGCCAGACCATATGTCATCTCAAAACTTTATCCTAGTTCCGTTCCCACCTCATATCAGATTTACCTGGAATATTGCCTCTAGTCTCTTTAGGTGTTCTTCCATGGCAATCTTGAAACTTAGATATACCTCGTAAGAGCACCAATCAAGCCACCTACTTTCCTTTTTCATCTCTATCACTTCCCTCCCCAGACTAGTTCTAGGATTCACATTACACCAAAGCCATTTTCCCAATAGAGCTTTATTGAATGTAATCAATATTCTTATTTTGGAATATGAGGAACACAGCAAGGGTCTACTCATCGGATGAAATTTCCCTATGAAGGTTCTCAATAAGGTTAGTAATGCCTATAGGGAGAGGAGTGCTGTTGATCAAGGTTACTCAGCTACCCTTTGATACCTTCCATACCACCAAAAGACAGTCCAGCTTGTCTATCTTATTGTCTTAGATTGCCTTGGCCATAAAATGAGCTCCTAATGGAAGGCCTAACTATGTCATCGACAAAGAAGACACTCAACAACGTGGGATGCATGCTAAGCTATTGACATCATCCACATTACCCAATAGCTCTGACTTGGCCAAGTTAATATTGAACTTTAAATTGTTTCAAAACAAAGAGAAATGAATCTAATATTTGTCTTGCCCTAATGAAAGTGTTCTGAGGTTCTTTAGGTGAATTAAGTTGCATGACTTTGCATAGTACACTCTAAGAAAGTTAGCAGATAAAGAGGGAGAGGAATTATTGAAATAGAGAGCTCTTACATTTGTACCTCTATTCTGCTTCTCCTCTCTTGCTAGCTGTAATGTGTATTATTGTTCATATAATGCTGATTATTGGGATTTAACTAATTAATGCTATTTCACCATATTGAAATTAACATTTTTATCAAGGGATGAAACTCAGACTTCAATAAAAAGGAAAGTTGTGTAACATGTAAATTTGACAGTGGACTTCATAAAATGTTAAGCTGGTTGGAAGTGAGTGGTGTACCACTATAAAAAGAGTTAGACCATTCATGATTCCTCAATTAATCAATATATTTCAGAATTCACCCCCCTAGATGATTCATATATCACCAATGAGAGTATTAACATTATCTAAACTTTTTATAAATGCGTTTTATTATTTTATATTTCAAAATCAACTATAGAAATAAGTATGGACTCAAACCCGAACACACATACACTAACATAGTTAGCACTCGTTAGGACCTCTATGGCTTGACTTGCACACACTTTTTTTCTTTCTTAGCTGACTTGCACACTTCCACACTGAACTCTAACAGATATTTATGTTTTCATGCCCTAGTCTGTGTCCCAAGATGATATCCTCATGAAACTATACCAATTAAATAATCGAAATAGCAACCGAATGGCTGCTGATCTTATCAATTTGATGAGAGGTTTAGAAATTGATTACCGGACAACTCATTTGCAAGATCTAAGGGTGCCAAATGTTCTTGTAATTGCTCTCATGCTGATTTATTCTATTAGTATTTAGTGAGCTTCTATTCAAGGAAGTAGCTTTTTTCATTCATATATTTTTTTAGTTCTTCGTACTACTGCCTTTGTGGTCCTATGGTATTATGTAACTAGGATACCTAAGTTTTGAGGCATGGAAATCAAGTTTTAACTATTGCCACTTGATTTGTTGAAGTTTGGAAAGGCTATTACAGTAGTATCATTGTAGTTATAGCTTGTTTATCTGTGAGTAAAAGGAGTTCTTTCAAATAGGTGAAGATAGGTTTACTATGGCTGTGGACTTTTTTTTGATAAATTTGTTACTATCTAGTGGAAAAAAAATTGATTCTTTTTACAGGCAGTGGGAAAAATAGATTAGAAATGCTGCTAGCCTGATGTCTTAAAACTAGTGGGAGTTGATGTAGATATGTGCTATGAAAAACTTGATGAGAAGTTTGTTAGTAGTATGGGTATATTCATTTATGTTATTCGGAATCGTGGCATTTACTACTATTGTAAGATTCAAACAATGTGGCGGTTTCAGGAATTCAGGCAATGAGATTCCTAGTGCTCCTGATTTTGTTAAGGTATGTAACTTCCTCTTGTAAAGGTAGTATTTTTAATATTTTGTGCTATTGATCTGCGTCCCAGGAAATAATTCTCAGAGTAGAAATGTCTATTCATTTGTTCCTTTCTTTGAAAATTTTTCTAAAGATTCTGCCTTCAAAACTAAAAAATATTTTTAATTTTACTTCAATTTGGACTAGGTTGGTTTGATTTCTACGCTGTAACCTTATGATGTGTTAACTTGTGTAAACTGTCAACCATTTGTTACAAATGTAAATATGAACTTTATGAAAGAGTCTTCATGTTGAGCATTGTAATATATAACAGTGATCTAGAAATAGTAATTTTATAAAAATACGAGTGTAGCTAACTATGGATTGGTAATGGAGCTGAATTTGTTTTCTTAATGTACAAGCTGAATTTCATCTGAATGCAATGTGGATGATATTTCTCAACTGTTTCATAACCGTAAAGGTCAATCTACTTCAAAATTTGTAGGTTCGATATGCTTACGAGTTGCTGTCAAATCCTTCATGGAAAAGGAACTATGACATATTTGGCATCGATGAGCAACTAGTGAGTAATAAGGCACTTGGCTTATTTGTCTGGGGCATTTAACATTTTGCATCCTGCCCTTCTGCTCTAACTCTGTGAGTGGCCTTGCATTCATCAATAAATGGCTTGTTTTCTTGGCTGTAGCATGTTGTTGAAAAGTTCAAAGGGCAATATGCTGGTGAAAGTTATTCAAAAGTAGAACTTCCTCTGTTAGATGCTATTGCTACTGGTTAGTTATTTTTTTTAATTTTAATTACCTTTTTTGAGTAAATATGTCTTATAAAGGTGGTTATGGGAAATCAGGTTATTATGGGCTAATGCATATTTTACCCTTGTCTTTTTATCAGAGCCTAAAGATCTTACCCTTAATGTCATTGCCTCCAAAGATTTTCATTCGATTTTACAGGATGCTGACCCTTGGCTGTTTCAGGTACAAGTAGTAGATGTTCAGATGTTATGAATATTATATTTAGTGGGCATCTATTTTTTGCTTTTATCTTTTTCTCTCCCAGAAATGCACCTCTAATAATAAAGAAAAATACCTTCATTGAATTAAATCAGCTCGATAACCCTATTTTCAGTTATTTTCTTCTTATGAATAATTTTTTGTTAAGAAATACTAAGGAGTATCCTTGCTCTTTATCTTAATTGCTGGGTTAGTTTCCCCTTTTTTCAATGTCTTAGCAAAATGGGCATACCACATGCTGGTGCCTGAATGAGTAGAATTTTGCTGTAATTTATGAATCGTGTTGTCACTACAGTATGTATTCTGTTTTTATATAATCCTTTTTTTCTTTAATGATACATACTGACTCCTAGTGAATGCCTATTGAAATTGGTGTAGTTGTTTTCATTTGGGAGCAAACGCTGTGCTCAGTTTTCAGTTGTCTGGAAAAGGATTGGTATGTTCATTCTTCTGCAAGTATGTGATGTAAATTACCCTATCTGCATATGAGTAAGTTTTGTTGAGATAAGAAGTGAATTGTTTTTCTGCCCTGTCAATGTACTCTAATCAGTGAACCCTGCAAACTACATGGTGTTGGCTGCAAATTCCCTCCATACCTTGTCTCATATTACCTGTCTAAATTCTATCCCCAAACTGCATCATTTCAGGTGTTTCGGTTCTTCTTACTAATTTGTATATTAGATATGCATTACTCCAACCACCCTTTTGTGGATTCCATTTCTTTTGATTTTATTTTTTTATTATTGGAGCTTGCTTCTTTCCCAAAGATTTCTTGGCCATCTCTATTATCATATCTGTTGTATGTATCTTGACTTGTATATGAACTTTGTTTGTTAAATTGTTAACTTTCTAGTTTGTTAGTTATCAATCTAGTACTGGGTAATAAAGCATTTATTAGGATAAATATGTACGAAATTTTAAAGTTATTAGGACTCTTAACATAGTTGTATTTGAGAAAATTAGCACTGGCAATAATAGAACATATGGTGGTAATGACAGCGACATCACACCACTGATAATAGTGATCTTGATGCCATCGACATCATGGGCATTGAGCTCTGTGGATTACTACTCTTCGCAGCAACAATAAAAAAAAAAAAAAAAGTGGGTGAGTGACAGGAGAAAAAGGGAAAAAAGAGAAGAAACAAGGAGAGTCGAGAGGCCAAGAATAATCTCAAAGAAGAGGGTTAAATGCTAATATGCCTCGATTTGATGTGGTGAGATTTGTATGGATAGCCATTTTTTAAATATTAACTTTTTGCATACCATATTTGAATAGAGTGGTGTGTAGTGGAACTATGAGTAAAGGGTGACTAGAACCCCTGTTCTGGAGTAAAATAGAACATGAAAACTTTGAGCTCCCAAGCGGTGAGAATGTCACAGTGCTGACTATATTGTTGACGCCATGCATCCATGGTTTATACGGTATTATTTACATCATTGATTTTTTTCCCATTTACATCAGGATTTTGTGAGATTCCTTAAGTTTGCATTTAGATCAATGGAAATTTTGAATGCCCTCCATNTTCACAGCGCTGACTATATTGTTGACGCCATGCATCCATGGTCTATACGGTATTATTTACATCATTGATTTTTTTCCCATTTACATCAGGATTTTGTGAGATTCCTTAAGTTTGCATTTAGATCAATGGAAATTTTGAATGCCCTCCATTCTTCAGCATATGTACACATTCTAGTGCATATAAAATAAGTTAATGGGTTGTTTTGAAGTAACATTACCATGCTTCTAACACAAAGTTTCATGTTTTGACCATATCTTCATCTCTCCACCCTTTCAAGGATAAGTGAAAGGACTTGCATAGGAGAAATAAAATATCCGAAAAATTCAAAAAACAAGTTTGACATATGTTAAGATAATATATTTAAGATTGATTGATCTCTTCCTTGAAATAAGATAATATACTTAACATGGATTGATATCTTCCTTGATTACTTTTTTGTCAATTATATGTCATTGGTAAATATATATTCCTTTTTCAACTATTCACCTTTTATTTTTCCATTTTTAATTAAATAGGTTTTAAATTCACTATGTTCAATGAATAAGAACACTAAATTAGTTCATTTAGTAAATTTCTGTCTTTTGTGTGTTCAGTATGAATTGGAGGCAGTATCATATAAAAAACTGTTGCCACTTTATGATTATTTTGTTTCCATGCCCCTATGTCCAGTTGCTTTGCTCGATGGAGTGGCAAATACTGGTGTGGTGGAACTTGGTGATGTTCAACTTGCAGCCTACCTTGCTGAGAAAAAACCAACAGGGCAACCTTTCTTTAGGAATGGTGAGTGCTACATTGAACATCTTAGTAAGCCACAATGAAATTATTTTTGTTTTCCTTATAAGAGTAAATAATAAATGTTTTATTGATGTAGTCCTTTTCTGCCATCTGTTGGTCCTCTATTTAGATCTTCAACTATGAAGTTCATTTTTACACTGAACTTATTGGATTTTCCTGTTTTTCTGCGTTGTTTTGCGCTCTGACACCATTCTCTTACATCTAAAGGTTGGTTTAGGAAAAATGATAAATGCATTATGTTAATCATATGGAAGGGACAAATCCAGGGCATCTTGTTTGCTATATAGGATGAAATCGTCAGCAGATGGATGATAAATTTATTAGAATTATGTAGTGTTCCCGGTAAAGCGTTTTGATTATGTCCAAGCACTCTATAATTTTGTTGTTTCTAAGCTGTTAGTAGCGTACACAGGCCTTCCTTCACTTGTTGCTTTGCCTCAAGGTTGTAAAACTGCAGTTTGTCTTATAAGGTGAGTTTTGGTTTATATAAGGGCAATGTCCAGTATCTTTATATTGGGTGCTTGTTGCACTCCAAAAGGTCATGTTTCTACTAGATATTACAAGGGATTCACGTTGATAGATATATTCTTTCTAGGTTTGAAGGGGAGCTTTCTGTAGATGCAGTTACAGATTGGGTTGCAACAACGGTACTTGGTTTACCACGAATTCTCTACTACACGAGGGACACCTTGGTAATTTGTAGGATATCTCTGATGTCCATATCTCATTCTTTGTAATGTTGTTTCTTTCAAATATTTCTTTTTTTCATGGATGTGTTGTAGTGCAGCATTGATATTAACTTGGAGAATTTGAAAGAACTGTGGTATTAAAAGTTACAGAAATGAACTCAAATATCTTTTAAGAAAAGACCATCGCATGGATCTTTGCATTTGCATCTTGGTCTGGCTAATAGTTTCACCTTTTCCCCTATTTTGCATCAGATGGTATCTACTTCTCGCAAGTGAGTGTTAAGACAGTCTTGAGAGAGGGGAAGTTACATAATTTCATGCTTTTTAAGTTGTGATTTTTCATCATTTTTGTTTATAATGAATCCTTTATGGTATCCCACATTAAAAAATTACAATTTGCATGGATATATATGTGCTCTGTGGTCTTCATGTATATATATCGTATTATTCATCTAGGTAGTTGTGGTAAAACTACCTACATAAAGGAGGTCTAATGAAAGGCATTGCTCAATCTTTTTAAGGTTGGGCAGGCTCTTCCATTTTGATATTTACTTTTTGCAATTTCTAGTCTTAAGTTATATGGATTGTTGTGAAATCATATACCAGGTTGTTTATATAAACTTTGAAGTCTTATTGCTTTACTTTGATGTAAGATTTTCTTAGGTTCAATAACCATGAATTTTGCATAGTGTTAGGGTTTGATGTGGATAGGTCACAGAGTGGTGAATGCTTGATAAAAGATAGTAGTGGGGATGTATAGGTTTTTTTTATCTTGGACAATAATGACAGGACTGTGCATATTAATTTAATGGGACCTAGGCCTTTCTCACATGTGTTAATAGAAGTCTGGAACAGATTTCAGTTTAGAGGTCTTATCCAAGAGATAACACAATGAAAGATATGCATCGAACACTTTATTTTCTATTATAATTTTTTTTAATTAAAATATATATAGGCACACACTGACATCACCATTCAAGTTCAATGAAAAATAATGCAGCTATACTAATTCAAACGAAATTTGGAAGTTACCTGCATTTACTATTTATCAATATTTTCGCAAACTTATATATAAGTTATGTTGCCACAAGCTAAATTGGGCGAGGCACCATCAATCCTGATAGAGTAGGCTTTAGTACAGCTTATCCTTGTTATTATTTTTCAGATGAAGTAACAAGAAAGAAGAGAAACCTAAGCAATCACACCTAGTGATGACACCTAAAACCTTGCATAAATCTATTATAAACAGCAGATAATGGACTTAAAATATAATTAAGCCCATAAATTAAAAATCAAAGTCCATGGCCTGTGGCCTATTAATAGAGTCTGTACACAAAATATTTTTTACATCCCAAAATATGCTCAACCTTTTTTTTGGATAATTAGAGCTCAACATCTTACTGGCGTGATGAAATCTAATGACTATGTCGCAAGTGAACCTATTATAGAGTTCAATTGGGCATCATGTGGAATCACAATTGTAATAAGTGATCTTTTGCTCTTGAGCCGTGTAACACCCCACATGTATAGGAGGGTGGTGAATAATGGCTTGGTAAATGAGTTCTTGGATTGCTTGGGAGGGAGAAGTTTTTGACATATATAATTGATTTTTTACCTGTCCTTTGGTAGTATGAAGCCTAGATGTGGTTTGAACCTCTTTTGATTCATTTCAAAGGATATGAAAACCAATATCAGCTGGGAATGTACCACAATAGAATGACCTATCAAAGACATCAGGCATACAAGTGGGGGAGATTCCAACACATTTGGTAGGCTGGTGAATAATTTTCTCATTACCTTGAAAAGAGAACTTGACATTTATAATGATTCTTAGGAGGCTCCAATTGTATCCTTGATTACTAGAGAATAAGCCTAGATGTGGCTTGGACTTCCATTGGTCGTTACAAGCTTTGCTCTTTTTATCTAGCCTCTTGTAATTGGCATTCCCCATTTTCCCCTATAACCCCCCCCCCCTCCCCTCCCCTCCCCGTGCTTTGTAATGATTGTAATTAGGCACCTATGATTTTTTTAAAGAAAGAACCCCTTGTGCTTTCAGATACTTTAAATTTGCATCTGTACAAGAATGAGATACTATTTTTGTTTCCTTCTCTTTCATGAAACCAAATTTCTCTCAAAAAGGTTTAGTATGTAGTAGTAGATCTTCTATACGAAGGAGACCCTACATAATCAACATTTGAAAGGCTTCCATTATTAGAGGTCTTTTTGGCCTATATATCAATACATGACCAAGCTCGTATTGGATAGTGAATTTAGCTTCATTGTATACACCCATTTACGTTCATAGCTTTTCTCCAAATTGGATTATTGAATGTCCTAGGCAAGAAGACCAAGAAAGTTAGTGGGGTGAAACAATAGAATGAAGTAGATAAGGCATGCCAGGAAACAGACTGACTAATAGGTTGTTGTGTGACACAAGAACGAACACTTTTATGAGAGCAATAGGTCGTAAGTTTGAAGCACTTGGTAAATCCGGATCTGAAGAGAGAGATAAAGATGGTGGAGGTACTGGTGCTAGTGGCCTTGGGTGAGAAGAATAAACATGCAAAGGAATTGTGGAAGGAATGGTGTACGATCAGATGGTGATGGAAGGGATGATGACACTACAAGATCACACTCACTACTATGGCAAAAAATAGGGTAATATCAATGCCAGTGAAGCATTGTCGAAGAGAGAAATTGTAGTACCAATGTCACTTTGGGTTTGAGGGTAACCAAGAGGCACATTTTGTAGCACGTTCATCATGTTTATCAAAACCAGGGCCTAGGTGTTGAGCATGATAAATACCCCCAAACATCTTTGGTGAAATAGAAAAGGAAGTCTAGGCAGAAAATACAAAGTGAGAGACTTCATCTAGAATTGAGGAAGGCATGCTATTAATAAGGTGACAAGTCAGGACCGACTTACTTTAGAATCATTTATAGCCATGCATGTGATGTAAAAGCCCTTGAGCATGTAATAAATGGTGATCTTTTCTTTTAGCCACATTGTTCTATTGTGGGGTGTGTGTATATGAGATTTGATGGAAGAATGCCATAGTACGTATGTTAGTAGCAAAGGAAGTGGGTTAGTATTTGCTAGCATTCTCTGAATGCAAGATTTGAATTATGTCCAAATTTGATTTTACTTTCTGTGTGAAAGATTTCGAATATGGTAAAGTACCCACATCTGGCCTTCATGACAACCATATCATACAAGAATGATCATCCAAAAATGTCACAAAAATGATATCTAATTGATTATCAAATTGTGGTAGAAAAGACACACAGTAGTATTAGCTAATTTGACATACTTCACAAGGGAAACAAGATACATTTACAATATTCCTAATCCAATATTTCAAATAGAGGGAGGGATGACGAAGACAACAATGCCAATCATAAGAGGATGGGTGCACGTATGGGTTAAGGCTTCAAGATAATATAGGTCGCAACATTCATCACCTGTACCAATCTTCCTAGTCTTGTGATTCTGAAAGATGAAGAGGGAAGAAGCATGCTGAACATTGACAAGTTTAGGTAATCTTACTAATAGGCAACAAACTCAATGGAAAGCCACCGACGCATAAAACAAATGATGAATACATAGAATCACTAAGTTTAGTGAATCCAATGCCTTCAATTTTAGTGATGTAACTATTATAATGAGTAACATCTTTTGAAGATTCCTTATGATGTAAATCAAATAAGGTTATAGAAAAAAAAAAGTCATGAGGGCAGAGGAAGAAGACATGTGGATTTGGTAATTGATGAAGCAAGAGTAGCAATGGAAGATGAAGTGGCCTGTTTGCGAGACAATTATTGAGCATATTTGCCCTTTCATAAAAGCGACAAGCTGAATCTAGAGGTGGGCTAGAGCGAAAGGATGGTTAGGCATTATCCTCCCAAATGGCCGTGCTAAGCAAGGCCAGATGTTCTTCCATGCAATATGGTTACAAATATTTTCCCTGTCTCTACTTCTTAGTTTTGAAGCTTTCTCGGGCTTGAGAGTTAATCTCTCAAAGTCTGAACTGGTGGGGGTTGTCCTTGGCGCGGAGAATTTAGCCTGTTTATTGGGATGTAAGTATCATCTTTACCCCTGAAGTATCTTGGCTTACCATTGGGTGCTCCCTTTAAACTAAAGAGGATTTGAAATGGCATGGTTGAAAAGGTGGAGCGCAGTTTGGCTTCTTGGAAGAAGTTGTATTTGTCTAAAGGTGGTAGGCTCATTTTGATTAAAAACACTCTTTCTAACTTACCCACCTATTTTCTGTTCTTGCTCCCGCTCCCCACAAAAGGTTGCCAACTGTATAGAGAAGCTACAACGGGACTTCTTGTGGAGTGGATTAGGGGAAGAGTTCAAAGTTCACTTGGTTAATTGGTCACTTTTATGTACCCTAATTTCTGGGGGTGGTCTGGGGATTTGCAACTTGATGAAATTCAACCAAGCCTTGTTGGGTAAATGGTTGTGGAGATACCAAAACAAAAGGGGGGCCGTATGGAAGTCCGTTATAGATTCACAGTTTGCCGAGGTTTGGGGAGGATAGTGCTCGAATGAGGTATGTGGCACATATGAGGTGGGTTTGTGGAGACACTGGGAGATCTTCCAAAGACATGAACATATTGTAGTACGTGACGGCTCTCGTGTCAAATTTTGGTATGAAAAATGGTGGGGTGAACGTAGCCTTCAAGACACCTTCCTTGCCATTTTTGAGATCGCACGAGAAAAGGATATAGCGATAGCCGATCTTTTGGTCTTTTCTAGTGGCTCCCCTCTATTGAATGTAGAATTTATTAGGGCAGCCCAAGATTGGGAGATGGAGACTATCACACTGTTCTATGAGGCATTGTATTCTATAAGCAGGACAGAGGGTACCATAGATAAGATGAGCTACAACCCCTCCAAGAAAGGTAAATTAACATCAATAGATCATGTTTCTAAACTATGAGGTGGCCAAGACCATGTGGGATGATTTTTTTGCAAGAATTTTTTCGCAAGAATTGGATTGTAATGGGTCATGCCTCTTAGACTAGTGGATTTCCTTGCAAGCTAGAAAGGCCTCCATGGCAACTCACAAGTGGTAGCGATCTAGAGAATGGTTCCTATATGTATGTGTTGATGCATTTGGCGGGAGAGAAATGATTGAAGATTCGAAGATTGTGAGAGAACTATGGATGAGCTTAAAGTTTTCTTTTTTAAAAATTTGTTCTTATGGGTGGGGGCTATTGTTTGTAATGGCTAAAAATGTCTATGATCTTCTACTTTCGATTGTAAACTCTAATTAGGTTATTCTCATATATACTCCCCTATGTACTTGGCTTTGCCTACTCTATGAATAAAACTTATTGATTACCTCTTAAAAAAAAAAAAAAAAAGCTGGAATGTAGAGATGGGCCAAGAGGATGGCGAGGTATTATCGTGAAAAATAGATTGATTGGTGGAGCCAAATGATCTACCATGCAAATACCAGCAATAGTCAATGGTTAGTGTAACCACAATGGGTGCACATATGAGGTTTTTGACCTCGAGTGATACCACCCTTAGTGTCACATTCCCTACGTGCATCTTGGCCACCATGACCTTTTTGCCCTGTTGTAATACTAGTGGGGACTCCCATAAGAGATAATTGAAGCAAATGTCTCACTATTTTGATCAGAACCCAATTGAGACCTGGGTTTAGACAACATTGCATGCACATCAGGAAATGAGGGAAGTTGCAGACTAGCCAAAATCTTGTGATGAAAAGGCACATATTGGCTTCAAGTCAACAAGGAAGTGAACAAAACTGAAGTCTCCACCCTGTTACTGCACAGGCAAAACATCGGAGGTAATAGATTGATTAATATTTAGTTCTGTAACATATAGCCATCACCTTAGAGTAGCATTCTTCAAGCAGCAAAATAACCTGCTCGAGCCCATAGAATTGCTTGCACAACTCATAGATCTGAGTAATGTTTCTGCTACCAATAATACATCTACTTAAGCCGCTCTCATATTTCTTGAGCAGTGTCAAGATGCGTCAAACAAGAACCAATATTAGGTTCAAGGCTAGACAAAATGAGAGACAAGATTGAGCATCATCCTGTTCCCATTGAGCATATGTGGTACTAGTTAAGTTGGGCTTCTTATCAGTTAAATGGCTAAGGAGTGCAGCCACAAAACAAATAACCCTACCATCCAACTTCACAGATCATGGGCTTATTAAAGGTAGATGTAGGAGGCAATGTCACAGATGTGATTCTGGCTAATTTATTGAGTTTTCATACATATTTAATACTTGTATATTGGTTTGCTGTTGTTTGAATTAGTTTTTGTAGTATTTTGGCACTAATGACTATGGCAAATTTCAGCCTGTAATGAATTAGATGTGGTGTATATTGGCTTGTATTGGTTTTATATCGGAACTAAATGGCCAGAATTGGAAAGCATCGACATGCGTCAACTATCAAGTATAAACCAGGCTTAAACAGGTCTCTATAGGACCTGTACATACCAGATCGGATTCAGATTGCAAACCGGATCAGTTACTGGTTTGTTGTCAGATTGAACCGGAGAAATGGGTTTCGTGATGGGTTAAGCCATTTAAGTGTAAATAAGAACCAATGATATACCAGCTATGCGTATGGATTCCCCTTGCCAAAAAAGCTATCATTCTGAATAGGAAGGAACTTTTAATTCAGATTTACAAAATATCCAAGCCGAGCAACCAAACACACTCCTTTCTTCAACTCCATCAATGAAAAATAGTGCTACTGAGCATCTTCAACTACTAAGAACTCAATAGCTAGCACAGGAGGCGAACCAACAACAGCCACCTGCACCAGTCAGCGATCGAAACGACCAAAAACGTCATTTACAGCCACAGTGAGACCATGAAACCATCACTGGCAACACTGATGCCAGGTGAAGTTATGGTTCAAAGAGAAAGAAGAGGAAATGGAAAAGAGCAAAAATGCTGGGTATTTCGAAATCCTTTCAACCCTCATTGGGTATGCTTAACACAATTATGCCCTCTAAAAACTATGTTTGTGTTCAACCATGAGGCTGTTGCTGAAGCCCTTTTGAAGGCCCTCCTTATTTTTATTTTCTGTCACTTGTGATTTTTACATCTGTAGAGAGATACATGTTTATGGTTTCTTGGAATGGTTTGTTTGGGAATCAGTTTATATGAAAAAAAAGCAAAGATAAGAAGATTAATTATGCAATAGAAATAGCTTGCTTTTATAATCTCATTGTTGCAGTCCTTCTCTGATTGTTTTCAGATCACCTTGTCTATTTGAGCTTTTTTTCTCTTTTTGTACCTTTATTTTATGTCCTCATTGAATGACATGTAACTGAATTTCAATTTCAGGTGCCAAATTTTCTGGCGAAAAGTGGTCCTCATAAGGTAATTACCCACTCCACCTTTTTATTTTTATTTTTTTATTTCCATATATTTATCATGCATTTTTCCCATCTCTTGCGCTTTGATTACTAGTCATAGTTACAATATCGAATTGAATTTATTAATGACCTCTTCGTTAGTTGTAGAGGAACGGTAGATTGTAGCTATAGCTGTACTTGTCAGGAATGTTTTCTCTTTCTTTTGAGTCGAGATCAATTATTTAATCCAAATTTGTACCGCAACTGTTATGAATGTGATAACTTCTCAAACAGGGAATCTTCGAAATTGTAAATGGTTTTCTTTTTATTCAAGGCGTTGTCAAGTTGAGCATATCTATTTTCTATGGGGTGCTTATGTTTATCACTCTCCTCTACGAGTTTAGGTAGTCAAAACTCCCATGCTTCTTAGCCATGCTTATATTTAGTAAAGTAAAAGGTTAATCTAGCATGCTGCAGTAACTGGCTGACTTCTATATTATGAAACTGGAATCATATAGATTTAGAAATCAGTCAAGTGTTAGTTTTGGACAGATGCAATGCTCTTTTACCAAAATTTCCCCTTATTCTAGCTTTGTCCCTAATTTTGGTCATTCAAAATGGATGTTGACATCATTTTCTCATTGAATGCTTTTATTGAAATTATTTACATGCCATGCATGTAAACTGATGCTGCTATGCTGCATCCTTTCCTACAGGCTGGGGAATAACTGTGTTAGGGAAATTCATTCAGTGTCTTAAGTGGTGTTAAGTGAAAATGAAGATAATTTAAAACTTCTATACATCTTTTAAGAAATTGGTACCAGGAACTCTAGGGAATGCTATTCTGTCATCAGTTGATGTTACAAGCATTATGATGCACAGAACTGGTATTCCTCAATGGATCCTTTTCCACACTCAATATATCCTCTTTAGTTGGCAAGTTCTATGCCTAAATTTCATTTTCTTCTAGGGGCTGCCTATCATGCAACTTAAATTACAGGCACACACAACACATGCTATTTAAAAATTTCGGATATTTTGTTCTTTCTGAGATTGATGACTTTTGTAGTTTGACGTGCGATTCAATTAATTCAATAATTGGATGTATTAATTTGTGATAAATTTTCTTTATAATTTGTTTCTAAGAGTTTGTGGGTTTCATGCTCCTGGATCATAGGTAAAAGTCATTTTCTTCTCAAAAACCGGGGAACGTGCTGCTCCATTTGTACGTCAAGCTGCTAAAAATTATTGGGCATATGCCTCTTTTGCATTTGTACTGTGGCGCGAAGAAGAATCTTCCTTTTGGTGGAACTCGTAAGTGGATTTGCTTACTTGTATCTGTTAGGACACATGAATCAATGATTTGATGCACTAGGTTCTCTTTTTAAGTTTTTTTCACAGAAGAAATAATTTTTATCTGGCAATGAAAAAGCAGTACTTTTCTATCAATTTTGTCTATAATTGTAAGAAGAATTAAATCATATTTCCACATTTTGCATCATTGATTGCCTGATCTAGAATCAGAATGGTTAAAGGGTTAGTCTATTTCAACGTTTACACTACTTCTGGATCTTGACACTTTTTGTTATGATTACTACAGGCTAGAGGTGGAATCTGCACCTGCTATAGTTTTTTTGAAAGATGCAGGAGTAAAACCTATCGTTCACCATGGCATGTTTCTCTGTTTAACTTGGTGCCTTTAAATCAGTCTGATCTAAGTTCTGCACTTTTGTGACAAGCTAAGCTGTGAGTTTTGTTGCAGGTCTGGTTAACAGTTCATGGTTTTCAAATATTATGGAACAGAATAAGCATCAAGGTATTGCTGTTTTTTCCTTACCTGTTTAGTATTTGAGCTTTTAGTATTGCTGCTATCCAAATTAATTTTGCCTTATTATCTTACAAAATTAAAATCATGTACTGGAGTATTTTCAATCTTCCATTTTTATAGAAAAAAATTTTCAGTAGGTTGCTAACTCGAAAATAGGAGAATCTATCCCTCAACTTTTTGTTACTTTTCTATTTTTGTAATTTAATATTCATTACTTTAGTTGATTAAGCTTTAGGATTTTCTCTTTACTGTTTTCTCTCTGTACGCTTTTTTTCTCCTTCATTGTCACAATGGGTGATCTGCTTTGGTGACCATTGCTGGAAATAATTTTCTTTAGCTGTTTTTTGAGTTATTGAGCAGTGATGATGGCCTTGATTAAACATTTATTAATAGAAAAAAATAACATATCAAATAAAAGGGCTCTTGAATTGGTTTCGGTTCAAAGTCGAACAACACAGATTTTTTTTCATTTGAATATTATATTTGGGCATCCGACTTCTCTAGTCCTCCACCCATCTGGGAATTCAAGGCATTCGAAAACAGTTCAAAGACAGAGAAAGGTGAACTATTCTTCCAGCAGAAGATATATTATTTGAAAGCGAAAAACTGGAAACCGAAGAAGCGAAAGCGCCTAACTCAACCGCCGACCCTGTTCTGCCTACTACTCCTAGCAAGAAAAGAGCTGCGCGTTAGTTAGGGAAGCAGTTATATTATCTCCTAAATTCGACAAGGGTTCTTTTTTTCAGGGATATCATAAAAGAAGATCTCTTCCAGCTGGTCACTTATTTCTTCACTGAAGGTACGATCCCGCATTCCATCAATCAATCATCCAAACCGGGCGTGTACGAATGGATCAAGACCACGCATGTTTCAGCAACCCAAGTCGTTCAGGCTTTAGTTTTCTTGCTCGCTAGGTGCAATCTTTCTAAAGCGCTAACTAAACACAGTTCTCACAGGAAGGGCATTCTTTCGATTCAATGGTCTAGTCTTTCGTTTGTATGTACATCGGCTTGTTGGTGCTTGGAATAATAACCTGTGCTAGGCGCTCAATTTGTAGCTTGCTTAAGTTGTCTCGTTAGGTTCATGAGGAGTTACAGGTGGACATGGGAATATGCAGTATGTCAATCACAAATCAGCTGTTGGGGCTCTTGCGTCTGAAAAAAATGGATAGCTTGCTACCCAATATCATCCAAGTGATAAACCCAAGTTCTGAGCCGTTCCACACTGAACCGTTTGGGCTTCTTCTATTTTGTTGACAGCCCACCACATGGCCTTAAAGGTGGAATGGCTTTTGCATGGCGTCCTGGGGTAGATTTTGAGATGACCTATGTAGATAGTAATGTTGTAAGCGATAAGTATGGAATCCTAAGCCCCCCAGGACGAAGATAGCCAGAAAGGTAGTTTTCCTGCCTAATTGGTAAGTCCTACTTCGAATCCTGTCTTTCGCGCTGGGGCTAAGGTTGTCCATTCGATTGAGCTTTCTCCCTTTCTATTAGTTTGTGTGGGTTGCTGCCTTCTTATGGCTTGCGCTGAGGAAAGCATGTGGATTTTAAACTTCATTGTCTTAGGCAGCAATAAACAAAGGCAGATGAATGGTGTGAGGACTAAGCTCAACTTTATCCTATTTTTCTTGTTCTTCAGGTTGATTTGATCAAGACGGAAGGGATTTCCCGTAACAATAGGAGACAGACAGATCAGATATAGAGCATCCTGTGGTTACGTGATGATGGGAATAACAAAGCAGGAATTTGGAAATGAGTACGAAATGTCAATATATGAATTGTTTCATTATTTGTTATTTCCGGGTCTTTTCATTGCATTCACTTACAACAAGAAACAACCACCAGCGTTTGGTGCTGCACCTGCATTTTGGTGCATTCTTCTTTCTTTCCTTGGTCTTTCATTCTGTCATAAGTTTTTGTTTTATCATTGGAGGGGGGAATACTATCTTCGTATCACTGAGAAGAATAGGAAGTTTACTTAGGAGTTGGTCCCCAGCTTTGTCATAGCTCGTTGGCTTGCGAATATAGTGGAAGAATTCATTCTCGGAGGGGAAGAAAGAGTTTTGCAACCTGTATCGCAATGGTGCTAAGGCATCGTTTGCTCGTTGGCGTTCTAACGATTTTGGACAATTCCTATAAGTTAAAGACTATGGTGGACGTGGGCGGCAAGGCCTTCTAGCTAGGGGTGTACATCCGGATCCGGATATCCGGCCATAACCGGATCCGGATCCTGACTTAAAAAACCGGGCGGATAACCACCCGGATTAATCTAGATTGAATCCAGGCGGATAACCGGATTCAATCCGGATTTCCGGTAATAACCGGAAATCCGAATCATAACCGGATTTTGATCCGGATTTAGTCCAGATCATAACCGGATTTAGTCCGGTTTTTAATTTTTTTAAAGATTAAATTTTTTAAACAAATTTATATCAATTTTTTTTCAAAAAATTCTGATATCAAGCTTAAATTGCCCACATTTTAAAAAAAATAATTTAAACACTTTCTAAAATTAATTTATAAAAATATAAATTAAATAACAAAAAAAAAAAAAAACATAGATAATATTGTTGTTACATCACAATGCAAAACATAAATTTATAAAGAACAAAATAAATAATAATACATTACAACTAATTAAACTAATACACAACAATGCAAAAAATAAATTTACAAAGAACAAAAGAAATAATAATACATCACAACTAATTAAACTAAAACATAAGATTAGAAAAAAAAATTAAACTGATACATAACAATGCAAAATAAATAACATTGTTGAATATTTTTTGCCATGAGTACTCTTCCCCACTGAGATTTTCCATTAATTTCTCATAAACCAAACCCAAAAGCTGCCAAAAGGAGAAGAAAAAATCAATAAAACCTTAAATTCAGCCGCCAACAGATTAAAATGAAGATACAAATAAAATAAAGACTCAGCTGGAACCAATTTTGAATTTACACAGATTTTAGAACACTCCAATTTTGAAATTAGTGAATTACCTTCAGGGCTAGAGGCAGAATCTTGCCTTGCATAAACGATTTAGCACGTGTAAAACACAACCATATTCTTTCTGTTTTCATAATCATGTTCTGATACAACTGGAATATGCCAGTGGCCATAATCAGATTCCTGTCAACATGTACACTAATTGTAGTTAGATCATTGATTTATCTCCTTTCAATAGTTACTACTTAACTGTAGAAATACAAATATCAGACTACTCATAACTTTTATCCATTTCTTAGTTTACTTTGGAAATAAATGGTACCCCATACCAAGAATCAATTGGTTCTGACCTGAATTACAACAGAACAAGGAGGAGGCATGTGAAAGACTGGACCAACATGAGAAAATCTGAAATGCACCTTATATTCAAAAAATAAATGCTTTGTTAGGACAAATGCATTAAAATAAATTTTCCAGAAGAAAAATAACTACCGGCCACAGAAATCAGAAAGCAATTTTGGACCAAATTACTTGGCATGCTTGTGAGGCAAAGACCATAGGGGACTTGTTAGGTGTACCTTCCAACGAGAGCATCACGCTAAGGATCAAGCACTATATTATATTTGTTCAAAGCTTTCCAGTAATCGCAACCTATCACTAAGAAATATATGAGCATTGAGAACGTAGAGTTGTTAAATGAATAAATGCCAGTTTTTTAGCTGTCTATGAAACCTCAACATTGCAGTAAAGTAAGAGGGTTACCTTAACTTGCCGAAGTTGAAGGAAGAGGGTTACCTTAAACAGAAAAAAAAAAAAAAAAATGTAGAAGTTAAGTTAAATGGATAAATTAGTAATAAAAAATCAAAATTAACTAATAAAAGTGTTTTCCTTCGATGTCAACGCCTTCTACATGCTCCTCACCTCCCAAGAACTAAGTGGTTCACAAGTTAACCAATTTTGCGTGCAGATTAATGCTTAGACAGTCTCCAGAGCTAATGAGCTCCGATATGGGTCTATTACACGTCCACCGGTGCTGAGTGCGGACTCGGATGTGACGGTGGAAATAGGGATGACCAATACATCACGTGCGATCTCCGCAAGGATGGGATATCTAAATGAGTTCTTCTTCCACCAATCTAAAATATCAAACTCAGGTATTTTTGGTTCAATCACATCCGACAAATACATATCCATGTCCAAGCTAAGTACCGAACTGTTTTGCTTCTCAAGATATTGATCTAGAGCTGTATCAAAATCATCACAGTTCAGGTCATCACCAATAATACTGGAGGAACTTCTATGGATCATATTTGATGTTCCACTACCTAGCCCATGAAACTTGTGGTATTGCTCAATCAAACGATTCATGAGCAATCTTACATTGGCCTCAATTCTATCTCCGCATTCATCCCCTTTGCACATTTTTAACCAATATGACAAGGCTGTAATTTTATATCGAGGGTCGAGGACAAAAGCTACATAAACAATCATGTTCATATATGGGTTTAAATGCAATAAATAATTAGGAGAAAAAAGAAGAAGAAGAAGAATATTGAAATCAAGTCATGAGTACCATTAACCAATCTAAAATACTCAAATATATTCCTGCACATGATATGTTTAATCGTGACTTAAGAATCCTAATATTCAATGAGACTGATATATGATCATATCTTTTAGATACAATATTGTTTTGATTAAGGAAGTAGTACTGCTAAAAGAAGACAAATTGACCGATATATATATATCAGTGGTAGCCCCACTAGCGTGTGTGGCCAGAATCTCATGACCATGACTCCTAGAGGGAGCTTGATAACCTGGGGCCACTTTGGCTTTAAATCATGTTTCCAGACTTCTATAGTCCCAAAGTTCAATTAATATAGTTGAAAGTACAAAGTATAACCCAGTAACAGAATAAATACAAGAGCAAAACACTACAATACAAAGTATGACAATACCATAGACAAAGATTTAAACCCAGTAATACAGAATAAATACAATCTCTACCCATTTAATACCACCATAAAAAATAGCGATTGATATTGTTAAATGCCACAAAAGGAAAATGTGAAAAACAATGATTAACACTAAATCCCATGTGAAAAACAGAGCAAAATCTGAGAAAAATCCATAAGTACAAATAAGGATACCTTACGAGCTTTGAGAGAGAGAGAGAGAGAATATGGATGGTAGCCTCCGCATCTTACGAGCTTACGAGCTTAGAGAGAACAGAGCCAAGAGATAGAAGGCCAGAAGCGATTCGGGAATGGAAAGACTTGAGAGAGAAGGCCTTCGAGAAGACGAGAAACTGCAAGTTTGCAAGGACTTCGAGAGAGAGAGCGTATTCGGGAAGACGAGAAACAGCGAAGTGCGAATTGCAAACCCTAGCGATTTGAGAAGACGAGAAAGGCCCCTTATTTTCCTTTTAAAGGACCTGGTTACGGATAACTAGGTCATATAACCAGATCCATAACCGGATCCGGAATCTCCTTAACCGCCCGGATGCACCCAGGTTTCCGGGTTCTGCACCGGACCGGGAAAAAAACCAGTCCGGATGCACACCCCTACTTCTAGCAATCCCAGCAGACATGGAAGGGAAGGGCTGGAAGAGCCTTTCCATGGAGATGAAGCACATTCTGTCCAGGCATATCCCAGCAAACCCACCAGTGTTGGCTCCAAAACTGGACAGAACGATAGATAAGGGGAAGGAGATGAGGAAGCAGGTTCAATGTTATACAGAGACTGTGATGCATTGCGCAAGGCAGCGGGTGGCAGTGTGTTAGGGACCTCGGTCAAATCCCTAAAAACTATGTTCTCTACGCCTAGGATCTCCTTGTGATGATCGAATGTCTATTCCTCTCTTGCTTGATTCTCGATCAAAGGTGGCAAAGATAGCAACTTTGATAAGGTGAGGTTATGTGTTTAGGCTTGAATGGTGTATGGAATGATGGAAAGGGTGATGAAGTGTATGGGCTACAATGGATGAAGGGGGCGCACGGCCTAGTGTGTGTTAGGGTTGGAGCCACTTAGGTTTAGGTTTAGGATTTGGAAGATGGTGATGGGCGGCTAGGGTTGGCCGAACTTAGGTAGTTGAGAGATTTAAGGAAAGTTTCCTAAAATCTTGGAATTCAAATGGGAAAGGTGGTGGCCAGCTATGGGTTTGATGTGGTCAACTAGGGTTTCCAAAATATGGAAAGTATGAGGCGTGGCTAGGGTAATTCAAATAAGACAAGAGTGTCCAAAATTTGAATTTGAATGGATAAGGTAAGTGTATCTCGGCTAGGGCTAGGTGGATGAAGCAAATGATTTATGGAAAGTTTGACAAACAGTAGGATTGGCCGAAACAATGGGTTGGATGGATTGGACGGACATGTGATTATGAACAACAAGAACAAAATGATGAACACTCAAGAAAAAAGCAAAATACTTATGGACGTGAATGGACAAATGATATTAATCCAACAATTGATTCACGAATTGCACAAGTGTTGAATAAACCTCATATATTGATAAAATAAGAACAAAGATAAAATAACTTGGATTCACGAATTGCAAGAACAAGATAAATGAATCACTCCAATTCAATGAATTGCATGGAGTGATCCTCTCTTTGGGATTCACGAATTGCACCCAAAAAGTCCAAGTGCAAAGATACCGTTTGTGATCTCTCAAACAATAATTCTCCCTCTAGGGTTTTTGCTAAAAGATCCTAAAGCAAGTGAAAGAAGTCCTAGTTATAAGCAAAACAATTTGGAAACCCTCAATAGGTCCCTTGGAAATAAATAAATAAAATAAATAATAAAAGAAATAATGATAGTGGCATGAACCATGTTGGCCGTGACACGCATGAGCCCATGGTGAATGGTGGTCTTCGGGTTGGTCTATGGCTAGGTGGCTCGGCATGGCTTGCTGATGGTGAGCCATGTGTGCGTGCTGCATAGCCTTGGCTGGTGGCCTGGGCGTTGAGGCTGCATGGCATGGGCTGGAGCCATGCGTTGGATGGCATGCCACTAGCATGCTCTGCAAGGCACGAGCTGGAGCCTTGCACCGGATGGCATGCCACTAACCTCGCTGGAGTGTGGCATGAGGGCCATGGGGCTGGGCGCATGCATGGGTGTGCGTATGGTGTGGCTGCGACGCATGGGCGCACGCATGGGCATGCGCCTGGTGGGTGCGCAGGCCGTGCATGATTGTTGTGCTACGTCTGGGCGCGCATATGGCCATGCGGCATGTGGGCGTGCGTAGGGCCACGCGGCGCAAGGGAATGCGCATGCCTAGCCGTGCACTGGGCTGCGCACGGCCACTAATCTTGCTAGGCCTGTGGCCTGGCGCACGTATAGGCGTGCGTGTCAAGGCACAGGCCAAGGCATGCTCGTGGCATGGTCAAGGGGCATATTCCCAACATGACTAGGACATGTGCGGCACTTCTAAAGGCAATTTTATGTGGGGGTCTAACACAGTGCTAGATGGTATAGGTCGCCTCTCAGTGTTACAGCTAAAAGACAAGGGCAAAAAGGGACATGCAACGAGCACCACTGCTAAGGCACTATACCAGAAACAGGGGGTGGAGGTCCCTTTTTTGTTTGAAAGAGGAATTTGGTTTATTGAAAAAGGCGGTGGAAGAACTTATTAGTAAAGTGGATATGAGTTTGGGCCCGGGCCAAGGCCAACAACAAACATACGGGTATCTCTAAAGGGATGGTCAGAAATGAGTTGGTTTGGAATGGGCCTAAATCCCTCAGGCCCGATAAAGGAAAAGGAAAAGTTAAAGGCAAAAAGAAGGTGGGTATGGGCCAAATGCTTCTAACTAGCCCAGCCAAAATGAAACGGAGGCTAAAACGTGGGCCTGCTTTTGAAAAGGGCTCTATGTCCAATCCTGGGCCAGCAGCAACGCTGGTACAACACCGGCCAGGGATTGTACCGGCATCCCCCACCCCCCCCACCCCCTAGCTCTCTCTCACTTGCACAAACAAAATGTATTTCTTTTGCGTTATTTCTGTTCGGTGCCTACTTATTATTCTTTCTGTAATTATAGTTGATTGGTTGTTGTAAATGTAAGTGCTAACTAGCTTTCTACAGTGTTCTAGATGTTGCACTGTTAGCAGTGTCAATTCACATATACAGCCAAATTCTATGAAACATTTCAGAATCTGAAACTTTATAATTCTATGGAGTTGTCAATTACTAAATTGAAATAAAGTGACTGAAAAATTGTAATAAAATGTCTAAACATTTCGGTTGGAGAAGGAACATGTGTTTTGTTTGGTCTTCTTTCTTGTGTTTGCTCAAATCTTTTTACTCCAACCCAGCTTCAGTTTTCTAGTAGTGCGAGTGTGCCTTTTTAGGAGTCCATTGCTTGTTGCTTCCGGATACCTCCATTGTTTCCTTTATGCATGAGAGGCCAGCACTTCAGGACATTAATAGTGGACAGCTAACTCCTAGGGGCTGTTCAAGTGATAAGAGCCTTGGTCTTGATGGTATGCTCCCTCCTAGTTTAAGGTTTCGAACGCATAGGTGCAAACAATTTCTCAGGGCTATTATCAGCCTAGGAGAATTTTTCCTTAAATTACCTAAGGTGCATTTGTGGGAAACTCCTTGCTAGGAGCTTGTGCATGTAAACACTCCATCCCTCTAAAGTTTGTAAAGCTATCGGAACCAGATGCTACTAACCTTAAAACATACATTCTTTGCACCAGGCATAAAAGATCCCATAAATAAAGTTCTCACTAAATATTTAATAAAAGAAATCTCTCAAAATAAACATCTTGTTCAATTGCACTTGTTTAAATATAATAGTCTAATTTGTGTTACGCATTGTGGAAACGTAAATCATGTAATGGTAAAAGATCAAAACCTAAATTCTCTCTCTAAGCCTCAAGTCTCGTTGCGAATGTCAACCTCCTAGACAGGGCCGGCTCATCCATTAGGCCACTTAGGCAATTGCCTAAGGCCCCTAATGGAAGAAGGCCCCTAAAAAAAATATAAGAATAATTTTAAAAAAAATATATATATATCTAATAAAAAATTTTAATTAACTCAATAAGAATGAAAATATAAACAAGATCAAATAGATATTATATCATTATTAGTTTTTAAAAGTATCACATATAATAATTATTTTACCTATTTTCCTTCTAAGAATACACTTCTCTTTCCTCATTATTAGTTTAATATATAATTAATGTGAAAATTATAAATAACAAAATTTAATTTTTCAGTGTTCATAAAAAATTTTGTATAATCCTTTGAAGAGGCAAGGGCCTACTTTTTTTCAAATGTGTAAGTTGTTTTAGAACTTTATTAACAATAATGATGATAATTGTGTCTAAAAGTTTAAAGTACTTGTAAAACTAGATTTGATAAAATTCTCTCTAAATCAAAAATTTTCTAATAAAGATTAAGTCAGTTATTAATTGAAAATGTGGTATAAAATCTTAATCAATAATTTTACTTTACAAAATGATAGGAATTATTTTTAAATAAAAATATAATATAAAAATAAATTTATTTAATTTTACCTAAAAAAAAAAAGGCCTCACTCCAAATTTTAGCCTTAGGCCCCACAACATATTGAGCCGGCCCTGCTCCTAGATAGCATCCTCGCCCATAGCTTCCTCTAGCTCTTTCTCATCTGGGGTGGGAAAACATTTAAAAACACTTAAAATGAGTCAAATACTCAGTAAAAATCACATCATGCAGTAAACATAATATACACATAAGGTTTTCATTTTAAGTTCTTTTAAGAAAACTCACCTTTTAAGCATACATGACATTAATCTTAAAGCATTTAAGAAACATTCTTTTACCTCAACCTCAAGCATAAGCATTTATCTTCCTTAACCTCAATCATTAATCATTCATTACCTTAACCTCATCATTATGGCCGTTACACTCTGTTAACCCTTGTGCGTTAGGGTTGGCGACCCTTGCGATCAATGATTCTAGCTGTAGCTATCAAAATAGAACCAAACCTCAGGAATGGGTCATCACCAATGCCAGCGATGCATTCCAATGTTGCCATCCTTGCCAACTTAATGGTACCATCTTCATCCTCATATGGCCAGTTCTTTAACCTCGTCAAATACATGTAGTCATAACATTCATTATTCTTTTCTTACATTAACCTTGCCTTATGTTTAGTAGATAATCATAAAATATAATATTCAGTCACACACAAGTCATGCAGTTCTAAAATCATATAGCATCTTTCATCAGTCATTGGGTTCATAAAAAATCATTCAGGAGAGGTTTGTGCTGCCAAGCATGCACTAAGTTCTATGGATTGGCTTATTTTCAAGTAATAAAACAAATCAAAATGAGTTATTGGTCAATTAGCCAAGTCTGTGGTTGGTAATTGGGTGATGTGTAGTCATCAAAAGTTGGGCATGGAAGTGGTAGTTGGGGGGTTCGTATAACTAGCTTTCAATCTCATGCCTGTTTAAAAGTTAATTATGTTTATTTCCATTTAACTAATGATGTTATGGTTCACCGAGTCACCTCTTTGTTACTGAAACATGAAATTCAAAAGCATGACACAGATTTGTTTATCAATATGATGCTAAACTTTCATTTCTTAGCTTTTTATTTATTCAGAATGGCACTTAATTGATTTTTCTAGCCTTGTGTTTCCAGAGCTTCCTCAACTAAGGAGTGTAACATCAATGGAGCTGGGTTGTGATGCTCGGGGTTATTCTCGTGCTGGAGTAGATACCACAACCTGGTACTGTGCTATTTTGGCAGGAAGGCCAGGCCCTGAACTTGACAAGATGCGTGAAGTAAGCATCTCTCCTCTGCTTCTGTGAATCATGATATGCTTGGTATGGATGTTATTGATTTTCTTGTTCTTTTTCTTTTTCTTTTTCAACATCATAACTTTGGTGCTTCTGGTATTACATATGGATGAAATCATGTCGCGTATCTTTTTCTTACCATGTGAAGCCACAAATCCATCCAGTAAAGTCTTTTGAGTGCTTCTGTGCACAGATAAATTGCGCAGGATTTCTTACACAACTACTCACAGACTTGAGCGATGCGCGGGTCATAGTTTAAAATATTTAATTAATTAAATTTTTTTATTTTATAATATTTTAAAGATTATAAACTTTGTTTTCTTATAAGTAAAATTTTATTAATAGGCATAGCCAAGAACACAGGGTGTACACAAGAGAAAACACATATCTAGGAAAAGATTTTAAACTTTTGCAAACCAACTGTGAAGATCAAACAAATATTCTTTAAAAAGTAAAGCAAGCTAATAAATGTTGCATTGGTCTCCCTACACCACTTCACTCAAATAAAACAACTAACTAGATGTGCATTTGCAAGAACTTCAGGCTTGGTAATCCAGGATTCTCAAACAACCACAGATGTCCATTTGGTAGACTATCTGCAGCGGACTTCAAATGGTTGAAGAAATCAGATCGCCTTCCTTCTGTCAATGCATTATTTGCTCATGATCACTTCATTCTATGGCTTCAGAAATTCAGCTAACCCCCGTAAGATCAGGTTTATGAAAAATAAGAAGAAAACGAGAAAACCGTGGCCCTTATTAGCTCACAAGCAGCACTACTGCTAAAGATAATATAACTATATAAAACCAAAACAGGAAATCATTTTTTTACAAGATTGGATGGAGCTAGCTATTAGTCAGAAATCAATATGGTATTCAAGCAATCACATTACCATGAAATAGTAACTTAGATGCATTAAAGAAAACAGAGATTTCCAGCTATTTGAACTCCAAGAAGAAAATGATTGCATAGAAATCAAGTTACCGAACAAAGTGGTAATTTTCCACCACTACAATTTTTAGAACCATTAACGTCGAGAAATTAATTATGATAAACAAAAACCCTTGTAACTTAGCTTTCACCTTTTTGATGATTCTCACTGAAATTTCTGGCCAATTTACTGGCATTCAAAAGCCAACCATGGTTTCACAGTAGAGCCCATCAACTTTACTTATCGACAGTTTGCACAAGAGAAATGAACACTCACCAGATCAGATCCAAGTAAGAAAGATCCATACAATTTTTTCGTTCTATACTTTCCAATTTTGTTAGAAGAATATAAGACTTATAGAACTTATGCCATTAGAGCAAAAATAGCAGAATCAAGTTCACTCAACTTGACCAATTTCAGTATCAAATCATAGTGATTCAGCCAGTGATACTATAAATGCCATAAGCTAAAAATAATACAATTTGCACAAACACAAATTGTTCTAAGCACCAAATGCAAATGATACAGATTGAGATTTTGCTAATTTTATATATCATATAAGGTTAAAATGCATCAAGTAATATCTTATATTAACAAAGTAACGGACCTGAATTTGTTTGGCCTTGATGAGAAGTTCCTTCTGAACATGAAAGGCATTTTGCTGTATCTTTGTGGTCTCCAATATGTATTCCCCAATCTTCTCAGCAGCGCTTGAAACCTTACCCAAATACTTTCCAATCAGATTGTCAAATGCCACAATCGATGGATCTAATGCCGTTTCTCCATCTATCCCATGTACACCTCATGAACTGAACCCAGTCGACAGCGCCTCTAGTCTAGCCATTGCCGACTCCAGCTGAGGTATCAGCTTCTCCTTCATCTCTCTTGCTCTCTCTGTGCCACAGAGAGAGATTGATTCTTGGAAGCCTAGCGGTGTTCATAAAGCTGAGCCAGAGCTATTCAGCGTTGGGCTCGGAGAGTATTGAATTGGTTGAAGAGCGGTGGCCTTCTTGAGCCTGATGTTGGTTTTAATGGAGCAAATTGATTTGTTTTTCTCGCTTAAAGAGAGTGATTTCAATTATATGGATGATTCAGGCTTTACCGACCTGAAGCTTGATTACTCATCAGAATCAAAGCCAGAGTTCTCTGCCACAAATTGCCTGCGTGACTATTTGCAGGTTTGATGAATTGTAAAGTTGAGAGAGCAATGGCTTTGAAGGAAAGGAATGATACAATTAAGTGGAAACTGAAGGGGCTGGATATTGAAGAGGCTGGATGTTGAATCAGTTGGAGATTGAAAGTGATGGAGGTTGAAGATGGGTAATAAGATAAAATGAAAGTTACAAAACTTTTTAAAATATAAAACTTATTAGAAGAAAGTGTTGTGGTGGTGACGTGGCTCATTCTTATTTGAAGACAATGCTTCGAATTTGATATGCATAATAGATGAGATGGTGGCATGTTCTGCACACCAATTCATGGGGTTGTGGTTCTGTGTTAATCATGTAAAATTTATTAAAGGGCTCCAAATCATTTTGTAAAAATTATTTGTAAGAAAAGCATTTCCCCTTTTTTCTTTTTGTTTGCATTGGTTAAGTTGATAATTACCACTTTGCTGGCTTTTTACTGCACAAGAATATCAGATTGGAAGACTATTTTGAATTTTTTAATAGGTGCTACAGAGAGTTTCATGGCGCTTTGTTATATATGCACCTAATTTAAGTACTTACATTCCTTTCCATTTTTTATTACCTTGAACATATCAGAGTATACGTAATAGATACATTGCCCCCACAAAAAGCTTAAAGAATGGAAAGTGAGAAGAAAAGAGTGGGCAGGGGAATAAGTAAATATGGTCAGTGTAAACCTGTTAAGTGTACTTATCCAAATTGTCTGGAATCAATAGAATGTACTTATGCTTGCTGTTTACGAGCCATATGTTCTAGTTTAGGGAGTGGCTTAAATTCATTGGTTCATAGACCATGCGCAGGGTTCAAAAATTATTGTCAAATGACAGTGAGTCAAAGGCAGCTGATAAAGAAGAATCCATCTCACCTGCAGCTGTAGCTCTAACTACCAAGCGGTTGACTTTTGCTTGGCTTGATGGTGAAGCTCAAAAGGTGAGTTTCTGGTTTCAATTATTGCATCACTCACGCTGTTGATTTGAAGTTAAGTTTTGTTGAATGCACTTGAATGGTTTGTCAATGAATAATACGAGTATTTTGCATGTGATGACGTGTGTTGATAGCACTTGGTTAAAAGGGTTTGTCCAATTCTATCCAGAAGATAGGCAGATGACAAAGCCTTTGCCTAATTGGTGAATTGAATTTTTAAGGCTTTAGCTACATGTTATATTTGGCTGCAACAAATGGGCTTGGACTGAATTGACAGCCCTTATAAAGTATCGCATGTCATGTGTTTTTGCTAGTTTTAGTTGGTTGTGTACAAAGGTCTAGATTAATTTCTAAAATGGTCTTGTTTAGCATAAATAGGGTGCTTTTTTGGCTGCACCATATAAAGTATTTGAATGCAATTTCTTTCTTGTGTATGAAACAAGAAAATGTAGATATATCAAGTTTATTGGTATTGTTATTATTTTTATGGTAATTGTCATTATCACTGTTATTATTATTGAAACAGACAACAATTTGGGTTCCCCTCAAAGAGAATCACATTCCAAGATACTATTTTTTGTTTTTTGTAGACAAGATACTATCTGTCACGCGATTGAAATTTGTATCATGTACATATTCGTGCTTTACTAATTTTTTTCTCCTTCAATGGAACAACCCTAGGAGTGATAGTCTTGCCTTTCCTTGCCATATTTCCCAGACACATTGTTAGGTTGTGGACTAGTGCATTTTTTTATATCTGAAAATGACTACTTTATTTATGCAATCCATCCCATTGCAACTGTCTAGAACCCTGACTACTCTAATAATTGATTTTTTATCCAGGGATTGTGCTTTTTCTGCCTCCATTCTGATGTTAGTGCAGAAACTGTGTATGAAACTTGTGGACCAAGGAGAGATCTGACTGATGTACCTAGGTTATTTATTGTTCGTTACAAAAGGAATTCTACTGAGGATGATATGACAGTTGAAGTTAAGAAAAGGCCACAAAGTATATGGGATACATTTCAAGGTAAGGAATTGGATCCTGCATCCCAGCTAGTGGCAAGGTACAATGGTTCCAGTGAAATTTTACAGGTATAAAATGCCTTCTTGGTAAATTTTCTACTTCAGGTAGAATAGTGACTTAAATAAACCTGGCTGATTTTAGTTTCAAATCCTCTATCCATGTTCACTTACACACATGTTGTACGTAAATATTTTCTGGTGGTCATTTTATCTTATTAAACATAGCTCTGCCAGAAGATTTATTGCATGTAAAACCATCTTTATGACAAGGTGCACTTTCTTGATGCCTACTTAATGTTTCCTGTTACAACAGATTATTGAATGGATCTCAGGAATAATCAGAGATGGTGACTCCAGGGATCTGCCCTCCTTCGTAAGCTACTTGCTTAGTCCTACTAGCAGATTCTTGAACCAATCCTAAGCTTGAGGAATAGCCTTTTATATTTTGGGTGCTACAAAAAATGTTTTCAAAGTTAATTTTGATATTCATGTGGGGAACTATTATGGTACACTGATGGTACCACTTCGCCTGGATGGCTTTCTGCTTTAATCCCTTAGGAATTGGAGGTGGTGACTGCTTGCATTTTGAACTATCAATGCTATTACATTGTGCTTAATATTAAAATGTCAAAAACCTGGATTTTAAGAAGTGCAGTTCTGAGTCATCTACCCATTTTTCATGCTCTTCAGTCTGTCGAATGCAGAGAACAAAAAGTCCGGAGCTTGTTCCCGAGGATTCTGAACCTATATGGTTTAAAGGTGCGCAACAGGTTCTTTCACCAAACTCGATGAAGCTAAGGATTCGTGGCATCATAAGGGGAATCAATGATCGCCTGGGAGATCCAAGGAATGGTCCATACTTGCTTCTAGGAGCATTGATGTCTTTTGGTGCCATCTGGCTGAGGAGGAATCAACAAACTCATTCAAGTCAGTCAAATCAGCCAAGTCCTCCAAGAGAAGTAAGTGATGGCTTTGGATATCTTGCTTTAATTGTATTTAAGCTTTATCAGTTGTATTTGCAACCTCTATATGTTTATTGTAAAAAGAGAACTCTTACGTTCTTTCCTCTATTGCTGCTGCTCCTCTCTTACCAGCTGCAATGATTATTATTGTTCATGTAATTCTAATTATTGGGACTCAACTTACAATGCTATTTTGCGGTATCAATTAACATTTTCCATATTGGATTATTTGACTTGCACTTGTTTAGGGATGTACTTCATTGAATCCAAACCATTCTTAATCTTTTTTTTTTCTTTTTGGTTGAGTATAACCATCCTAGTCAGTGCCATTTATATGCAGTTTGTGTACTCTGCAATTTAGATGTGTTGACCACTCACGTAAAAAGCTGTGACATGCACATTTGCAGGATGAAAGTAGACCGCGAAAGAGAGACAGGGCTAGAGTTGCATCAAGAAAAGAACAATGCTCTTCCGTGACCGATGTCGAACCAAAAGATGCATACCAGGCACCACTATCCGACTCCGACTCTGACTAGTAGATGCTGCACAACAAATGGAGCTTTCCAAGTCTGGGGAAAAGGCACTTGCTGAGCTTTCCAAGTCGGGGGAAAAGGCACAGAGATCCCCAAACTGAAGATCAGGTGTCATCGTCATAAGCATGTTGAAGCTACCAGGGATGTTGTTAGTTTTGTGACCATTAGTGACTACATCAAAATCACGAGTTTATAACCTTATGAGAAACACTAAAACCTCACCAGTTTTAAATTTTTTTTACCTTATCTGACTCCGTATGCACTTTGTATTGGATTCCACAAGGCAATATTAAATAGGCATCCCCCGAGCGATGCCCTCTCGTTTTCAGCCCGACAACAAGCTTGGTGTTTATTCAGGAGTCTTTGTTTTTTTCAATAAGAGTTTTAGTCATGAATCTTCGAAACGACTTATCTGCTCTTAGGCTGGTCTGAATCCTGATCTCTTGTCCTTTGTCGTTCATGATGGGTCCCCCTTATCAACCCTAAGTCATTTGTTTAACAAAAATGCATGCTTGTATTAGATGATACTATACAGAGATTTGGGTTGGTTGTTGCGGCACACTTTTTCCTCTGGATCATAACTTTTTACCATACCCTGAGATTCTATTTCAAGCAGTGATACCTACAAATTGCCTTGAAATTATGGACAGTGTAGTGACCCATGTATATATGTAATATAATATATATATATATATTGATTAATATCTTACGAAAATTGTTGATGAATGATTGTAAGAGAGGTTGAAATGTCACAAAGAACTAAGGTAATTCGAGATCGCCCCTCCAAGAATAAGAGACAAGAGAAGGGAATCAAACTGATACGTTTTTTCATAGCTTTTCTGTACAAAGTTCATCCTTCATATTTTCTGTACAATCTTCACATCTTCGCTGTAAGAAATATATCATTTCAATTCTTTTGCTTAGATTTAGAGAGTGAGTCAATATTTTTCTTATCACCACACCAGCAGCTCTAAAATGTTTTCATTGCTTCATTTCATGTAGATGATAAGGCTCCAGTTTAGTTTCAAGATACTAATGAAGTAGGGTTTTCAGGAGTTGAGAGGAGTTTGTTAGCGCAGGACAAGTAAGGTTTAGATCTCCACCTTTTGATGATCCAATGAAGACAATAGGCTAAAAACAAGTCACTACATTTTTGCCTACAAGTATGAAGTTGAGGCCCTCTCTGGGAGGATCAAAGGAAATTTCTAAAAGAATAAAAATGGTGTTGTTCCTAAGGTGGATTGAACTATGAAATCAGGTTACTGGTCCAAATGCTTAATCCAAGTAATCTCATAGATGCTTTTGGATTGGTTAAACTCAAGGAGCAATATGATTGGAGTAGTAACAATGTTTTAAATTTTGTTCCGGTGATTATTCCGATTAAGTACTAGAATAGAATATTTCGGTACCGATGCATTTCAGTGTAACCTTTCTGCTTTCACTATACATACATACATATATATATATATATATATTTATGGACAATGCTAGGGGGCTGCTCAACATGTCTCGCTGGGCATGCCCCCTAGTGCATTTGATTTTTTTTTTTTCTTTTAAACGTTGTTTTAATATCTTTAACCATTAAGGAAAAAAAATACACAACTTCACTAATAATTAATTCTTTAACCATCAAAAAAAAATTTTAAATACCCGAGTAGTAAGTTGGGCCAAGTATCATTTTCCTATATTTATATATAAGCTGGCAATTAATAAAAGAAATGCATGTATATGTAAATGTGTATCATATATGTATTTCTGTATGTGTGTAGAAGAATTGAATATTTTTAAAATGAATATATATTGAAAAAATGAAAAACAAAAACACAGGACTAGATTGGTGACAAGGGGTTCTCTTTGGTGAATGGGCTATTACAAAGAAAAGGATTTATTTGTCTAAGAACTCTCCCTTTAAGGCCCAAGTTCTACACCACATACTTGACAGCCCGTATGGGGGACATGTTGGATACCATAAATCATTGCACAAGGGCTGACTTTATTTGGCCTGGGTTGAAGAAGGACCTTAAGACATATATTAAGGAGTGCTCAGAATGCCAAAAATGCAAATAAGAGAATTTGCATCCTGCAGGCTTACTTCATCCACTACCAATTCCTACTAGAAGTTGGACAGACATCATTGAGGCCCTACCAGTATCCAAAGGGTTTTCTGTCATTTTAGTAGTGGTGGATAAATTCACAAGATACACCCATTTCCTCCCTCTCTCACCCTTACATTGCATCTATAGTAGCATGCCTTTTCTTTTTCCAAATATTTAGACTGCATGGAATGCCCTCCACCATACTCACTAATTGTTATGTAATCTTCACAAGCTCCTTCTGTAAGGAGTTGTTCAAATTACAGGGTACTAAGCCATCAAACTAAGGTGGTGAACCGTTGCATACAACAGTATCTTAGGTGATTTGTACACCATAGGCCAAAGGAGGGGATCTCTTGGTTGCCTTTTGTGTTTTGGGGGGGGGGGGGG
>QEOT01009457.1:371944-382737 GCA_003123785.1 Pterocarya stenoptera
GGGGGGGGGGGGGGGGGGGGGGATAACACCAACCTCCATTCCTCTACCAAATTAACCCCTTTCGAGGCCTTATATAGGATTCCTCCACCCACACTCTTATAGTTTGTTTCTGGGACTACTCAAAATGCAGAGATAGATTCACATTTGAGGTCAAGGGAATAGAAATAGATCTTAATGTTATTGGAAAAATTTACAAGCAGCACAAGAAGCAATGAAAAGACAATAAGATAAGCACCATATCAAATGGAAATTCGAAGTGGGGAATTTGGTATACCTCAAGCTTGAGAAGTACAGGCAAAAGAGTGTCTCAAGCCCCATGTGAGCAACCGCTCATTTTCCTCTCAATTGATCACAAGTCTTGCCTTTACATTTTAAATCTTGAATATTTATTTTTAAATCTAGCGAATGATTTTTTAAATGGAGCCCGGTGTTTTAAAATCTTCTATATATTTTTATGAGTCCAAAACTTATTTTAATGGGGTATTTTAGTGTTATTGAACCAAGCCTAATTTTTAAAGTAAGCCTCTTTAATTTTGGAACCCCGAAAATAATAAAGTTTTAGAAAATTATTTTACTTAAATGGTTTTATTTCTTTAGGAATATTATTCAATATTCATCATTTTATTTTGTGTTAAAAAAAATCATTTATATAATTTTATTTCTCCTAAGAAATATTTACTAAAACTGATCAATTTAATTGATGATGAAAAATATTATTTTTGGACCAATAAAACAATGTTGGATTTTAAATTTAGCCTCATTGCATTTCTATTTCATTTTCCTACTTGTTTAGTTTATTTCATTTCTCCATGTTTAATCTCCACCCTTGGATCTAAATTAGAAACCCCAAGATCTAGGGCCTAGATTAATTCCACAAAAACTCTAATCCCTCTATTTCTTTTCTTTGCCCCCTCTCCTACGTCGTTTTCCCTCCAGTTGAGACTCCCCAACAATCTTTTCAGCCAACCCGCACCACCGCATCTCCTCTTGAGCTCCATCGTCCATCCACCCTTGAAGGCCAAGCCTCATCGCAACCTCCAGCCATCGTCGTTCAACCCAGCTCAGCCCAATGCCTATGTCTCCCTTTCCTCCTGATTTCTCCCCCTAATGGCCTTTGCCACCGCCACTGCCAGCAACCAAGCACGCCACCACTAGCCACCTCCGCCACCACACCATGCCACGATCACCCCCTCATCTCCCTCGGCCCCTAACTCTCTCACCGTCCACCGCTTATCGCTGCGGCATAACCCACACCTTAACCCAGCATCACTCGTCAAACCACCCCATGCTAGTGTTTTCCCCCAATATAACCTCCCTCTCCGGTCCTCTCTCGATCTCCATTCTCCCTCTTTGTTTCTCTCATTTTTGACTGCCACCCACAGCTGCTTGTGGCACTGCTAGAAGCCACCCTTAAACCTCCATCTCACATCATTAGTCAGCAACCCAAACAGCCCATGTTGTTATAGTCATGGAGACAAAGCAAGTCTTCTTTCTCCTCAAGTCAACTCCTCCCCACACGGCCGCCCACCACTAGTAAACCAATGTGAAAGCCCATGACGTGAGCCACCATCATCGCCCCTGCACCGAAAACAAAACACCAAACCTCCATGCTCAACCAACCGAGTCAATAGACACTCACAATTACGGCAATCTCTTCCAAGGCACAACCCAACCCCTTATTGAAAGTATGTAGCCAACACCACAAGACTACCGAACAACAAGTAGCCCTTAATTTTGTTATAAACTTCTATAACTTTATCTCACAAATATTATGTTTGTAAACTGAAACGATGTTGTGAAATGTGCTCTGTTGTTGATGATTGTGAATTGTGAGATGTGGATTAAATGTGAAGTTGTGATGTGGTTTTGTAGTGTGAAGTGATGGGCATTTTGTGCAGTTGGTGTTATGGTTGTATGCTCTGTCAAATGATGAGATCATAGTGCAGTTTGTGATGTAGTTTGTGATATGATGGTATGTTGTGAAGTAATGAGATTACCGTGTAGTTGAAATGTGGTTGTGAACTATATGAAGTGGTGGGGTGATGGGGTGATGGTATAGTTGTGAAGTGACCGAATGCCATATGGATTGATGGGATCACTATGCAGCTTGGAAAGTGTTGTGAACTATGTGAAGTGATGGGATGTGGTGTAGTTGTGATGTTATTGTATGTCGTGTGAAGTGTCGAGATAAACTATGTAGTTTGGACGTGCTGTGTGAAGGGATATGTTGGTTGGGATTTGTTGGCTTGTAGAAAGCTTGTAAAGACAAGTGGATTTTTTGGGTAGATTGTATATTGAACTTAGATGATAAAAGGGCAGGGTACATGTTTAATTTGAGTTGGATGTTAGTGTCGGTGTGCATAAAGCTTGTATACACAAGTGGACATTTTAGCAAACTATACATTGACCTTAGGTAATAAAAGGGGTAGGGTTTATGTATGAATTGGTTGGATGTATGTATCAGACAAATTTTCCATATGTAATGAATAGTCTGTATTAAGCATGAGTATACAATGTTTACTCAAGGTTGACTTAAAGTTTTGTATTATGCATGGTTTGGATTATGATGAAGTATTTGTTACGTTATACATGAATGGAGGAAGGGAGTGATGGAGTTTATGAGATTGTGCATGAACCTTTAAAGTAAATCATGGAGATTCACTAAGGTATAGTGTAACAACCCAATCTTATATTATTAGGGTTAATTATGGATATTTTATTGGGTTCGATAATTAGATTTTTTTTTTCCGGTTAATATTTTTATAGATGAAGTAGGATTAAAATCTTTAATGTAAGATATATTTTAAGATAGGTTTCTAAATAGTGTTTATCTATTTATTATTTTTTTTCATACGTGTAGTCCTATATTGTTAGTCTTCTAGTTTGAATAAGATTCTTAGATAGAACCACTATCCCGTTCAATATTAGTAATCTCGTCCGATCGGATCCTATCACCACTCACGCTTCAAACCTCTCTGTCTACGTTCTCTTATCGTCATCCATTTAGTTTCCTAGTGTTAGTTTCTCAATTGGAAACAAACTCCCAACTCCAAACTCAACCGAAACTCCTTATAAACCACATTTCTTCTTCTCCTCACCTATAAATTTCACTCGAGACCTCCTGAAATACACACAACAAAAAACTTAAAGCCACAAGCTGTCAACCATAGGCCTTACTTCTTCCAAAACATTGCAGCCATCCCTCAGCCTTCCAGCGGACCACCCACATGGAAACCACCTGAAACTCCTCCACGCCTCCTTCCCAACCCAAGCAACACCATGGAAATAAGACCCACAAGCTGCCCAACGTCGAAACACACTCACGCATGCAGAGCACCCTTCGTTTCAGCACTTCTCAAACCAGCCTCTTCCTCAAGCCGAAAGCAAGCCCCTCGTCGAGTTGTTTTCTCCACACACAACAAACCTCACGTTATCTCCACTGCCAACCCACACTCAGTCCCTTTAACACAGCGTAAGAACCCCAAATCATGAGCTCACTGCCCAGCCAAACGGAAACAAGCAATATATAAGGAACTGACCATCCACTGTTTTTCACACCAAAAACAGAGTGCGATCTCCACCGTGAACTACATGAACCAGCCCTCACAACAGTCAGCCTCTCCCACATCATCACCGCCTGCACAGAGAGCGGAACCAGACACGGAACGCCACTCCAAATTTGTCTTCCTCACTTTGGTAAGCCACGCCAAACTCCCCCACTATTTCTTTCCGTCGTCCTCCCTCACGCAGTGCTCATCACCCTCCCGTAATGTCTCTCTCTCACGCTGTCTTTCTCTTCACTCTCAGTTGCATAGTGATCGCCCAACTCACCGTGAAGCGCCACCACGCCCCTCCCACTTCCAGTCACTGCTCAGCCCCACTAGTTGTTCACAGATAAACACTGTCCTTCGCCTCTCACGTAAGTCCTATATTCCCGATGCATGCAACCCGTAGAATAAGTTTTTGATTGGTTAGTTAAATTACAATAATGCCCTTGCTTTTTAAGGATTAACATTTAAGAATAATTTAGTGTTTGGAAGATTTTAGATTTAGAAAATATAGGATATTTTAGTAGTTTAGATTTTAAATAAGACCACATGTTTAAATTAGAAATTTATGCAAATTCGTATTTATTTTATAGGCATCGAAAATAGTGGATTACGTGTCGAAAATAGTGGATTAGCATGATCATACCCTTACACGTATGTACGGTAAAAATGGCATGTCTTTTATAAAAATATTATGCATGTATGTCCTCCATTGGAAGCCCATTTTTACGTACCCAAGACATGATAAAAAAAAAATTATGAAAATCCATGATTTTATGTAAATAATTATGCATCAAGTTATTTATGAAAATTCATGATTTTATGTGAGAGTTACGCATTGAAATAATTTATGAAAAGCTATGCATGATCTTATGTGAAGATTTATGCATTAAAGTATTTATGAAAAATCAGGATTTTACATGAGAAGTCATGCATCACGACATGTTATGAAAGAATGTGATTTCATTTGAAATCTATGATATGATATGACAAGATATGACAAGTATGTATGTGATTTCTTTTGAGATCTATAATATGACAATTATGCAAGTATGATTATGATGAAATATGAATGATAAGATACGTAACGGCCTATGCTATGATATGAAGACGGTACCTATGTTATGGGCATATTGCATTGCCAGGTCGTACATGCTGGTGGTGCACCCAGTATGTCTTCCTTATGTATGGATTCCACAACCCGCAGCCATAGGCGGAATCGGAATCTATTTAGATTCGCTAACCCTAACTCATGGGGGTCAACAGTGGGTATCGGCCTATGACAGGTGAAAGATAAGCTTATGTTCATGTTCATGTTATTTACGTATATATTTATGAGTATGCACGTTTTTCGAGAAACCTTATATTTATTATGTTTACTGTATGATGTATGCTTATTGAGTATTCGACTCATTTAGTTTGTTTTCATGTTTTTAAACCACCCCAGGTGATGACATTTATGAGGATGAGACTGCAGGACAGAACTGAACCCTAGGAGGCGAGGCAGAGGCCTAAACAGATTTTGCTATGCTTAGTTTTATGGTTTAAGATTTAAGTAAATTATTTTGATAAGCACATGAGACTTTCATATCTTTTTAAAAAAGTGCTTCCGCAGACTCTATATTGGATTTTAAGTATTAATTAAATTTTATTTTATTTATGGAATCTTTTGCATCTGGCTCGTTATTAAAACGAAAAGTTTTAGTCAAGTTCAATAGTAGCACACTGGCTCCCCGAAAATTCTAAAATGTCTTTATTGGGGAGCGGGGTGTTACATATAAGGACACGAAGTTGAATGTCATGTGCTAGAAGTGTAACTTGAATGGGTCTAAGTGACTGAAGTATAAGTCAATGGTAGTTTTCTGCATTTCTAATTTTAAGTTGTATATACACTTAAAAAAGAAATGACGTTGTCAACTGACACTCACATGAATGGATTGCATAAAATAAAAATAGCATGAAATCCAGGTAAGTATTATTCATACTCCTATAAAGTTTTTTTCTAAATGATATGAAAATTAAAATGAAAATCTTTTATGAAAAATCTTCTTTTATGCAATGAAGGAAAATGAAATGATGTTATGGAAAGTATGCTAAAATAATAGTGTTTGAAGGTATATGTATGTTATGGCCTTCTTTAGTAGCCCCTATTTATGCACCTCAAGAGTAGTTGTATGCATGTGAGATGGATGTTATCTGTAGTAACTATTATCTTTATTTTTTATGAAGTGAATTGTTAAGGTTTATGCTTGATGCTAAGAAATTATGTAAATAAATGAGGCTATGAAATAATATTTAAATGACGCGATGAAATGATGTTTAAGGAGCTGTTTAGATAGTGAAATGAGATGATTTTAGATAAAAGTTGAAAGTTGAATAAAATATTATTAGAATATTATTTTTTAATATTATTATTATTTTAGAATTTGAAAAAGTTGAATTGTTTATTATATTTTGTGTGAAAATTTTGAAAAAGTTGTAATGATGAGATGAGATGAGATGGGCTGGGTTGAGAGTGTTTCTCAATCCAAAAGACTCCTAAATGAGGTTATGAAATGAGGTTTTAAATGATGTTATGAAATGATATTTATTGATGATGTTTATGTTTATGCTATGAAATGAAATGGACGGATGAATGAAAGAAATCAAAATGAAATGACTAAAAGAAAAGGAAAGGAATGAATCTTTTAATATATGAAACTATGTAACAGCCATGACTGAAATGAATGATAGTACCAATGGACTAGGCAAATTGCAAGGTCAGGTGATGGGAACCAAGGTGGGCAAGTCTTAAAGATCATTTGCAAGTTCCAGATGATCAAATTAGAAGATCAAGAGCTAAGGAGGTCAAGGAAGCAACATAAGGATTGGTGCAATCTACTTGGGATAAAGCTAACAATAGCCCAACATTCAAGATGGGCTTGAATGAAGAAGATCCAATTTTGATTCATTTGATACAAGCAGTGGAAAACATGACTTAAACTATTTTGGCCAATTGTTATTCATGGCTTTCAATTTATTGAAGTATTTATTTTATTAGTTTAGAATAAGTGGGCTTGAGGATGCTTGGCCCATGTATGTCTTATTTCTTATGACCTAGGGTTTTGGGAAGGCCTTGTATTGTGGCCAAGGGCGTATTTGAAAAGTTACAATTTTAGGAACTAGGGTTTTGAAGAGAAGTACTGTAGCAGCACTGTTCATGCAGCCGAACACTGTAGCAGTACTGTTCATTCAGCGAATCACTGTAGCCGCACTGTTCATGAAGGGTATTTTTGAGAGAATGGGTTTTATTTTGGCTAGGGTTTCAATAGGGTTTTAGTCTAAATACTCTTTGTAGCCTCATTTGAGCATTAGACAATATTGAATTTTAATTGTGAGTTGAGTTTACTCCTCTTGTTTTTTATTAAACTTTTGAACTTATCAAAGGCAAATCACAACCTTTGTGGCGTTCCTCCTTGTAATCTGGGTTCTTGAGACGGGTTCTTCAACAGGTCTAGATTTTAATATAATCTAGGTTCTTGAAACGGGTTCTCATCGGGTCTAGATTCTCCATCCATTGACTTGATTTTGGCTTTCTTGGGTGAGTTTTCAATTTGATTGTGGGTTCAAGGGATTCTCTTCCTGTGCGTTCATATCACCAGGTAAGTAGTACTGATAGTGCACCCAATGATACCCCTAACTTAAAAAGAATTCTCATCCTGTAGCCACGGGCAGAATCTGGATCCAAAAGACCACTAACCCCAACACATGGGGGCGTAATAGTGTCAGTGTGTACCTGCCAATTGAAAGTGATAACAGTTAAATTGAATGTTGTGTAATCGTTTAGCTCTTTATGAAGGAATGTACAAGGTGTGAGAAATGTTTTACGAGATGAAAACTCTTTTAAAGAAAACCCCACCTTGTAATATTTTTGAAGGAAATAATGTTTTATATAAAGTATGTGGAGGAATGATAAATGTACGAATAAAAACATGTTAATATATTTTTATAGTATGAAGTAATGTTTACTGAGTATTCGACTCATTTTGTTTTATGTATATCCCTCCCCCTCCTAAAAACAAAATGAAAACGAAACGTCAAGACAGACATGGCCTAAAGGAAATGTGACAGAAGCCTAGGCAATGTTTATGTAATGTATGAAAGAGTATTTTGTAAAAGGAATTTGTAATTTAATTTAATGATTTTTTCTTTTACTTTGTAAAGAAGGTTTTAATTTTAAACATGAAATGGAACTTTTTATGTTGAACCCGAGAGGATCTTGGACCGATCTATGAGAGAGATTCAGAACCGCCCCTAATTGAGCTTCTACTGAAATGGAGCGGTGCACTAGAAGAAGACTATTCGTGGGTTTCCGTGGAGCAGCTATGACGACACTACCCCAACATTGTGGGCAAGGTCTTATGAGAAAGGGGTAGCTATTAGAGACTTCTAAAGGAACTGGTTGTGCCTTTGAGTTGAAGATAGAGATAGAAGTAAGAGTTAGTCTGATGGGCTGAGTCACGGGCCTCTATGTTAAGGTTTTGTAATAAACTCTGGGCTTGATTATAGCATTACGTGTTTAGATGGGCCCATTATCCTGTTAAGGGCACTTTAGTAATTTCTGGTTTAATCTATTTTGCTTTCAGTTATAAGTGTAGTAGAATATTCTGAGAAGAATTTACAGAGAAGAAATACAAGGCTCACTCTATGTTGGAAGTGTTGATTTAGAGAAAACCTAGAGACCAGCCCATCTGTTGTTAGAAGAAAACCAGCCCTCCAATAGAAGCCCACCATGTAAGCATTTTATCACAATTACCATGCATTTGCCTGCACCCAAACAGTAACCTGTATCTCGCTTCTTCTTATTCAACCAAACCCATCCTCACAGTGACGCCCCCAAATTCCATTTGGAATCGGACGAACATTTGAAACGTTGAGACATGCAACACAAGGTTACCTGCCCCCGTTCATGACATATAAGATGCAATATTCCTAACATGCATCTAACATTATGCAATATTCGCAACGAATAATTTATTTATTTTTCTTTAGCAATACTATACACCAAACTAAAATATCACAAGTACTTAAAACATACTTCATACATAATGACATACTAAACAATTGAGATCACAACACTAGTCCAAAATAGTTGCGATCAAAAGAGTGTTGGAGATTGAACTCCACAAATACAAGTAGTAATCTGAGGTAACTACTGTACTATCATCTACATCATACCGTCATTTTGTCGACCGTTTCCAGTTGGTCGATTATTGGTTCTCCTTCAGATCCTGTAACAAGATCTATTATTCGGGGGGAATGGTAGTTGGGACTACCACAGTGAGATTTGAATATAAATCTCAGCAAGTTAATAAAAAAAACTTTCACACAAGTTAATGATGCATGCATGGTAGTAAAAGCATGAATGTATAATCAAAATCATAAGTAATCATAGCATATCTTGACAAACAACATAGCATAGCTGACATAACTTGAACTAAATCATGAACTGAACTTGATTTGTTTAAACTGAACTGGACTTAAACTGAGACTTGACTTAACAAGAACTTGATCTGAAACTTGACTTAACATGAACTTAAACTGACTTAACTTAACTTGACATGAACTTGAACTTAAACTGAAACTTAATTTTGCATGAACTTGAACTGACTTCTTTACTTAAAATGAACTTGGACTTGAATTCTGAAATATGAACTTGAATTCTAACAATCAAAATAATTCCGCCAGTCGTTTCATTTGGAATAGTGAACAATCAAAATGATTCCGCCCAATATATTTCGTCAGAGATACTCAGACAATCAGAATGATTCCATCATGAATATTTTAAATCACGTACCTATCAATCAAAATGATTAAACTGCTAGTAAGTTAAAAGCTAACTTACCTCGATTTTTACGTTTCCTAGACAAAACTCAAGCACGATCACGAGGAACTGAAAGTAGTGATTTCTAAAAGTTAGAACTTAATCACTAACAATTAGAAATATGAAAAAAAATGTTAACTCAGAGTAAAATTACCATTTTATTATATATATGTGGAAAAATGATCATTTTACCCATAATTTAAGGATTTTGCATCCTAATTTCAAAATTTACATACCTCATATAAATTTTGTCCTAAACTCAAATATCAATTCAGAAAAATTTAAAACTAAACACAACCATTAAAACTTTATAAGGCCGAAATTTTACATGGGTTATTTCTTTTATTTTTGTTTCTAACTTGTTTTGATCAACCTATTGATCTATGACTTATAAAGATGTGATCTTCAAATCAAAGCATCACATGGTTTAAAAATGTGTCCTAAAACATATGCAAGCTTCAAACTCAAGTTCACATGGTTAAAACATCAATCAAAACATAAATTTAGCCGAGAACATCATCACTTTGGCCTAACCGAATATCTCCTTGCATAAAATTTCATATCTTCAAAACTAACATCAAATATATTCAAAAAAAACATTCTAACATGTATATGAGAGGCTTAGGATCCTCAAAGAAAAATATCAAAGCCATTGGATTAGGATTAAACTATAAAAGATTTAAATTTTCTCAAAACAGAAACTGTTTTTCCTCTTCCAGTTTCTAAGTTTTTAGATCTAAGAAAATCTTTCACCAAAAATTTTAATCATGCAACGAATCCTCAAAAAATAATCATATACACATGTAAACAGTACTCCATAAACATTTCGGACTAAAATCTATCCATTAGCTTGGTCAAAAATTTCATACTACAACATACTCTCCAGTTTATCGTTCAGATTAACCTTTCTGGGGTTGGAACAATTTTTTATCAATCAAATGATCTCCAAATTGAACAAATAAGATATCCACGTAAACTAGAATAAAAAAAGAACAGCTTTCATGGGACAATTTTGTGATAAAACACTTACAAAAGCTTAGAATAAGGCGTTCAACAGAGACCAAAAAAACTGCCTGAGAGAGTCTTTTGTGTTCTATCAAGGAAAAGTGTAAATGAGAGCTGCTTTTCGTGGGAAGTGGACAAGAGAGCCTCTTACAGAAGTTATGGAAAGTGATATGACTGGAATTGAGTTGGAGTGTTAGCCTTTTCTTCCCATTACAATAAACAAAAATCAGCCCAAGATCTTTTTTCAAAGTGGAGTGCAAAAATGAAAAAGTGAGGTGACCTTTTAGATTTGTTTTTTTTTTTTTTTTTGTCAAAACCTTCTAGGACCTCTTTTGGAAAGATATGGTTAGCCAAGTGGGGATGCAAAACTTAGCCAA
>QEOT01009457.1:386264-396713 GCA_003123785.1 Pterocarya stenoptera
GGGGAAAAGAAATGAGGTCCAATCCTCACCACTTTCGAGTCACAACTGATCCTCAAAAACACTATTTTTAAAACGGCAAATTAAATAAATCAACTTAAACTTAAAACTAATTAAAATAAAATATTAAACTCCAACAATAAACATACTTTAAAATAAAAGGAAATTAAATCATAGAACACCAATTAAAATAAATCAAACGCTGTGAAATGCTTTAAATAAAACAACAATAATTTTAAAACCCATAAACGAACCAATTTAAATCGAAGATCAATTTAAATCTGAAATAATAATTAATAAGAAGAAAGCCCAATAAAATAATTTTCACAACTTAAAATATTATAAAATAATATTATAAAACTCCCAAAATACTAAAACTAGAGAATCAATCATTAAATTAATTAAAATAATCCTTCATTAAAATACACTAAAATACAGGGTGTTACACCCCACTCATTTCCAATGGTAGAGAACACGACAACTGCCTCTAGAAGAAGCTCACGCTTGGTGGCATAGAACACAACTAGAATGAAACATATTCCTCTGTATTGACATGACATGCATCCAGAGGCTAATCTTCAACGCTCATGAAAATTACAAAAACTTGCTAGTGTCAAGAACTTATGGTTGGTCTTGACAATTTGTCTATCCAATCAATGGAATTAAGATTTCAGAACCCTGCAACAATATGGTTGGTTTGACTTTCAAAATACAAATTCTTAAAGAATGGGTGCTTCGAGCCCAGACCCAGGTGCAAGGGTGTTAATGCTTCACAAGCTTTTACGTTTCTACGGTTGGACGAATTCCAGAACAAGATCAGCGGATGTAGAAAAGTGAGCACCATTGATGGGAACCAAGCTGGGCCTAGTTTTAAAGATCCTTTGCAAGTTTCAGATGGGCCAATTACAAGATCAAGAGCCAAGAAGATTAAGGAAGCAATGCAAGGATTGGTGCAATCCACTTGGGATAAACCTAGCAAGAGCCCAACACTCAATATGGGCTTGAAAGAAGGAGAACCAGTTTTGATCAACTTGATACAAACTGTGGAAGATATGACTTAAAGTATTGTTTGGGCCAAATGTTATTGATGGTTTTCAATTTGTTAAAGTATTTATTTATTAGTTTAGAATAAGTGGACTTAAGGATGCTTAGCCCACATATGTCTAATTTCTTATGAACTAGGATTTTGGGAAGGCCTTGTATTTTGGCCAAAGGCTTATTTGGAAAGTAACATTTTTAGGAACTAGGGTTCTGAATAGAGGTACTATAGCAAATACTGTAGCCGCGGTACTGTTCACGCAGCACTATTCATCCAGGGCTATTTTTGGAAGAAATGGGTTTATTTTGAGTTAGGGTTTCAATTAGGTTTTACTTTAAATACTCTTTGTAGCCTCATTTTAATGAGTTTTATGAAATTTGATGAATTTATTCATTGTGAGTTGAGTTTTACTCCTCTGGTTCTTAATTGAATTTTTGAACTTATCAAAGGTAAATCACAACCTTTGTGGCGTTCCTCCTTGTAATCTGGATTCTTGAGACAGGTTCTTCAACGGGTCTAGATTTTAATATGATCTAGGTTCTTAAAACAAGTTCTCATCGGGTCTTGATTCTCCATCCATTGACTTGAGTTTGGCTTTCTTGGGTGTGTTTTCAAATTGCTTGTGAGTTCAAGGGATTCCCTTCCTGCGGGTTCATATCATTTGGTATTCAGAGCTCGGTTTCCAGTCAGGTCTGATTCTATCTTTTATTTCTTATATCTTTAAATTTAATTCTAGAGCCTTATTGTTCTAGGGTTGCCAAAAAAAAAAATACAAACAAAAAGTACACTGCCAAAATTCTTAGGGTTTTGGGTTTGGCTGAAATTTGCATCTCCTAGGGTTTCAAAATTCTAGGGTTTCTTTCATCTCTAAGTTTGTCAATTGCTTGGAGTGCCGTTCCATTGATTCTCTTCTATTTCATTGTCAATTCTTGTTTGTTTGAATTCAATTGCTTGATTTTCAATTGAATATTGCTGTTTGTGATTGAATTAAAGAAAAGAAGAGAAAAAAAAAAGAAAAAAGAATCGAAAAAAAAGCATAGCATTCTCTCATATGTTGCTACATAGTTACAACAAAGAGAAAGAAAGACATTTGTTGATTGAGTTTTATAATTAAATGGGCTGAAAACATCTTTCTAGTGGATATCTTGTTTTTATCATTACTCTTTTCCTCATATAAATTCCTTGAGTCTCGTATCATTTTAGTCATTCCTTGTTTCTTGTTCTTGTTTCTTGCATCTACATTACTGGTTGGAATAATACAAGTTTGTATTGTCTTGATTTAGTTCAACTAGTTCTAAAAGAACTTGAGCGAGAAAACTATTGAGGTAAAATGTAAGAGAGTGTGAGACTATTATCGGGAAAAAGTCAATTAAGAGTGAAATACGAGTGGAGTGCCATTATTCGAGAGTAAACACGTAAAGGAGTGTGTGAGGTTTTCCACTAACATTCTTTTTGTGCAGCACATTATGATATCTCATAGGAGTGACTAATCACCAAAGGAGATGACAAATAACTCATTCTTTGTGTTGCAAGCTATGCAACAATAGTTTGAGCGATTAAACTTGGTGTTGGGTGAAGTGAGGGATAGGATGGATCAACGAGAAGTCCTGATTAGAAATTTGCAAGGTGGAAGAAATTGGAAGCGACGTGAGCCTAGTGTTGAAAATGGATATAAGAATGAAGAGTATGGTGAGTCTCTTGTTCCTAGACATGCTTTCAATACACAACTTAAGATAGATGATACAAAGCAGCAGAGCGAGAACATTTTTCATACTAGATGCCACATCAACAACAAGGTATGTAGTATGATCATTAATGTGAGGAGTTGTATTAATTTGGCTAGCACTACTTTAGTTGAGAAATTGAATTTACCTACCTTGAAACACCCTAGACCATACAAGTTGCAGTGGCTGAGTAATGGTGGGGAGGTTATGGTAAATAAGCAAATGTTAGTTTCTTTTTCCATTGGGATATACCAGGATATGGTGCTTTGTGATGTAGTTCCTATGCATGTTGGCTATATTTTGTTGGGGAAGCCGTGACAGTATGATAAGAAGGTGATTTATGATGGGTTAAGGAATATGTACAGTCTTGAAAATGATGGAAAAATAATTAAACTTGCTCCTTTAACTCCTACAAAGGCCATGAGGACCAATCAGAGCTGAAAAATGAGATTGATAAAAAAGAGATAGTGAAAAAGAAAATAGAGAGGTGGCTGAGAGTTAAGAAAAAAAAGTGGAGCCACGAGAGAAAAAAGAAAGAGAGAATGATTTGAAAAGCAATTGTGAGGACGAGAGTTCAAAAAAAGATGAAGAAAAAGAGAGTGATAGAAAAAAAGAGAGTAAAAAGAAGAAAGAGAATGAAAAAGTAAAGGAGAGTATAAAGAAAAGAGAGAGTGAAGAAAGTGAGAGAAAAACCAAGAGAAAAGAGAGTTTTTATGCTAAGGCGAGTTTTAATAGTAACGAACTTGACATATGTTTGCCTAGTGTTATTGTCTCTTTGTTGCAGGAATATGAGGTCATGTTTTGTAACACCCCGTATTTTAGTGTTTTTTAATGAAAGATTATTTTAATTAATTTAATGATTGATTCTCTAGTTTTAGAATTTTGGGAGTTTTAAAATATTATTTTATAATATTTTAGGTTGTGAAAATATTTTATTGGGCTTTCTTCATATTAATTATTATTTCAGATTTAAATTGATCTTTGATTTAGATTGGTTCGTTTATGGGTTTTAAAATTATTATTGTTTTATTTAAAGCATTTCACTGCGTTTGATTAATTTTAATTAGTGTTATGCAATTTAATTGCCTTTTATTTTAAAGTATGTTATTGTTGGAGTTTAATATTTTACTTTAATTAGTTTTGAGTTTATTTTGTTTTATTTAATTTACTGGTTTAAAAATAATGTTTTTGAGGATCAGTTGTGACTCGAAAGTGGTGAGGATTGGACCTCATTTCTTTTCCCCTATCTTTTCTTTTCCTCTTTCCTTTTTCTCTTCCTTTTCTTTTCTTTTTCTTCTTTTTTTTTCTCCTTCCCGCTCGGACGTGCAGCCCTACCCTCTCTCTCTTCTCTCCCACGTACAACCGGCCTTCAGCCGCCAGTACCGCCTCCGGCCGGCCGTGGCCCTCACCGCCGGCACCACCGGCTTCCCCACCTGCCGGCGAGCTACCCCTCCAAATCTCAACCCACGCCGCGCCGCCGTTAGCCTCCGAGAGCCGTGCGAAGCCGTAGGCTTCTCCTCGCCGTTCCGCCGCCGTCCGGCCACCATTGGCTACCAAATTTCTACCACTTCTTCACCGGCCCAATACCAAGCTTTTCCACCCAAACCCAGCCCCGATCCGTCGCCGGAGCCGCCCGTGCGAGCTCCACTTCCGATTTGATCTTCTCGGCCTTAAACCACCATTTCGGCCGCCACCCACGGCCAACTTTCACTACCATTAGCTTCACCGACCTCAATAGGCCCTACCCTATCAATTTCAAGTCTTCGTTTGACTCCGTGCAAATTTGGGTTTACAGTGTATTCGGCCACAGTGTTTTTACACTGTGGAGTTGCTGATTTGGTGCTTCCAGTTCCTCCGTGATCCTCCTAAAATTATTATCAAGCGCTGCAAGTATTTCTCCAAAATACTTTTAAGACTTTAATACATTTTTGCACTAACTTGTTTTATAAACTATGAATTGGTTATCTGGTTGTGCTGATAACTGTTGGTTGTTGATTTCATGGCATTGTACACTCATGCGTGGGTGTGTGTGTGTTTTAAGGAATTATATTTAAGGCTTTTTGGGTGCGTGTGTATCACCCCCAAGCCGAGATGGGATATTATCTCGGTGGAGCTCCTCTGGACTCTCGGGAGCGGAATATACTGAGTGTCGTCCCCTGGGGCTTTTGCCCGGGACTTGGACGGGATGGTAGCGCTCTCGATCCGACTCCGTGACTCCTCGGGCTGGCGGGGGTCAGAGGATGCCTGGCTATGTACGCGGTGGGTGCGGAACTGGGCATCACTCATGTATCACTTGCACGGTCGTTACCCGTGGGGTAAAGATGGGAAGCCAGAGTATGTGGATGGTCCCTAGGGGAGGCCATGGTGCATACGGTTAAAATTGAAATTAAAGGAATTATTCCTGGATTTATTAATTTGTGCCAAATGGTGTTTTTGGCGTGAGTGAGAAAATTGTGTTTTTCGAGAAATGTGTTTTCTCGGATTTTTACGCTTGGGTCATCATGAGCATGCATAGCGTTGGTTGTTAAAATATATTTATTGTCTTTGAGTTTTCTGGGTTTTACTTACCTGCGGTTCCATTTTTGTGGAACTGTAGATTTCGATGCAGGTTTTGATGAGGCAGAGCCCGAGGATGCGGCTCCGCCTGAGGAGTAGGGACATGGCTATTTTTTTGTGTTGAAGATCATTTCTGCTTTTGTTATTTGTATTTTATTTGACTTGATGCTGTTTTGTAAACAAAATTGTATTATGTTGACATGTGGATTTTCAGTACTCTGATATTGTATTAAACTCTGGTACTTAGTTATTTGACTTAACCGTTCCGCTGCGTATTTTATTGTACACGTGTTGCATTGCACACACTCAGCACATGTCGATGGGGTGCATGTCCGTGTTGTCATCATCCCGGGTGTCTCGATTTCCGTGTGTGTCCGTACATGGAAGTTGGGGGCGCCACATGTTTCCTAGCGGTGTGTTTAGTAGATTGTCACCTATTAGGGAGATAGAGCACTACATTGATTTTGTGCCTGGTGCGACAATTCCAACCCGACCTTTCTTTGAAGAACATGAGTTCTTGACACACTTGAAGGGACAAGGTAAGTTGTTGACTAGAATGCATGCTAAGTGGGAGGAATGCAATGAGACTTCTCCTCATGTAATCAAATACACACAAGGTATGGAAAATTTTGTGTTTGATACTTTAGCAAGAAGGTATGTATTTGTCTTCATTTTAGATGCCAAGTTATTGAGATTTGAATATGATAAGGAATTGCATGCTAATGATGATGACTTTGTTTATGTGTATGGAGAGTGTGAGAAGGCATCATTTGGTAAGTGCTATAGACTAGATTGGTATTTGTTTATAGAGGATAAACTTTATGAGCTTACTAGTCTAACGCATGAGATGCAAGGGCATGGATGTGGTTTGTTGGATCATTATGGTGTAAGATGGATTTTACGTGTTGCATAACCATTTGTGGGAGTATTATTTGCCATTCATTGACATGTTGGATGACCGTTTGTGGAAGTATTATTTGTCATTCATTAACGTCTTGTATGAATGTTTGTGCAAGTATTGCTTACCATTCATTGAGTTTGCATATAATTGGAGTGGTCCTTTGGGTGCAATGAAGACTTTAGATGGGTTGCATAAATATTTATGGGAGTATTATTTGCCATTCATTGACATGTTGCGTGAATATTTTTGGAAGTATCATTTGTCATTCATTAACATCTTGCATAAACGTTTGCGCGAATATTGCTTGTCATTCATTGAGTTTGCATATAGTTAGAATGGTCATTTTGGTGAAAGAAAAATTTTAGATGTGTTTCATGAACATTTGTGGGAATTTCATTTGCCATTCATTGACATGTTGCATGTGCATTTGTTGGAGTATCAGTTGCCAATCATTAACATGTTGCATGAACGTTTGTGGGAGTATTGTTTGCCATTCTTTGAGTTTGCATATATTGGAGTAGTCATTTTGCTGTAAGAAAAACTTTGGATGTGTTTTATGAACATTTGTGAGAGTATCATTTGCCATTTATTGAATTGTTACATGGACGTTTGAGGGAGTATCATTTGCCATTATTTGAGTGTGCATATTATAAAACCTTGCACACAACTATTTTTTATTCTCCCTTTGAATTTGTTTATGGTTTTAATCCACTTTCTCCTTTAAGTTTGATATTGTTGCTTGTTGATGACCGGAGTAACTTGGATGGACTTTTCCAATTTCTTGAAAAGATTAATGAAAATCCATATAAAGTGGATCTTCCAGGTAAGTATCATGTTTCTACTATTTTCAATGTTACTAACCTTTTTCCCTATGATCTAGGTGGAAATTCGAGGTCGAATCTTTTTTAGGAGAGGGGGAATGATGGGAACCAAGCTGGTCTAGTTTTAAAGATCCTTTGCAAGTTCCAGATAGGCTAATTACAAGATCAAGAGCCAAGAAGATCAAGCAAGCAATGTAAGGATTGGTGCAATCCACTTGAGATGAAGCTAGCAAGAGCCCAACACTCAATATGGGCTTGAAAGAAGGAGAACCAGTTTTGCTCCACTTGATACAAGCTGTGAAAGATATGACTTAGAGTATTGTTTGAACCAAATGTTATTGATGGCTTTAAATTTGTTAAAGTATTTATTTATTAGTTTAGAATAAGTGGACTTAAGGATGCTTAGCCCACATATGTCTAATTTCTTATGAACTAGAGTTTTGGAAAGGCCTTGTATTTTGGCCAAAGGCTTATTTGGAAAGTAACATTTTTAGGAACTAGGATTTTGAATAGAGGTAATGTAGCCGCGGTACTGTTCACGTAGCACTATTCATCCAGGGCTATTTTTAGAAGAAATGGGTTTATTTTGGGTTAGATTTTCAATTAGGTTTTACTTTAAATACTCTTTGTAGCCTCATTTTAATGAATTTTATGAAATTTGATAAATTTATTCATTGTGAGTTGAGTTTTACTCTATTGGTTCTTAATTGAACTTTTGAACTTATCAAAGGTAAATCATAACTTTTGTGGCGTTCCTCATTGTAATCTAGGTTCTTGAGACGGGTTCTTCAACGGGTCTAGATTTTAATATAATATAGGTTCTTGAAACAAGTTCTCATCGAGTCTTGATTCTCCATCCATTGACTTGAGTTTGACTTTCTTGGGTGTGTTTTCAAATTGATTGTGGATTCAAAGGATTCCCTTCCTACGGGTTCATATCAACCATCTTCCCAACAATCCTGAAAATTTGTAAAATACAGAACAGAAAAGAATGGAGCTAAAAAATATGAAAATGTTCAGCATGAAGGTCCAATTGATTTCTGAGCATGGGAAGAATTTTAAGGTCAGGGAAAATTAAATATAGTCTAAAAATTTGAGATTGAGGAAGTCGAGCTATAACTTTCAAGTTGCTTCGTATGTGCAGATGTTTTCAAATCCCATGCACTCATGCTGCTAAATACTTCTAATTGTGGTGGCGAAGACGACTAATTTCAGTAGTGAACCGTCGTGGAGCTGTCTATGTAGTGGGGAAAGGTGGGGAAGAAGGGGAAGGGCCGAATGAGTGTTGTTTTGCTATTGAATGATTTAATCACCTGCTGACCAATGTATTGTGCTACTCTCCTTTTTCTTACGTGGACCCACCTGGTTGGAGGGTTGTTTTCGCCTAAAAACAACTGGACTGTCCCAAAGCGGCTCTGGTTGATTTAATATGTCACTCCATATTGAAGGTGCTGATCTTCTTGAAAAATCAGAAGGTTTCGTTAGTTACAATTTTTCTATTTCAATTTACATTAGATTCCTAACAGTACTTTAAAATACAAATCTTTTGCTTGGAACATAAAAACTAAAAATGAGATTTGGATTTGAATCAAATTCTATCTAATGAAAATGAATTTCAAATCATTCTAACAAATTGGTTACAGTGAATATTAGATCCTTTTATTTAAAAAATCCATCCAAACAAATCTCTCGATTGAAAATCCAGATTCAAATTCAAACTCGTGTATCCAAATCCAACCTAGAAGAAATTATCTCAGGGGACCGGGGTCTGATACCACCATAAGACAGTAAACTTTAGCTTGTTGATGATTTAGTTGGGAAGCCATTCAAATATTTGGATTTGAGGTAAAAAAAAAAAAAAAAGGAGACGTGGAGATTACGGCAAGGCCATCCAGTACCTTCGGTATTGCTTGTAATATGGTCTTTTATCAAAGCTTTTGGTTGTACACAAAGAGAGGGAATTAGATACCTAGCTAGTGTTCATCTAGCACTTTAACTTCTTGGCTGAGCTTTCCCAAGTCACACGGTGGCTGAGCTTTTCCAATTCATAGGCTTTCCTTTTTATCTACTTACCTACCTTTATTCATATCGAATATTTAGTAAGACTTTGGAAGGAGACGAGACTTGTCATCATTTTATCTTTACCACTATTTGAGTTCTTAGCCACTCTTGGCTGTTTTTATTTTTCGATAATTTTGGTCAAAGGGTTTTTTTTTTTTTTTTGGATACATGGGGAAGTGAGATTCGATCTTTAGTTCTATTAGTAGAAATCAAGGTGTTTCCAATTGATCCAAAAGATCTTGACAATTTCGGTCAAAGTTATTAGATTGAATTCTGCTACATACAATTATCTTTGCGTATTTTTTACACACTTTACTGATATAGCAGAACTTAATATTTATTTTATATTAAAAAAAATTGATACAGTCAATCACATCAAAAAAATATACAAAAAATACATAAAAATAACTGCATATAAATTTTTTATATTAAATTAGAGTTGTGTAATTTCTCTATTGAGAGATAATATCTCCTTCTTGTGTCTTGTAGGAGCGTAATAGAAAGAAGACGGTTCGATACTTTTTTTTTCCCCTTAATATTAACTGAATACACGTGGCCGTATCGTGGCAAATTGAACTTTCTTAAAAAATAAAGTTTTATAGCAAAATTTGATTTTATTTAAAAAAACAAGTGTTAGAAAAAAGTGAATGTCAGATTTGGGTCGTACAAAATTACAAATAAATTAAATATATTAAGTGGACTCTTTTAGTAAATATTCGATAGTGTTCGAAATGTTTTTATATTAATATTAACTTGTTTTATATATTTATTTGTTTTATTTTTTATTTTTTTTTGCATATTTATTAAGTTCTTCTACTTGAAAAGTGGTGTACAAAACATACTCTCTATTTTATTAACATGACAAAATTTAATTTATATAAAATTTTAATTTTAAATTTGTTTAACAAATCCATATTTATTATATCAATAAAAAGAAAATGTACTTTACAAGCGGAACTCCAAATAAGATTTTTTTTTAGGAAAAGCTATTCATATTGCTGAGAGCTACAGTTGTAATTTTTTTATTTAATTATTAATAAAGTATTATTTAATAATATTTTGATTTTTTATTTTTTAAAAATTTTTTAAAAATATTAAAATATATATATATAAAAAAATAAAAAATAAAAATACCAATATACCAACTGTTTTTTTTTTTAAAAGATTTTGAAGGGATGCTTGCACACGAACCACAGTAGAATAAGAATTATTCGTTACGTGGAGTTCGATCTCAAAGCCACCACCGGGGAACAAACCCAACTAACTTTGCTGCCTCCTTGTGCTTCTATATATATATTTACACGTGTAAGCACAGTGGAGTTTACTGTTTTATCTTTCATTCTTTCAATT
>QEOT01009458.1:0-18157 GCA_003123785.1 Pterocarya stenoptera
TGAGCCATCCTATTTTCTACCCCCACGTACGTGCTACTACCCCAAAACTCTGTCTCTCTCTCTCTCTCTCTCTCCCACCCACAAAACATCTAGAAATATCCAGCCACATCAAAAACCTTTTGCTAGATGCAAAAATCCACGTAGCATGTGCCATTACCAATACATTTTCTCCCTTCTCTGACTTTCTAGCAACTCTAGTACAAAAGAGAGGTGGCAATCCACATGGGCAAAGGTCCTCTTTGCTAAACAAAAAATGATGGGTATTGATTGGGTAAGAGTTGATCATACGAGACCCGACAAATTAAATATGACCCCTACCAAAGGTAAAGTCCTCAACCGTAGACACAAACCCGACCCATCACATCAATTAATATATTATAATATTATTTTTATTATAAAATAGATATGACGCATCACATAAATTTATAAATTTATTTTTATAAATCTAAATCTCTAATGAAATAGCAAGAACGACAGTGAAACAGAGGAAACCGAAGTACCAAGTTTAAAAACCAATCATTTGTTGAGCATCTTTGTTAGGGTCTAATCGATTCGGTTTAGTTCGGTTTTAGACATATTGTTGAACTGAACTAATCTAAGTCGGTTTTAGAATTCTAATAATTAGAATCGATCAATTCATCCAGGAAATCTGAACTTTTGATTTTTTAAAGATTTTTTTGGTTTTAAATGTGTGATTCAATTTTGAACTTTTTTGTTGGACATGTTGGTTTTTCTGACCCAAATGAATAATTATTTTCGCCCAAATATAAAATTTAGAGATTAAAACATTATTTTTAGCTCAAAACCCCATGCATATGTAACTTAATATGTACTTATATATATGTTATACCATATTATATATATAAGCGTTTAGTATGTAATGATAAATAATAACATAATATTAATATTCATGTTTAAGAATAAGTTTATATCCACAAATAATAAGATTAAAATTTTATATCATATTAAGTTTATGATATGTATAATATATATATATATAGCATATAACCCCAATGGATTGGCCTAAGTCGTGAAGGCAGTCTTAGGGTATCACTATCTTCAAGGTCCAAGGTTCAACACCTCATGGGTACAAACAATCCTTTAGAATCACACCCCCTTATGAAAAGTCAGCGATTTAACCAGTTCTTATAAAAAAACTTTCGAAGGTGCTGTGTATGAGACTAGGATTTACTCTGCAAGGATGAGTCTGAAGAACCCCGTCTTAGAAGTTTCCTAACATCAAATATATATATAGCATATATGTAATGTAATTTAAAATTAAAAAACTAAAAATATATGTTTCGGTTTTTTCCGATTTGATTTTCAAATCATTCGAACCAAATCGATTTTTAATAAGTTTCTATTCTGAAAGGGTGTTGCTACTTAGCTGTATCATTTTGCCCCCCTCAAAGTTACCACTTGTTCAAATTGATTCTTTTGTGTTTTTTATTTTTATTTTTATTTTTTTAAATGTTAAAGAAAAAGAAATACACAAATACACTTGTGGTAACATTTTTAACCATTAAAAGCGAAAAAAACAAAAAATTTCAAACACACTCACAGTAAGTTCTCTTTTTATAAGTACACACTAGCAGTAAGTTCGAGTGGGCAAAATAATGGATCTAACTAGCATTCTTCTTCCGGAAAACCAAAATGAACCAAATCAATATTGGATTCTGTTTAAATCGACCGGGTTGCTTGATTTGCCAGTTTTTTGTTTGTTGTAGTATTTATTAGCTTTAAGAGAGGTCCACTTCAGAATGCACTACTTCCTACTCCTACTGCCAAGTCATTTGTACTGCTGGTATCCAGATTCTGAATAATCCTTTACCGCACTTGTCCTTTTCTACATGCTGTGTTGGTCCTTTTCAGTATGTACTACTTCCTATTCCCCACCAACAGAAAACCGTGGGAATCACGTGGAGATCACGTGTTTCAGGCCCTCACAAACTCTCTTTCTTTTTTTTCTTTTTTTTTAATTGAAAGGATATTCGAAGTTCTTATCCTTGCTAAGCACGTGAACAATTACCAGAAATTATTATATAAATAGATCCAGGCCAGTCTACGAACAGTACTTCATTAAGCACCGTTTGAATTTTGGACTGAACTGAAATCAATTTAATTCAATCTAATTTTAAATTGAGTCTAATATCTAAATACCCATTATCTAAACACCAGTGTCCCTCATTTGCTTTTAGGAGCAAAATCCAAAATTTTGAAAACATCTCATTTCATTATTACAACTTTTTCAAAATTTCACACAAAATAAAATAAATAATTCAACTTTTTCAAATCTCAAAACAAAAATAATATTAAAAAATATATTCTAATAATATGTTATTCAACTTTTTAACTTTAATCTCAACTCATCTCATCTCTAAAAACAAAAGAGGAATCTTCATCTCAACTCAAAACTTCTTTACACGAGGGACCCATAATCTTTTTTTACTTCTCATAAATACATTTAAACTCATATTAACATCCAAACTTTAATCTAAACTCATTTTAGGTGAGTTTCATAAAACTGACTTCATCATCTTAACTCACTACTATTTATAAAGAACTTAATTCATCTCAACTCAATTCAACTTAACATTCTAACGGGGCTTAATAGTTCAGCCAGCAGTTTATCCACCTAATGTGCCTGCCATTCATTACAAATCAATTACAGATGCAGCCAAGAAATTTGACAAGCAGTCTTAAGGTGGTCAGAGTTTTGCATGATGAAAGCGCTAAGCTCATTACTAAATTACTCGATACAGACAATAGATCGACTACCATCAAAATCAAAGTTTGTGACTGGAACAGACCAAGATTTTGAAAGAATGAAAAAAGAGAATGATAACCATAAATACAATAGCAGTATTGTGCTTTCTTTCTTAAATTATTGAAGTTAGCCCACCCCAGAAGAGAGAGAGTGAGCAGAACATATGTTATGCCCATCACAAAGAACTCCACTGGCAGGAGGAGGACCCAATGAGCCGCACCCTCACACACTTGGCTGTGAAAGCATGCAACTAGTAGGGGCCGGTCTGCCGATCACTCTAATGATCGGAAATTAAATACCAATGCCCAAACATCTGACAACAGAGCACTCATGCAGTAGATTCGTTTTCAAAAGTTGTCATATAATCCTGACTGTGACTCGTACACTACAAGGTACTATCGTTTCTTAATAGGCATATAGCAAGACCTCCATAAATAGCGAGGTAAAAGGAAGAAATTGTGGTTATTACTGTGGGGGGAGTACCAAATCTTCGCTTTTTTGTGACTGTTATCTCCTCAACTTTGGAGCACAAAGAGGTAAAAAGAAAATCCCACAAGATTGAAGATGGGTGTATATACGGAGTCGTCACTGGACGTGATTTTGACTGTGCCGCCCAAATCCCTTTAAATTCTCCCCTCTGCCTTCCAATTCCTTGGGCTCTTCCACACCTCCCCTTCTACTTTGCCTCACAAAAGAGAGCAAAGAGACAGATCTTTCTCCCTCTCACCCTTTCTCTGTCTCTCTCAACATATCCCAACAAAAGATGGGGTCACCACTTTTGTGCTTCCTCAAGCAGATCTCCATTACACAACTAAAAATTGTCATGATTTTATTCATAAGCTGTATACTTGATGAAACCAATATTTGTTCTAGCGACTCTCTTGACACCCTAACGGTTCCACCTCGTTCAAATTCGACCAATATTCTTTCATCATTGGAAACACTTCCTCTAGATGGTTACTTCAGTTTTGAGAACAATCACCATGCAGCCAGGGACTTCGGCAACATGTATCATTTCCTCCCTTCAGCAGTCCTGCATCCAAAATCAGTGACTGATATTTCCACCACGATAAGGCATATTTTCCAGATGGGTTCTGCTTCAGAGCTAACAGTTGCTGCTAGAGGCCGTGCTCGCTCTCTCCATGGTCAAGCTCAAGCCCATCAAGGCATAGTTATCAGCATGGAATCACTTCAGGCACTAGAAATGCAAGTTCACACTGGGGAGATGCCTTATGTGGAAGTTTCAGGTGGCGAGTTGTGGATAAATATTCTGCATGAGACTCTTAAACATGGGCTGGCACCTAAATCTTGGACAGATTACCTTCATCTCACTGTTGGGGGTACTCTATCAAATGCAGGAATAAGCGGGCAGGCATTCCGGCATGGACCCCAGATCGACAACATCTACCAGCTGGAGGTTGTCACAGGTATTCAGTCAATCCATTGAATCCCTCCCAAAAAACACGTTTATGGTACAATGTGGCTCAATCACAGATCATTAATAAGTGGCATAACACTATCATTTCACTAAAAGCCATATAAGTACTCCAGTAAGTTCAACATTTTGATCCTTCTGAAATTACAATAATACCTCTCCATATACAATAATGAGATGTTCGGATGGTGAACTTCTAAACCAGTTACTGGAAGAAAAATTTGCACTCAAGCAAAGATGCAATACAGAACTAAAAGTTACCACAAGTTTCACTTCCAAAACCATGGGTCACAACTAATATAGATCAATATTTTGAGTGCAGGAAAGGGAGAAGTGGTTACCTGTTCGGAGAAGCAAAACAACGACCTCTTCCATGCTGTTCTTGGTGGCCTTGGACAGTTTGGCATAATCACTCGAGCTAGAATTTCTCTTGAATTAGCACCAAAGATGGTAAGAGTACATTTATATTCTTTGATGCATATCCAAGGCTATATAAAAGCTCCTCCCTCCATAACAAAACCATTTACTTTGGACAGGTGAAATGGATTAGAGTGCTCTACTCAGAATTCTCCATATTTTCCAAGGATCAAGAGCATTTGATATCATCCAAGAATACATTCGACTACATCGAAGGATTTGTGATTATAAATAGAACAGGACTTCTTAATTACTGGGGATCTTCGTTCAGTCCCAAGGATCCACTTCAAGCCCGCGAATTCAGATCAGATGGAAGAACTCTGTACTGTCTTGAAATGGTCAAATACTTCAATCCAGACGAGACTAAAACTATGAATCAGGTGAAACTTGCATAGAAACTATCACATTGTACTTTCAATAAATACGTACACAATTCTTATCCAAAAACCCATCTCAACCTCCATTTGAAATGCAGATTACTGAGAACTTATTGTCAAAGCTGAGTTATATTCCATCCACACTCTTCCACTCAGAAGTTTCTTATGTGGAGTTTCTGGATAGAGTGCATGTGTCTGAGAAAAAACTACAAGCAAAAGGTTTATGGGAAGTTCCTCACCCATGGCTGAATCTTCTCATCCCCAAGAGCACAATTTCTGACTTTGCCAAGGAGGTCTTTGGCAACATTGTTATGGAGACAAGCAATGGCCCTATCCTTATCTACCCAGTCAACCAATCCAAGTACTTATCCAATAGCTCCAATTATTTTGTAGATATTCTCTTGGAAATCATAATCTCAACCTCAATTTCCCCTATTTCTGTGTTATAGGTGGAACAATAAAACATCTTTAGTTACCCCAGATGAAGATGTTTTCTACCTAGTGGCATTCTTATCCTCCGCAGTGCCTTATTCTACAGGAACAGATGGCTTAGAGCACATTTTAACCAAAAACAAAAGGATTCTAGACTTTTGTGCCACAGCCCAACTTGGAATGAAGCAATATCTGCCCCACTACAATACACAAGAAGAGTGGCAAACTCACTTCGGCTCCCTTTGGAAAGTATTTTTACAGAGGAAATCAGCCTATGACCCTTGGGCAATTCTTGCTCCTGGACAAAGAATCTTCCAGAAGGAAATACGCACCTCATGATGCGTTAGTGCTGGCCTCACATATGAGCCACATAGTGTAGGAATGACCATAAAATGGTAAACTAGGACAGAATATCGTAAATATCTTTGCCTTTCAATAACAATTGTAAGCATAACAAGAAGGTTGTGGGCCATTTGAAACCTTTGTCAGTACTTTGGTAGAAAATTCAGAAATGCAAAGAGAACATCGCAATATCAAATAGGTGCAAGGCAGCAGCCTGCAAAGGAAGACTTTAAGCATATTAAACAGAACGATATGTAAGACAACGTTCAGTTGGTTCCACATACAAGATCGGATGACATCTCTCCCATGAAAATAACAGTTTAAGCTGACAAAAAGATGTATTTGATCCATAAAATAAACCTAGGTCATGAACTAACATGTGAGCATACCTTGAATTCATACAAGCAGGTACTATGAGAAACTTTAAATGCAACAACTCGCACAGTCTGGTAACAACTAAACTATTCTGCTTCTGTCGCTTCTGTCCAGCCAAGACCTGGTCTGCATATCTCCCCCTGCGGTTCTTCATAGTCTCGAGCATCACGGATAGTAGCTTCAAAGTCAGTAGAATCACTAGCAACAGGAAGAAAGCTGCTTATATCATCTCTAGCTCCAAAGCCACCAGCCCGTATAACATCATCAGTTGTAATGGAGGCTTCCATGTTAACTTCCCCATAAGCCCACATATCTTCAGAAGGTGGATCTTTAATTACATTTTCTTCAACTTTCTGATCAGCCATGTTAACTTGTACATGATGTCCTGGAGGACTTGAAACCGGACTTAGAACATCTTTTCCATCCATCTCATGCCGATTGGAGTTCAATACTTCACTCCCCATTAGGTTCTCATTCTTATCTGGTGGCATTCAAAGCACAGGAAACTTCAACTTGACTAGAAAAAAGCACCAGCATGTTCATGAAAGCAATTCTATCCACGACGAAATGAAATGGAAAACACCTAACATGCTTGATTCCAACTTGGAAGAACCAAACAGATATTAAACCAAAACATATGATAGGGCCACGCTTTAACTTTAATCCCACTATAAGTAATGGTAGCTGGTTTCTAAACAAAAAAAGTGGACTTAAGATCTTTATGGAAAAAGTTTCAGGAATAGAAGAATGACTGGAAAAATTAGATGCTTATAGATCCGAAAAAAATGATCGTGTGTAAAATTAGTTCTAAATTTACTAGTAAAACTATGATAACAGAGAAATAACAAGTCATGCAGTGTAACCCCTAATCGAAAAATGTACTCAAAGTGAAATCCTATAAATCCTAATTTTGGTTCTTTTCACTTTCAATGGAGGTCTTATACTGGTCTAACCAATTTTCATAAATTTGCTCACCTTTCTTGTAGTCATTGTTTCTCACACTCCCTCTGTTAAAATTCATAACCGATTCCTCTCTTTTGTTTCTCCACAATATACAAAGGAATATCACTTCTATTTTTAAAATAGTCTATTTCTATCTCATTTTCTGTTTCAAGAGGGGTTTTGAGTTGAATAAAATTATCAATGTCGTCATATTGTTGGTCTTCACAGTTTGTCTTAAGCTTTTAAATGCTTCTTTTAACATAAAGTTACTTCCAACAAAGTTTGACCATAGTTTTTTTTAAAACATGAAAGATATCTTGACATTGAAGTCCACTTAGGTTTGCCAAATGGAGGGAGAAAGAAACAAGCAATCGTTATGATTTTATATTTTGCCTCATGATCACTAATATGGAAGCTGTCATTAATTTGTTGACTTCAATTATAGGAGTGATACTGAGGAAAACCTAATTATAGGCTGTAATTAGGTGTTTCTCTCTTGTATACTACCTGCTTGCTTGGGCTATGCTTAATTATGAGGATCGATAAATTTTCTTATAAAAAAAAATTATAGGAGTGATACGCCAAATATTCACAATGTAGAAGTCAATTTTTGGTCTATCTTTTGAATTAAACAAAATGCAGATCCACTTCACTTATCATGCAATCTTTTTTTTGTCTTCACAACATCGAGACCCCAAAATGAGTTAATGTCAAATAGCAAGCTGCTGGTAAATATGCCACTTAAGAGCTTGGTTGCCCGTCTTTCACATACATTCAACATGTGGCTTTAGACTGATTGACATGACAATTATGAAGAGCAATAACTACAATTCAGACATTAAAAATTTAAAAGGGCGAAGCACTTTTAGCTTAAGTGTATATGAAAGACAAGCACAAGATTCAAGGCACAAAGATGCTCCATAAAGACCATACATAATCATATGCTTGAAAGACAGAATAGTGGACTCGCCAAGCACACCATCTTTTACTGATGCAATAAATTATCTGAGCAGTTATAAAATAAAATCTAAATATAAACTATAAATAGATTTAGTCACCTTGTTTCCAATTCTGATAAATATTTAAATCAATATAAGATGTTTCATCAATATGTAAAATAAAGTCCACGAGTGCTCAACTAAACTGATTCTAACATTCAGAATTATAGCCTAAAGCTTCTACGGGACTTCCAAAAATATTGACATGTAAGTCATTACCATGTGAAGTTTCATCTGATTTGTGCTCCATGAAAGATCAAAACTTGCAAAAACAGAACAGCAGAGTAGTTCCTGTAAGATTCTTCTATTTTCCTTGGAAATAAGATCCTTCAGAAACCCTTCTGACACAATATAGCGTAAAACAATGTAATTACCCACATATGATTACCTCCATGAGGAGCGAAAATGTGCAAATGTCCATCATAATTTAATGTCATAAAATTGATCTAAAAAATAAGACATTGCTATCACATTCAATCAAGAACATGCATGGAAGAAAAGCATCGCTAGATAAATAAAATACATTCCATGATAACATATTGCTAGAAAGTTTATCAAGATAAAGTTTATTTGCTTTTAGTCAACCGTTATTACCAAGGAGGACGTCAAAGAGCTCAAGCATGCAATTCCTTCTCAACTGAAACTAGCAACAGTTTCACCTCCGTCACGTTCAAAATCAGGGGATACTTGAGATGATATAAGAACCAAAAAGCCTTCAGTATCTATGACTTGTTTGGTTTTGGCCTTGAAAGCTATCCTGAGGCATGGACTCAATTTGAGAGCAGCTTTTTAACCATAGAAACGCTACTGAAATACACAGAGATTTTAGACGGACCATATTCTAGTGATGAAAACCATGCAGATTCAGAGCACTTGTTTCCAATATGTTTGTCAGGGATATCAGTGCTAACACGACAACTGAAAACAAGGAAAATTAAGGAATGGGATGCTTGATCGAGTTGTCTGGTTTACAAACGAGGATTAATTCTATGCATATCTAACTTAGCTAACTAATGCTACAACAATATGCTACAATTTGGAGAAAGAAAGAGGAATGACAGACCTTTCGGTAGGGTTATCACACAAGGCGGCTGGTTCATTACTCATTAGTAAGAAAAATTGAATCGGGTTCCAAGAGAGAAAATAAGCCTTTTTTATGAAGTCAATGGTTGACAAACAAGCGTATATCTTTCAACAGTAAAGCATCCAAGATTTTTTTTTTTTTTTAATTTTTTTTTTATAGATTCTTCTGCTTCGATTTGGTCTGTACTCATGCTCAGAAGCTACCCAGTTGGTTTTTGAGTATGCAATCCTCAGGAAATTAGTGATAGCTCGGTTATACACTACCAAACCCAACCCAAGCAACTGTTTTTTGCTAAATAAGGTTACATGCAGTTTAAGTAGTTAAGTGGATTTGGCAGTTTAAGCACAATTTCCAGGGAAATAAATTGTGCTTGAATCATTCACGATAACTACAAATAGCTCACCAACTAGAATTTGACATTAAAATATTAGCAATAGCATTATTTCTTGATCTATCAAGATGAGATTACAAAATTCCCAAATTTCTTCTGGACGTCTAGAGATTGTTTGTATAAAAACCTAGATTCCAAAATCACAAACATATAGAATCCACCCCCAAAACATATCATAAATCAATGCAACAAAAACAAGTCTATATTACTGTAAATCATCCAAATGAAGCAATACGCATTTCCTGCTCTGTTGGGTTGCTGATAAACCGAAAGAAAAACGAAAGAAACCGCAACTCGACTCCACACATAACATTGCACCTGAACCTAGTGTCACCACGGAGTTGAGTTACCACATAATGTTTGAAACAAAAACCACAGTTTTGATCGTCTCTTTCATTTACTTTTCCTCGTATTTTACTTGGATTTCACGTAACGAAACAGAGACAACAAATTAAATATGTGCTCGTTGTACCTTAAGAGGAGTGGAGAGAAAAGCGAAGTAGGTGATGAAATTGCAGTTGCTTAGCTCTGTATCCATCCATCGGTCGGGGTTCTGATCTGATCCTGCGTGGGGAGTGGGACCCGGTGCTCAACGCGTTCAAAGCTTCTTGGGACACTTGTTCCACATAAAGGTTAGACGTGACATAGCGTAATCAATCCCGTTCGGCCCATTTGGTATATATATAAATATATATATATATATATATATTTAAGAGAGAAACACTCCTTTAGCCTTTATATTTGTCCATTCCATTTGATCGCTTAGTAAAATATTTTTTATTTTTTAATAATTAAGAAAATAATTTTAAATATATTAATATATTTTTTTATTTTTTAAATATATTTAAATATGTAAAAAAATATGAAAAATAAAATGAAAAAAATAAAAAATTTACACTGAACGATACGCCCAGCGATCAACATAGGACGGCATACTATGTCTTTGTGAACGGTGTGCTGTGAAGATTTGATTGTGTATGTGTTTTAAATTTTTGAAATGATGATTTTGTGTGATCTTGTGTTTTGGATTTAAACGGTTTCCAGCCTATAGGGTTTCAGATTCAGGGCCGGCTCAATAGGTTCCGGGGCCTAAGGTTAAAGTTTTGATTGAGGCTTTTTTTTTTTTTTAAGTAAAATTAAATATTTCATTACAATGCATTTTTATTTAAAAATAATTCCTATCATTTTGTAAAGTAAAATTACTGATTAAGATTTTATACTACATTTTCAACTAATAACCAACTTAATCTTTATTAGAAAATTTTTGATTTAGAGAAAATTTTATCAAATCTAGTTTTACAAGACGTGCTTCATACTCTTGGGGCCTTTGGGAACATAACTGTTCTCACCTATTCTCATATGTTCTTAAATTATATTTTTTCTCTCTTATTTTTCAAAAGCCAATAAAAAATTTAAATCAAACTATTTCATTACTATTCACAAACTATTTTATTACTATTCACAAACTATTTCATTACTATTCACATATATCCTGAAATATTCTTAATATCCAAATGAGTCATAGAAGTAATTATAATCATCATTGTCAATAAAGTGGGCCCTTACCTCTACGAAGGATTATTCAAAAAAATTTTATGAACACTCAAAAATTACATTTTACTATTTATAATTTTTTACATTATATTTTAAACTAATAATGACAAAAAAGAAATATATTCTAGACTACTTCAAATAATTATTATGTGAAATATTTTCAAAACTAATAAGAACATAATATATATTTAATACTTTTGATATTCTCATTGACTTAATTAATTTTTTTAATTAGATATTTTTTTCTATTTAAAATTTTTACTTAATATTTTATTTTGGGGCCTTCTTCTACTAGGGGCCTTAGGCAATTGCCTAAGTTGCCTAGTGGAAGAGCCGGCCCTGTTCAGATTGGACCATATTCTTAAAGAACAATATATATATATTATATAATAAGACAAGAATTAATTTATTTTCTTAATTTGTTATCATGAAAAAATATTATTAAAATGTTGAGAAGTATATAAATATGTGAAATTAGGAAGATAAAGAGCATGTTCTTTGAATATATAATGGCTTGTTGTGAGACTTATCAAAAAACTTTGTTCATTCCATCTTCTCGGTATTTAGAAACAATCTGGACCTATTTTGATTCTTTTTTTTAAAGAAATTAATTAAATCACCAACAATAGCAACTTATAATTATATACTGTTTTTCTTAATTACCACCATGTATATCGTTTAATTCCTAGAAATTAAGAAACTAAAGGCAAATCAAGATGCATGTAATTAAATTTCCATTGCATTTTGAAATAGGATAAAATATTGATGTTATTTCAAAATTCAAACATTTCCCCTGTTGATTTTTATACATTGCATTTTTTAATCTCCAATGTTGCTGTGAATTTGTGGTGTTTATGTGAACCCTTGATATGAATTTACTACTTTTCTGAAATTTACTAAAATTTCAATTTCAGATTTTTTAACTTTTTTAATATGGATTTACTACTTTTATGAAATTTACTAAAATCTCATTCTGAAAAAGTTTTTACTACTGATCATACATGTGCATTGAATTGTTTTTTTTTTTTTTTTTATAAGTGAATCATTGGTGTTTATGTTTTCATTTGAGATTTTTTGCTTATTTTGAAGAATGTCTATTCTGTCAAATTTTAGTGATAACTCTCGTACTTTTACCTCAACACCTAACCCCACATCTGGCACTAACCTTACGGACCTTAGTCCTGACCCTATAAAGAAGTACCATTGCCTTGCCCCAAGCCCACACAAAGTAAGAAATAGTTTTCTATAGTTTGGTATCATTTTACCAAACTAGAGAGTGGTGACTCCAATAACCCCTAAACAAAGTGTAACCATTGTGGTAAACTGGTAATCGTTAATTTCATTTTATTATTTTGATTTATTTTATTCATATTCATTTCATTGATATTAATTTCAAATTTAATTGTTGTAACAATACATTAGACGGCTTCTACTTCCGTTGCAATATGACTTCACCATATTAGACCCCAACCCACTATTTCCATTTGCCATAGGTTTTTACAATTTGTATTCTTCCTTAATTATTTGTTGTATTTATATAATTGTTGATATCTAATTATTTTTATAATCTTACTGTCATATGTGCAACTCAAGCCTCAATCATAATCTCAAGCACAATGACCAAAATTCAAATGATATATTCTCAATACCTCGTCTTGATCCTCATCTCATATTAGTTAATCAAATTTAGTTTGTAATTTTTTCATTTCTAATGGATTTTTGTAATTTTAATTTTTGTTTCTTGTTTATAATTTTAATTTATCTTCCTATTAAATTGTTAATTTTTTAGATTTTATGATCTCATAACTCAAAGCAGGCAACACTAAATTCTAATTACGTATTTCTAGCCTTGGTCACCTGCCCTAAATGTCAAATAGCTTACCTAGTAGTTACTAGTTAGTCCAATTGTATTTAGTGATTCAATTATTTGTATTGTTGATATAATGTCTATTTTATGTTTATAATTTTATAATTGTTTTATCTTAATTTATATTATTGTAATAGGTTTGTTATTATTATTCATTTATTAGGTAGGAGTAATATTTCATAGTCCATTTTCTCTTAATTTGTATATTATTTTTATTATTATAAATTTATTTTTGTTTGTTATTTATATATATATTTTTTGATAATTTATGGGTTCAAAATTTGGTTCTGGGCCATTTCTGCTGATTTTGGGCTCAAGAACAACTTTTGAGCTTCTACTGGTGCGAGTAGCACCGCTGACCAAACTCGAACTTTTAATTTTTTCAGTTTCGGTTTGATCTGATTCAGTCTCATTTTCTCGATTTTACAAATTATTTATGTTAGTAATAATATAATATTTAACATTATTATTGTGGACAACTATTGTACCTCTTTTACATGACAAACTGATTTAGTTTAATATATCACGATAAATTATGTTGATTTATAATGTTAATTTTATAAATTAATTTTTTCGATTTGTGTTCCATTTTTTCGTGTAACAAGCTTCCTTGCCTTTCCTCAACTTGTACATATCAATTTAATTTAAATTTTACTTTTTTTAAAATTTATTTTACTAAAAAAATACTTCTCTTACTGCTGGTAGCTTATACTTGGGATTCTATTTTCTTTTTATTTAATGATTAAGTAAATATTTTTAATAATATTATGAATTTAAAAAAATATTAAAATATTAAAAATATATATGTAAAAAAAAAAAGAAAAAAAGGCAAAATGAACTGGAAGGTACCAGCGGTGGCCTTTTCGGCTAATCATATGAGATTGAGATTGGATGCGATATATTCTCGGTAATAACTTGAACAAAAAATCCTAAGATGCAAAATAGCGCCACATCAGCAGATTCAAATTCATTGGTTTATTTCGTGTGGGGGAAAGGAAAGCGCAGGTGCACGACTGAAACGATGGAGGAAACGAACCGACATAAAACCACACCCGCTCCCGGCCCCCACTGACTCTGACCCAACCTCTTCACTCCCCCACCTCCCAACCTTCACATTCTCTTTTCTTCTCTCTCTCCCTTTCCGTGGCTTCCAATCCAATTAAACACTCCATTCCATCCATTTTATTGCTTTCCTGTTTCCTCTGTACTTCCAAATAAACATATATTTCCTGAAGTAATTTCACCGCTCGATTGTCGCCAGACAATGGCTCCTGCGGCAGTGGGTGTCCGGCCTCCGATTGCCTCCGCAGCACATTCCACACCCTCCTCCTCCGCTTCCCAAAATCCCGACTCCAATCATTCTTTCAATTTCGATTCAAATTATTCGGACAATCGGCAGAATTCGATCTCATCGAGTTTCGGGGCTGCAGCCGAGTGCGATCGCGGTGCTCCTTTTGCTTTAAATGTGACGCGGGCAGGCTCACGAGCGCGACCAAGGCTCGTGAAGGTGAGGAAGCAGCTGGGAAATCAGCAGTCGAGGTCGAGGGCAGCGTCGAACGAGGGCGGTTCGATTTTTAATCCGTTTGGGTTTGATGGGGCTGGCACGTTGAACAGGATTTCGAAGAGTTCCAACTGGGTCATTAATGATAGTGGTGCCTGTAAGGGTTTTAGCTTTTCGAATGGTGATATTCAGTCTGTGAAACCTGAGGGTGTCGATTTTGTGTTTGGGGCTAATCCAAGTGTTTTCAATTCACAATTGGGGTCTGAGGTGAGAGGGATCAGTGAAAGTGTGGGAAATTTGGGTGATGAGGACGGGGGGAAGGTGAAAGTTCTGAATGGAATGCAACTTGGGAAGACTGAGAATGTGGGTTTTGCGTTTGGTGCTAAACAGAGGGGTTTTAAATCGAACTCATACGACAGAAAGAAACTGACCGGTGAAAATGCTAGAAAACCAACGGTTGGTGATAAGGGGAATGTAGAAGCAGAGCCTGAATTAGAGCGTGGGAAGCTTCACGATGTTTGTTTCCTGGTTGAGGCTGATTGGAGTAATATGGTTTCTGATTCGGACGCGGAAAAGAGAGAATGTGGGGAATGTGTAAATAAATTGGGTTCTGAAGGTAATGGAAAAACGAAGTTACAGACTGAAACTGAGGGTGGAAAGCATGATAATGTTGGTTTTGCGTTTGGTAATAGTCAGAGTGATACGCCATCAAATTTGAATCCGGAGAAGGGAGAGTCCGGTGGGAATTTGGAGAAGGTGGATTCCGACGGGGATAAAATGAATAGGGAGACTGAAACAGTGACTAATAAATTTGCTGGTCAGAGTGCTATTGGGTCAATTTCAATCTCGGAAAAGAGAGAATGTAGTAAAAAAGTGATTATATTGGATTCTGAAAATAATGGGATTTTGAAATATGGGAATGAAGTTGAGTTTCGAAAGCATGATGATCTGGATTTCGTGTTTGGCAGTAGTTGGTTTAATTCGGTGTCAAAGAACTCCGAAAGGAGAGAGTCAGGTGAAAGTGAAACGTTTGGGAAATTGGGGACCAAGGAGAGGGGGAAGGTGAAAATGGAGAGTGGAGCAGAGTCCCATAAAACGAAAGCTACTGCTAAACATTTCGATACTGATGTAAATGGGAGCTCGAATGAAAACTTTGATCCTCGAGTTTTTGTATTTGGAAGTGGCACTAAGAAAGATTACAGTTTCAATGAATGCAGAGCCTCAAAGTGCCCAGGTGAGATGCAGCTGAATAATGAACATTTTGAAAATTGCGATAGCGTTAAGGCTCAGATCAGTGGTTTGAGTTCTGATGGCCAAGGGAAGGGGAAATCTATCTCTGGAGGTAGTAGTAATGTGGCAAGTACTTCCAGTACAAGTACCTTATTTAACCTACCGGATGAATTGATCAAAATGAATATTGATGATTCTGAGGATGTTGACGGTACTGAAAAGATTGGAGATGTGAATAAGAACTCGTGCACCAATTCTGGGGCGTCTTTCATGTTTGAAAGAAGTGAAAAGGCTTCTGGTTCTTTTGACACAAGATCGGTAGGAGTCGGTAAGGATTTGGATGCGGGCCAATTTCATCAAGGTCAAGCAAATGATGATATACAACGGGTTGAATCTGCTGCACCATCTTCATTCTCATCGAATGGTCATGGCTCTCAACCAATTGGTAGTGCTTCTGAAATACATTTCATTGGTGGACTTGGAACTAAGGATGGAAATTGTTTTACAAGTATTCCAGATGGCTCAAGGGTGTCCTGTACAACCTTCAACGAACCAAAATGGAATCCTTCCTGCTTTGAAGGAAATCTATTTCCTGAAATAAACAAGAAAATGGAATCCATAGTGAAGAGAAGGTCTATGAAGGACAAAAGATCAAACAAAACGAGGGGAAACGTAAAGCCATCTTCCTCATATAAACAAAAACCCGCGCAAGATCACGTGCCACATGAAATCAGTTCCAAAAACCGGAACTCACCTGGTTGTTACTCACCCATGGATTTTTCTCCCTACCAAGAAACTAGTATAGCTGACCCATATTTAAGAGAAGCTTCTGTTACTTCACCAGAGTTCTCCTGTGTAGATAATGATTTGGCGTCCTCTGGTCTGCGTTCAACAGTTCCTACTGACTCGAAAGATGAAGATTTGGCTACTGCAGAAGGATTAGATATCAATAAGACGAGTGAGCAGAAATCTAGAGAGCAGCATGAGGAGAAATTTTGTGGTCACAATGAAGGTAGAACTGGTATGAGCTCAAACACAGAGAGGCAAGAAAACAATTGCAAAACACAGTTCTATTTTGCATCACGCGTGGAAGACCAGGAGAGGTTTTTTACATTTTCTGCGTCATCCTATGCACCAGGTAGTTTATCTGCAACAAGGCGTCAGCAAAGAAAGAAAAGTAGGGGGAAAGTTGGTCATGACTCATCTGCAAGTTCTTCGCATTTGGATAAATCTGAAGCACATGAACAGCTGCAAGGGGATGTATCTTTCTCTGCAGCCATTCTAGAAACCTGTGATCAGCTGCGAATCAGGTTCTTCTTTTATCATAATAACTAACCTTTGTACCATAATAACTTAGTCTTTTAAATTTATTTCTGATCAGTCTGTAGAATATTCATTGTTATTCATGTATCAAAAGTATTACTTTTGCATAGGGGAAACCAAGCTTATAAAGATCAGGAGCTGTCTAAAGCTGAGGATTTATACACCCAAGGGATAGTTTCTGTCCCTTCTAGTGAAAGATTGGGATGTTGTCTTAGGCCTCTCTTGCTATGCTATAGCAACCGTGCAGCTACAAGGATGTTTCTTGGAAGAATAAGGGAAGCTTTGGGGGACTGTGTGATGGCTATCACTCTAGATCCCAAGTTTCTCAAAGCTCAAATGAGAGCTGCAAAGTAAGACTTCTGTTTGTATGATTTCAATTTATGTGTACAATATGATTTCAACTAGCCCTTGATTCGTGCAACAGAATACGTTATTATAAGCAAGAGAACTTATTTGAACTGAATGATATGCCATACCAAAATTTTCTGTAGGGCAAATTAACAAGACTAAATTTGGTGAGTTTTTAGCCATAGTTATGATAAAGTTTTAGGTGGTTAAGTTGGTTATAATGAGTCAAAATTTGGATCTTGTTTGAACCATGGATGACTCTTTTGCCACTACTAATGAAACTAGCTATTTTCTCCATAGTTGCCAACTTGTCCTTGGGGAAGTGGACGATGCTATGCAATGTTTTAATAAGTGCTTAGAATCAGGGGGTGGTGTTTGCTTGGATCGGAAAGTCATAATAGAGGCTGCTGATGGCCTTCAAAAGGCTCAGGTACTGCATTTATTTTATGTTATATTTATAGTGCTGATGTCATGTTCCTGTAATACTGGTTTTTTTATCCTTTTTTTTATTGGTCCTGTAATACTGGTTTTGATATGTTTATATAATTATATATATATATATATAATATGCAGTACCAATAAGCTCAAGCTATAATGGAATTTCCTACCCTCACAAGAACAAGGTGGAGGGTAAGCTTGTGTGTTTAAGATCTATTGAGTGTCTGAATAACTAACCTTTATACAAAACATAGTTTGATAAATGTAGTTTAGAGAAATCCTCCCAACCCCCACAATTTTATAATATCTGGTATTTTATTATCACATAACATTTTT
>QEOT01009458.1:20743-46767 GCA_003123785.1 Pterocarya stenoptera
GGCTAGAGAGGGAATTCCCTTGGATTTCTACCTGATTTTGTAAGTTTTTCACTTTGATTGAAGCTTTCAGAACTTGGTATTTTCAGTTCTGCCTAATCTATTTAGCGTTGAAGCATATGATGGTTATTATACAATAAAGCAGAAATTCCAAATGATGTTGTGCATTAGATTGAAGAGCAAACGGGCATTTCTTTTCTTTTGCCTCTTCTTCGTTTTCTTCTTTTTCGTTTTTGGTTGGAAAAGGGGAGGGGGCGGTCATGTGCACTTTGGCAAGACACTGCTGATGAGTGATAATCACGTGACAACAATCCCTCATTTTACCCAAATAACATTTTACCCAATTTTTTGGTTATCTTTTGTTTACTTCTTTTGTGGAATTAGCTCGGACCACAATTGCGAGATGAATTTAATAATATATGAAGTATTGATAGTTTGGAGTTGTGAAGCTCTTCTTCTGTGACTTGTCTTACTGTCTATTTCAAGTTTTTGTTATTTACTATGTAAAACCATAAATTACAGGGGAATCAAACCATCTGACCCAGCATCTGATATCAAGAAGGCATATCGTAAGGCAGCTCTCAGACATCACCCAGACAAGGTTTAAAGCTTTCTTTATCCTTAAATATTAGTTTAATCATTATGTGAAATACACGGTTTTCACTCATCTTAGGAATTTTCTTTTAATCTTTCGTTTAATATTTTTCGTGGGTTTTAGGCTGGCCAGTTCCTGGCAAGAATTGAAAGTGGAGATGAAGGGCAACTCTGGAAGGAAATCTCCCAGGAGGTTCACAAGGATGCTGATAGGATTTTTAAGATGATTGGAGAGGCATATGCAGTACTTTCAGATGCCACCAAGGTTTGCTGCCCACATGATAACCAAATCTTTAGAACTTTTTTTGTGGTTGATTGCATTTCCAGCACTGTTTCTGTTCGGCACTAATGATTCCAACCTTGTTTTCCTTGGCTTGTGTGTGTGTGCACAAGCGCTCGCGTTAAGGAAAGACATTAATCTGACTGATTATAACTCAATAAAAGCTACCTTGGGGCTTGGGCGCAATAAATTTTGTAGCATAGGGATGGGGAAAGTTTTCTAGTCCCAAGGAGCAAAATTATTTGATCAATGTGATTATGACACCAAAATCTATGTTGTTTTGAACTTACCTTGTGGACGTTGGTAAATTTATTAGGCCTACGGTGATGAGAGAAGGAATTTTCAGTGCATTAAGGCATTATAGACGAGATATAGCGTCACTTGTCTTTTATTTTTATTTTTATATTTCAGCAACTTCTTTACTTTGATTGACAATTTTGTGAACAGCGCTCAGAATATGATCTTGAAGAGGATAGGAGGAAAGCCCCAAAAGAAAGCCACAGAAGTGAGGGTTATAGAAGAACTTCAAATGTTTACAGCTCTCCATTTGAAAGTAGTACCACCAGAGGAAACTGGTGGGAGAATTGGAAGCCGCATGGAAACTCACATTCCCAATGGTAAGAACACACTGGAAGTGTCATATTTTTTAAGTGACTGGGTCATGGCACAAGCCCCAGCCTCAGGTATTTAGCAGCCAAGTAATACATTTTGTTGGAAGTGACCGACCATTGGTTTAAGAATGGTAGTGTATGTGCATATTGCATTTTGATTACGAAGATTCCATACATAAAGAGTGGAAGGTTCAACAGGGAAGCAGGGAGAGTTTTGAGTTTTGATCCTGATACGCAGGAAATGTTCATGTACACAATTTGCCACTTGAAAAGACAATTCCCTTCAACGAATGCTAATTATGGAGGAGAGAGATGAAGTTATTTGGCATAACTCGATTTTGATAGAAACAATGGAGTTCATATTCAATTGTAATTTTTGTATTGTTATTACAAATGGCTTCATATAGCTATTTATAGAAGATGCATGCTAATTGTTATTACCTTTACAGCAGTGCATCTGTAGCTTGTCTTGTAATAATTTGAGTTAGTTTTGTGGTTCTCTCTCTCATTTCTCCCATCCATATTGAGAAAAAAGACGATATCAAAGAAAATGAAGAGTACCAAGTATAAACATGGGTGATACCTTTGGCTTTCTGTAATGTATGTATCCCCCCTTTTGCCTCAGATTTGGGGAATTGACGTTTGGTAGAAAATAGTCAAGACGATCAACATGCATAAATGTTAAGACGAGAGAGAGAGAGAGAGAGAGAGAGAGAGAGAGAGAGAGCTCTTTAAATCAAATATTTCTTGCCAGAATTGCATCATTTCTAGTCTCTAATTCTGGGAATTGAAATTACTCCCTGGAATTGCACAAATTTAAATCTTTCACTCAGCCCAAAAGAAACAAAATTTCGAATAATATAAAAATGTGAATGAATAACTCCCTTCAAACTTCACCACAAAACTTAACGCGCAACCTGTGCCTGAGTTTGTTCCAGAAGCTGACTGACCAACTTGTAAGTACGTCCTGAGAGTGCCTTGGTGTGGTCTATTAGCTGCTCGTACCTGGAAAGTGAACATTTTAGGGAGCAGATTAGGAAAATAGTGATGAGGGAAAAGGACACAAAGGGTATTCAAGATATCTTCACTTACACGTTGGTATGATTGGGTGCCATGATCATAGTTCCTGACTGAGAGTCAATCTTAGCATCAAGTTTTGAGCTCCGTATAAGATTCACAATCCATCTCTCAGCCTCCTCATAATTCAAATTCAATTTCTCCGCAAGCACTCTGCCACAAAGCGCAACTCATATCCAATTCAATGCAATTAAAACTCTCTTCATAGCAAATTAAGTAATCCCACAAAATGACAGAAAAGTGTGAATCACGAGCATCTTTATACAGTAAGCTAACTGCATTCACATTAATCAAATATATAAATGATGTGATTCAGTTAAACAATTTATTGCTCGTTTTCTATATTTTCATTCTTGAAATCTTTTCAGGAATTGAATCTTGTATAAAAGATAGTTTTAATCCCTTCACTTTCATTGATCTGTTTTTCCACTAGTCCTTATGTTTTGTAAAACGATAATTTCTTTACCCAGCAAAAATTAACGCTGAAAAATAGTTTCCAGTGCTCTCTTCTGGGGAGGAAGGGGTCAGAAGCTCGTTCTAAATAATTTGCACCCACTTTCCTTTCGATACAATATGATAGCATAATCTATCCCAAAAAAGGAAGAAATAATAAGGCTCTAAATTCTAATAAAAAAGAAAGAGAAGCGAGATTGAAAGAATATGCAATGCTATGAAATAAAAATGGAATATATTTCAAACCATTCACCAAAAAGCAACTAAAAAGTTTTTAATATGTTAAAAACTCATATTTCCACGTATAAAGCTACAAAATACACTATCAAAAAGCAGATACATACCCCATGTCAATGCGCTGATGTATACGGCAATACGTCTCAAAGATAAATAGGCGGGCATTTTCAAGAAATTCATCTCTCAGTGGTACAGTAGAAAAGTTGCCTTCTTCAATTCGTTTGCCAAGGAAGGGATCATTCAATATTACCTACATTGCCATAATAAGTTTGCATATTTTAAGACCAGAGCTATAACTAACATCCAACCAAGTGATGCCATTCAATGAAAGGAAAGTGTGATGTTATTCTTGTTATTACTACTAGAGTAATGCTGTCCTTGCAAATGTTTTATCAGGTGCCTCTCACCTTTTGTAAAAAAAGAGTGGAATTAATCTTTGCATCAGCCTACACACCACACACCATAACTTTTTTTATTTTTTTTTATTTGTTTCTCTTATTAAATGTGTATTATATGGATGATGAATAAAAAAATATAAATGTTTCAAGAAGAGTAAAATAAAAAAAAATTGAAAAAAAATAAAATAAAAAATAAAAAACACATTAGTGTGTGGTGTGTAGGCTTATGCATAGCAATGCTCAAAAGAGTGTTGGGTTGAAACCAACCACAATAGGTATAGAAAAGAGTGTTTGTCTCTGAAATATAAATATGTGTGTGTGTGAACTTACTTCTTCACACTCCCCCATCTTCTTTTTTGCGCCGTCAAAGTCATAGTTGACATACACGCATGCTAAAAACTCTGTAATAGGATCTTTGTAAGAGTGCTGCTCTTGCTGAATAACCTTTATAAAATCTTTGAATTGAGGTCGTCTCCTTTTGTTCACAATAAATGCAGTGGCTAAGTAACGTAAAAGATGGGGAGCATTTGTTTGAATTGCGTTAAGATACCTGACACAAACATTTCATATTTTTAGATTGGGATTGATCATAAAAACTAAGCTTTGCAGTTATACAACTTCAAATCTTGCCAAATATACAAAGGACAGAACAGCATCTGAGCCTTAAATGAAAAACAAGTGTTTATAAGCATGGAAATTGTATATGCGGCATAATTGCCATGCCAATAAAGCATTATTATCCTTGACCCACCATGTAACATCATAGGTGATATATTATTGCTGCTGGTTCTCTACACGAGAGTGCCAAGCCACATTATAAGACAAGGAGAAAGGTATTTATAGAGGTCTAAAGACTCAAATTCCATGCCATTCAGACTATTATTATTCTTTTTTTCAATTTTATTAAAAGCACAATGACCATACTCTTACACTTAATTTGCACTATTTATGTACTACGAGGATTTACAATATCAAATATCACAATTGCATCATCAAAAGGCAAAATAAAAGTGCAATATGTGTGTGTGTGTGTGCACGCACAAAGCTACTATATTTGTTTTCACCATTGTGTCAAGTTTTCTGATCAGCAAGAACCAACAAAACTAGATGAAAGACTAGAGAAAAATAAGACCAATAGAAAATAATAAAATCTTGCTTTACCAATAGCAAATTACAAAAAAATGGAAGTAACAAGTAAATAATAGCAATTACACAGTTAAAGCTATGATTGAAATAAATTAAATTGCTATTGAAGATGAGTATATAAACAATCCTCAGAGTTAAAAATTGTTGAGGATTAAGAGAGCTACGTATTTAACAAAATCAGACTGGGGTACATAGAACTTGTGACTTTTCAGAAACAGTCTTAAGTAAATAGAACAGAAATAGAAGATTTCAGAAGATTTCAGAAGGCATACTTATCCTGGTTAAACAAGTCAATGATCTGTGTTCGTCCATTGTCATGATTGAAAAAGATGAAGAGGCTCCAGTGCATTAACCATATTCTACTTTGCACCTGATTCATTGGTGAAGAAAAACTCTGCAACAAAGTCACCAATGCTAAACTTAACTTAAACTGAAACATAACAAAAACCCAAGTGCATACCAGGAACAAGTGACGCATGAAAAAGAAAAAAAGAAATAACCTTTGAGTCAATCATTTCTTTCAACCGATTGAGCTCTTCAAGAGCAATGTCCCAATTTTGCATCAGAATCTCAGCTGCAAGCTTTCCCCACAATGCACTCAGACTTCTTTCGTTATTTGTGCACAAGGCCCTATACTGATAAAGATAGTCAGCAGCTCCAGAGTAGTTTCCACATTCAAACTGAAATTTGGCATACTGATATAGCGCCTCTATCTGTTCTGTTCCTATCTGGTAAAACAGGATCACATTTATGAGTTCAAATTCAAGAAGAAGAGAAAATTCTCAATTTTAGGTGCTGAACTTAACATAAGTGGCACCAGCAACACATCTAAAAGATCAACAAGATTTTCCTACTGAAATGATAAAATCGAGAACAGCTTACAATTCCTGGGGAATTATGTGCTATTAATATTTGGATAAAAAAACGATAGATTAGATTACAGATTACACACTGGAAAATCTTCTGCTAACAAAGCTCATATTTTTTTAAGTACAATAGAAGATGTACAAGAACTACCAAAAAATATTCACCTGAACCACACGTATATGTGAAACATGATCTGTGGTCGTTTTCACACGAATTCGAAACACATTTAATTGCATTTTGCGCATGAGACTAAGAATTTTAAAAGAAAAAAAAAATACCAATACCCTATCACATATAACCAAATACTCCATCAAAGCCAATGCTAATACGAACATCACTCGGTTGATTAATTCCAGAAACCCAAAATCAAATCTTAGAGATTTATTTTTAAAAGAACACGCACACATACAATAAACACTAACGCGGCACAAATATCTTTAAAAAATCAAAGATTATAATTTAATTAAACCTGGTATCGCTCGTTGAGCATTTGAAGATTGTACAGCTTGTCAGCCCTGAGCTCCTGCACGGCACTCCGGTTCTGCAAAAATTCCACAAGAGGCGCTGCTGCTTCCTCCAGAGCCTTGAGCCTAGCCACAACCTCCACCCTTCTCTCCACCATATCTATAAATTACAATCAAACACACATCGAAGCCCCAAAAATCAGACGGCAAATACATAGATACAAATAAGTACCAAAAAAAAAAAAAAAAACGCGGGGGGGGGGGGAGGACCTTGGGGAACGTCTTCGGCGTGGTAGAGGCTCTTGTATATGTCCATGGCGTAGTCGACCATGTTGGTCCTGTTGAGGAGCTCTATCTTCGATTTCAGGATCTGCTCATCCTCGTAGAGATGACGCTCCTGCAGAAACTCCAGGAGTGGGAAGACCAAGTGCCGGTCCAGGTTCGGCGCAATCCGCGGGGTCAGGTCGTAGCTAGCCATGGCTGCGCACTCTCTTCCCCACTCTGTAGTCTGCTCCAAAGCTTTTAGCCCTAAACGGCAAGCAAGTACAGCAAAAAGTTTGGGTTCCCATTTTTGGGTTAAATATCAAAAGTGCCCCTGGTGATTTCAAAATATCACGAGTGCCCTCTCATTGTGGGAACCGTTATAGAAGGGCATGACACGCTCCTTACGAGCGCGTGGGAAAGGAGTGTTGAAACGTCTACGTAGTAGAAAATAAGTCCAACCCAGAATCCAGGACGACGTTTGTTTTTACTTAATAATAAATTATAATAAGATAATGATACATGACACATCTTTTAATGTTTTATTATTTAATTATTATCTTATTATTTTAACTATTTAAATTTAGATTAAAAATTTTAAAATAGGACATTTTTTCATAATTAAAAAAAAGTTAATCAATTAACATTAATGTAATTAAAAATAAATTTGATTCTATCAAAATTAACTCAAAGAGTAAGAAAATATTAATTTTGATAAAATTAAATTATATGATTATATTATTTGATTAAATTTATTTTCTTTTAAATTATATATGAATGTCATTATATGTTATGATATTTTCAAATAACAAAAAGAAAAAAAAAACTAAATGAAATGGTGATTACCATAATAATATTTCTCATCAATCACTATTTATCATTTCATATTTTACACTATGATAAACATCTCATATCTTATAAAAAAAAATTATTCTTATCAATCACCTTTCACTACTCTATGTCTTATTAAAAATATTCTTATATCTTATGAAAAATACTCACACTTTATTAAAAAAAAATAAAAAGTTTTGGTGTAAATAGTGAATAGTAATATACAGTAAATCTCAAATCCCTAATATAATATTAGGGAGACAAACAGACAAACACAACACATACAGCACTGGCTTCAACGGGAATTTCAAATACCAACGATAGTATTGCCACCACCACCACCTGCGGAAGATCATTGAGCAAAAAAGAGGAGCAAGCGCCGAGCAATGCTCTTCCACGCCAACCTCACGACCATCTTTCTCTTTCTCGCTTCTCTCATCCTCTCATACAACCACTTGATCTCCATAGCTCTTGAGTCTGAATTGGGTATGCTCTCTCTCTCTCGCTGGTTTTTTTTTTTTTTTTTTAGGTTTTAAGTCTGAGTAAATCGTACTATTGCTGTTTTAGTTTATCTTAAAGGTCGCTAATGGGGGGATTTGGTCGTTTTCTTTTGCATTTTTCTGAGATTTGAAGGAATGGTTTCCTTCAATGGTCTGCATCAACTCATAACATCAGGGACAAAAACATAAACCTTTGTTTTATAATATGTATTTTGTTTGATCGAATCACATTTTAGAGAAATGTCATCTTAACTGATAATGGATAATAAACACAGTAACGCGTTCAAGACAACTTTATGCTCCCCCTTCCATCTCTCTCTGTTCTTCAGTAACTGTAATTTAGATCTTTTTCTTTTCATTCGAAATCGTTCCTTCCTTAAAATCAAATTATGAGAATAAAAACTAATCAACTCTCGTGGAGTAAACTAATCGGAATAAGTTTTAGTTATTTCTTCACGTCCTTTTTGAGAAATTAGTTAAGTTTATTCATATGAATGCTGAGATCTCGTTTTGAAGATTCCTTTCTGTTTTTAAACCAATGCCAGCTGTTATTTATTTAATTAATATATACTTAACGCTTAACTCTGAAGAGCAGCTACTAAATCCACATGCTGTCACCCAGAAAAAAAACAAACAATTTCTTGTAGAACTCATTAAGCCATTCATATCAGATGTAAATTAATGTATCAATATAAAAGTTCGATTTATTTATGTAGTAATTATCGTTATAGCTGCCCTTTTGTCGCATCCTTAAAACAGTTATTTCACCCTGATGTAGTGTTAGGTTACCAAAAAAAATAAAAAGTCCTCGTAACGGTTTATGCCAGCACTTGGGTTTGAAAAGAGTCAAACTTTTCATGTGTCGATGTTTTTCACTTGTCCTTTTGTCGGATTGTATGGTCATCTTTTGACTTCTCTCTCTCTCTCTCTCTCTCTCTCTCAAACCTTTTTATTTCAATTTATTAGCTAGATTTTTGTTAATAAGTATTTCTTTGCACGAATTTTGTCTTTATAACGCTTTCTCTGTTGATAGAATTGGTGAATTTTGACTTGGGATGATCATTTTCATGGGATCACATGGAAAAGTAATGTCACATTATGTCATTGTGTCTCACCTAGTACATTAGTAATGATTATGAATCCCCCATACTTCTAATACCCTTGCAAATGATCTGTTAGCGATTCTTGCTAGTGGTGCTTAGGATATGAAAATGGCATTGCTTTTCATCTATATCTCACTTCTAAGGGAAACGCATGACTTTGGAAAGAGTAGTGTATTGCAAATCTGATTTTGCACTTCCTTTATCCTTAATATTTTTTTCCTTTTTTTCTGGTTTTCTTTTGGGGTGGGGGGCAGATGATGAGAGTGCATTTACTTACACCGAGGGAACTGGTAAAGGGCCAAACAATTGGAGCCAAATCGATCCACATTGGAAAGCTTGTGGTCATGGGAAAATGCAGTCTCCTATTGATCTTTTGGACAGAAGGGTGCAAGTTTTTCCTGCTCTGGGAAAATTAAAAAGGGATTATAAAGCAGCTCCTGCTGTTGCGAGGAACAGGGGACACGACATTACAGTAAGATGCCATTGACTCTATGCTTTGTTATCCTTTCCCATAGCCATGTTTCAATATCAATTCAGTTAATATTTGAAACTTTCAATCCCATGAATGCATGAGTGGCATGGCCACCAGCCCAGATTGTCCAATCCAGACAAGTTTAATGATTATTAACCCATAACAGGTTATAGAAACATGCATCACTAGTTCCTATACATGATCAGTCTAAAGCTATGACTCCTTAATATATATATCTGATGGTGACGTGTACATCTATATGCTGACATCAATTGGTTTGATTTATAATTTAAAATAAATGTTTCGCCAGGTGGTATGGAAAGGGGATGCAGGAGAAATTAACATAAATGGGACTAACTACAAGCTGCTACAGTGTCATTGGCATTCACCCTCTGAGCATACATTCAATGGATCAAGGTCTTTTGTTTGCCTTTTTATTTTTTACAGTTTTCCGTCTGTTCATCTACCATACTAATTAATTTATGAACAAACCCACAACACTTTTTTTCCCCTACAAAAATGTAATGTCTGTTCACAAATATTTTCTGCAAATTCCATTTTCAGGTATGAATTGGAGCTCCACGTAGTTCATTTAAGCTCCAATGGACAGATAGCTGTTGTAGGAATTGTTTATAAATATGGCCGCCCTGATCCCTTCCTTTCAGAGGTAACTAGACGGATTTATCTTCAATTTGCTTGCACACATCCATAATGAAGACATTGAAGAGTGCATGTACGTGCTATTACTTAGGCACATAATATCGCCAAATGGGCTGCCTCCAGCTACGCCCGCCAGAAGCATTCCAGTGGCAAACCTCCGTCCCTCTCCCTTTTATCTCTCTTTTTCTCAGGGAAAAAAAATGCAAATATCTATTAAAGGAAAGACCGGCTGGAAGCCATATAGACATGGAAATCTTCAATCTAAACTGACATAATTCAAAGCCATGCTTGGCATCAATAATTTGTAAATTTTGGGGTATTACACCACAAGGATCTTTTTATGCATGCAATCGAAATGATTTGGAATGTACAAGTAATAACATATGTGATTATTTTTTAACTGTTTCCTCATCCCACCCCCTTTCTTTTTGACAGCTGTTCCACCACATAAAATCAGTAGGGGAAGAAGAGAGAGATTTGGGGATTGTTAACCCAGGACTAATTAAATTTGGGAGCAGAAAGTATTACAGATACATTGGTTCTCTTACAGTTCCTCCATGCACTGAGGGCGTCATATGGACAATGGTCAAGAAGGTCCTTTGCCAAACTCAATTGGTTATTGAAATGTTACACTTCACAATGCCATGCACTTTTACCTAGAGTAACAGGTTGATAACGGGTCAACCCGTTATGACCCGTTAAGAAAGTTAAAGTTACAATTATACCCTTATAACTAAAAATAAAATTGTTGGAATTTTAATTTCGATATTTTTGTTATTTTGAATTGTAATTTTAGACTTCTAGTTAGTTTTATAGTTTTTTATAGATATTGTGATTTTAACATTTATATAAAATTATACTAAATTTAATTAGGTCAAACGGGTTAATTTCGGGTTTGTTCGACCCATTTCCATAAAACGGGTCAAAACTTGATCCGACCCGACCAGTTATGTTAATGGGTTATGTTAGGGTTTGAGATTTTAACACGATAAGTTTAGTGGGTCGGATTAGGGTTGACCTATATAGTATAATATATATGTCTTGTCACGACACGAACACGATCCGTTAACACAATTTGACACTCAGTTTTACCAACATGTGACTTCTTTTGTATAGGTGAGGACAGTTTCAAGGGAGCAAGTGGCTGCTTTAAGGGAAGCTGTTCATGATGTAAGTTTATAAATATACTAGAGCCTCTGAAAAATAAACATTGTCATGACACATGTTCCCGGATGCTGAAAATTGACGGATGGTTTGTTCCTTTCACAGGGTTTTGAGGCAAATGCAAGGCCGACTCAACAATCAGATTCAATAGCAGTTGAGTTTTACACTCCAAGAGAGAATGGGGGTTCTACTTAGGTGCCAGTAAACCGATGGACGTCAACATATACCGGAGCAGAAGAGTTGTATAATTTTCATGTTTTGATCAGCTATCGATCTTTGTGTTTTAGTGATTAATGTCATTACTACTGTCTTCCTCAGTATCCCGGAACTGTCTCGAGTTACCTAAAGGGAGCCAAAAACAGATCAATAAACATTGACTTTTACCTAAAGACTGATTGCATCGCTCGTTATCGAATAGCAGAATGGGAAAGAGCTATGCATTGAAAAAACTGTCAGCAAATTACAGTCATAATAACTCTTATACAGGACTTTTACCAATGTACCGAAAGATATAGAGCTTTTACTAAAGCTGGAAATTTAAAGCAAATATCAGTTGCAGTGAAACACACTAAAAACCCTGGTCATTAACATCAAACCAATCCAAAAACCATTAACATCCTATGCAATCAGGAAGGGCAGAACAGTCAGCATGAAGGCCTCATATGTGAAACTTGCTGAACCAGAGTATGCCTTGTCTTTCTCCTTGAATTTCTCAGTTAGTCCCTACAAGATGCATGATTAACAGCCTTAAAAACCAAATGTTGAAAAAGTAAAATGTCCGGGTTCATGAACAGAAAGGAAACATCTCTTGGTCAACCATTTGCCATTCCACATTCAATAAACTATGAAAACAGTTCAATTTCTTCGATTGCCAGTACTCTCGGATTCAAAAATTTAAGAAATGCATAATTCAAACATGACAGTTATGCAACAATATTACTAAAATGAAAAGATTTCTTCTTTAGTTTGGTTGTGAAATCATACTAGGAAGGAACGTTGCTAGAATTCTGCAAGTGGATGTGATTCTCAACACTTAGGCCCGTTTGGATTCAAAGATAAGATGAGATGAGTTGAGACCGTTTGTGAATAGTAGTGAGATTTTTAGTTGAAATGAGATGAGATGGTTTCATCTCACCTCTGAATCCAAACAGGCTAAACACAACTCAAAAAGGTAAGTGGTGTTGAAAACAGAAAATGCCTTCTCCGGCTAGTGTAAAAACCAGTTACAATGGGGCCCTGCTAGACCCAATGTAATTAGTGCATTGGGAATGCAAGGGTAGAGACAACATTTCAATCATGGTAGTGATGATATTAATTACAAGACATGAGCTCACCTTAACTGTTAGACAGCACCTGCATTGCAAATTCAGAAAAAAAGGGAAGAAAATTCAGTTGATAATAAACAAAGAATATTCAAATTTGCAACTTACATATATATATATATGAGTAAGTAAAAGAGTATCAGATACTCCAATCAACCAACAAAAGATCGAAACAGTAAACAAAACATACTCGATGAAATTATCATATTCAATGGCCTTGCTTGTGCCTCCAGTTTTATCAAACTTAGACACAAGAAGATCCAAAACCAGTGGTGAGACAGCAAATCCCAGACTCTGAAGTGCCTCTCGCAACTCATTAGTATCAATCCTGCCACTCCCGTCCCTATCAAATCTCTCAAAAATGTCCTGAAGCAATTGAATAGAGTAGAAGATGATTAATCAAATATAGATTTGAAGAGAAAGATGTATCGTCTGTCAATTATAATTTAAAACTTTCCTACTTACCCTCCAACTCTGAAGACTGTAAAACACTGCAGTGAACTCCTTAGGTCCTACAGTAAAATCAGGTTTAGGAAAAAAAAATTAAAGTCAATAAACCTTGGAAGGAGTAGAACCGCTAGATTCAAAATAAGCTAAGCCCAGGCTTGAGTAAGTTGGCCATTTCAATGCAAAACTGACCTTATATGTATGTATCAGTTTTCAAGTGATCAAAATATCCATTTATGTAAATCAATTACTACAACTCTCGAACAAAAGAAGTGGCCTTATATGGGTTATATCTCCAGTTATAATTGGTAAAAGTACGGGATGCTGAAATCGTTACAAACTAACATGAATAACCTAGAAACTGCAAATTATAACTTTTGCCCAAAAAGTACAAAAGAATTCTTTTTTTTTTTTATTACTTCCACTCCCAAATTTTTTTTTTTTATTTTATTTTTATGTCAGGGAACCTCTCCAAGACAAGACCTTCGGACTCACCCCTGCAAAGTAAACATCGGTCCCGTGCACCGCACCCTCAGAAGTCAGAAGTTTCAAACTGGTTCAATCGCTGACTTTTCACCAATCACTCCCAAAATATATATATATATTTTTTGTCGGAAACCTCTCCAAGACATGGCCCTTCGGACCTACCTCTGCAGAGTAAACCTCGGTCTCATGCACCGCACCCTCTTGAGAGGGACCAGTGGCTCGACCACTCCCAAAATATAACTTCAATCATATAGCATATTCATCTTCAGGCGGTAACCCTGTTCAGTGTAATCCTATACAATTCTTGGATGTGTTTACTATTTTTTAGTTTGTACAAATTTTGACCATCACTACCATGGTTGGCCTTGGCCATATTTTATGAGACATGTAACATATATTCAGTAAGAAATTCAAGAGCCTACACAGGAGTCCATTTTGGTCCTACAGGTCGCAAACATTCTGCCATATGAGCTAATATATACTTGCGTAAAAAAAAAAATTAAACGATTGCCTTTCTATTGTTTATTTACGAAAATTTCTCGCCAACTAATTTTATTGAAATTTTATCAAAAATAAATAAGCAGCTAAAAACAAAACGCATGCAATCAACCACTGGGCCCGCGAATTTAATTGGGCCCATCCCAGTAAAGACACCGGCAGCTATCACACAGTTATTGGCCCATCCCAATAAACCACTCCAAGGACACAAAATATCAGAGGCCAGATTCATAATTTTTGAAGAAAAATCGAAACGAAGGGAGGGTATTATGGGCATTTCGATCTGTGACGCAATCCTCTACATACCACGAGTCAAAACACCAAGCACTCTGGTCAACCAGAACGGAAGTCGTTCCCGTAAATCGGAGGACACCCAACTCACCCGGCGCAATTTTTCACAGCACGCCGGGATTTCCCATTCCTCGACGCAATTCGGAACATTCAGATGTTTCTTTACCGAGCAGAACTTACTTCACCGAGAGAGTAAAACCAGAGTTCTCGATCCCTTACGATTGCTAACTTTACACTACCATACATGAGAGACAGAAAATCTGACCGATTTTCCTGGCGTTGGAATTGGTGAAGAGGTACATGAGAAGATGGACGGTCCTCAAGCTAAAGCTCTGATTGTAAGAAGACAGCGCCCTCTGCAACTCCTTATCGTCGATAATCCCGCTGCCATCTTGGTCAGCAATCCGGAAGCAAGCGATTACGTTGGGATCGGTGCCGGGCGGGAAGTTGGAGGGCACCAGTGAGCCGAAGGGGTTGGAATAGTTCTGCGCCGATGGGGGATATCCAGAGGCGGCGGAGGAAGCTTGTTCCTTGGGGGGCTTGTGGTCGTAGGGCGAGGCCGGGGGGGCGGAGCCGTAGGGTTGGGCCACGGGGACATAGGGGGACTGGCCGTGTGGCTGTGGTTGGTGTTGAGGTGGAGGTGCCCCGTAGGGGGAGGAGCCATAGGGTTGGCTTCCAGGCGGCGCACCATAGGGGGTGGCGCTGCCCTGTGGTGGGGGTGCCCCGTAGGGGGAGGAGCCATAGGGCTGGCTTCCAGGCGGCGCGCCGTAGCCGTAGCCGGAGCCGGGAGGATGGTTTGGGTGTCCTGACATTTTCCTTAGAGAGCTGAGGGGGTGAGGCAGGTTGGTATTGAATCTGAGATAGATTAGATAGGATCGTTTCGTTCAAACTAGTCGGTAGTCACCGTTTTCTCGTACGTGTTCTCATCCGATGGGCGAGTCATGCGACTTCGGGCTCCCAGCAAGATGTGATTACGAAATTGCCATCTTTTGTTCTGACTTGGACCATATTTCGTCCTGATTTATTTTCTAGTGCATTATTATACTCACCTCTCCAATATGTAATATTTTTATGAATTAATCTTTGCATCATCCTACACATCACACACCATAATTTTTTTAATTTTTTTTATTTATTTTTCTTATTAAATGTGTATTATATGAATGATGAATAAAAAAATATAAATGTTTCAAGAAGGCTAGAATATAAAAAAAATTGAAAAAAAATTAAAAAAAATAAAAAATAATTTAGTGTGTAGTGTGAGGTTGATGCATAGCAGTTCTCTATTTTTATTAAGAGAAATTCTTTGCATCCGCTGGTCTACCAACACACACTTCCCACATGTGACGTGGCAGGCCTGGTTTGCTGCGGACCGGATGGAAAATGAAATCCCCAACTTATTCCCTCCCTCTCGTTCCCTCCCTTTCGTTCGCCCCCCCTCATTCCCAGCTCTGGTCCTCTTCCTTCCCTCCCTTTCGTTCCCCCCCTCTAGTTCTCTTCAACTCGACGAAAGACCCAAAAAAAGGAGAAACTCCCATTCCCTCCCTCTGGTTCTCTTCCACTCGACGAAGACCAAAAAATAAAAGCAAACAGAAACCCCCCCATGTGAGACAAAGTCCCCGACCCCATGCGAGACGATTCCCTACTGAAGGCCCCTCAGATCTCTCCTTCTCTCCCACTCGACGAATATCCCTCCGACAGAGACGTGTCCCTCCCGAATCACCCTCGGATCTCTCCTCTCCCACTCGACATAGCCCCCTCAGACCCAGCAACTCGGAACCAAGGGTGCGTGCAGAAACTCTGCCATTTGTTCTTCAAAATTTTCAGATACCTCATTTGTTCTCTGTGATTCTAGGGTTTAAACCGTACATTTTTTTACTCTGCCATTTTGACGCTGGTAAGCCCTCATTCTTCTTCTCTGTTATGCTAGCATGTTGTGAATTGATATACTTGGATAATTTGTATTGATATATTGTCTATTGATATGCTGTGATTTGCAATGTATTAAGTTTTATGTTTCTGAAAGTGCAAATCATAGTTGCTGTGTATTAAGCTTTATGTTCCTGAAAAATGCTAATCATAGTTGCTGTGTATTAAGCTTTATGTTTCTGAAAAATGCTAATCATGGTTGCTGTGTATTAAGCTTTATGTTTCTGAAAGTGCAAATTATAGTGTTGCTGTGTATTAAGCTTTATGTTTCTAAAAAATGCTAATATTAGTTGCCCTAGTCAATAAGTGCTCATCACATAGGTTAGAATTCTGTTTATGCTGGAATAGAATGAAATTGAGGGTCTTTCACTAATTTTCAGTTTATGTGGTTTTTCCAGCATTACTTTTAAGTTAAGTTTTAATTAAATTTTCAATCATGTTTTGGATGTCTTATAGCCTGACTCTTACATTTTTTTTTTCAAGATAACTGCTAAGACAACACAACAAATCTTTCAAAAGCTATCTGAAACACATTAAAGTCGCTCAAGTTGTAAAGAATGCCTGAATGCCTTATGATTTTGACTGAGATGCAAAAATGCATAAATATCACATTCAGATATGTATAAGAGAAAGGATAATATGTGAAATTTTATATATCTTTGTTTATTGAATACAGAATAATGGAAGATGAGACAATGCTCTTTTCAGTCACTAAATAAATTCAAGACTATATATTGTAACCTCATGAAAGCATTAGGCACATCAGAGGAAGAAAAGGCAATAGGAAAGCATAGGCACATCGTGGGGTGCACCTCCTTCATCGTCAGCACACCAAAAATCTAATAAATTCTTAAGGAGTAGTATATGTTAGACATTATCCCAATGTAGACTTTTACACGGAAATGGGATTGATATACATTTCATTAATTGCATGTTGTTGGCTGTTTAGGAAGTGCATTCTATTTTTAAGGTTTGAACTATGATCTTCTGGTTGATCTGCCGCATTGATGTCGTCGTTAATCCGGGGGAGACTCTTTAAAAATTTGAACTTGTAGTTGATTTTTCAGAATTACGCATGGCATCAACCCAATCATCATCGTCTGTACTTGATGATTTTGTGTTTGCCACACCAAGTTGTTGGTGTGGTTCGAAAGCCAAGCTAAAGATATCATACACTAGCAAAAATCCCCAAAAGGAAATTTTTGGTCTGCCCAAACTATAACACGTTAAAGTAACTTATCATGGTAATCAAGTAATTAAATGTTTGTATATCACTGATCAAAAATTAAATGTTTGTATTGTGTGTAGGGAGAAGCGAGGAGCTATGAATTTTTTGTTTGGGTGGATATATTTCACTTGCTAGAGGAAAACATTCGTACAAGAGAGAATAAAGTTTGGGAGATGTGTGATGACGTATTGCTACGCAAGCATGAAGTTCGTAAAAGGGAAGATAAAGTACGAGAGAGAGAGACAACTCTGAAAAAAGAAAATAGCAAATTATTGTGTTTTTATTGGGTTGTCATATTTATAATAATTTTCGCTTGGTTCGGATAAATTTGTATATAAATACAATTATGTATTGTACATAAATTTTTGAATGGGGGTCAACTGTAATGGTACTCCTATGTTTTGGTTATGATGTTCAAAATGAGTATCTATATGTTCATTAAATTTTCATTTCTAATGATGAGTTGGGTATTGAAAACATGGACATCAACCTGAACCAACCATGCATGCACAATATCCCCATTCAAGAGGTACAATTTACAAGTTTTAGCATGCAGTTGTAGCACTAAAAATGTTGTGCTTGCAGTTTTAGCTTTGCAATATTAGCATGACAATTACGTGGCAGGCCTTGCAGTTTTAGCATGCTGTAGTACTGCTGTATCACATTCATGCACTCTTCTAAATTATTTTTGGTCACCGTAAACAATGAGCATTGTCCAACCACCACTGGAAATTAGTAGATAATATCAATATCTCAAGGAGTACATAAAGAACATAATGCAACAACACCACAATAACTTTACAATCTATTGACAAATTCGGGTTTCTGGAATCTTCAATCTGCAATGAAATTTTACTTCTCAAGATAATCATCATAACGTGACCATCCATAGGAACACAATCTGTACATAAAGATCTGGTCGCACTTCCGAGTTTTAAACAAACATTACAAAAATAAATTTTAAAACAGCCTATAATACATAAGCCTTTGATTTCTTCCATAGTCAAGCCCGAATGGAAGTTATTCTCCGACTGCAACAGCACCAACACCACCAGCATATTGACAGATGCCAATTTGCAAATCTTCAAGATGCAGAGAGATTTGACTTACAATAACATAGACATCAACATGATCAGAAAAGAAACACAATCTGCACATAAAAATTCTGCAATGCATATTGAAAATTTGGTGTTAGTTATGTTGAAAAAAATTATCAATGCATCAGTTATATAGAAGCCAATAATCTTCAAGATAAAAGTAATAACTCCATCATTACACCAATCTGCACATAACAAATAGACATAAATGCAAAATAGAGCACAACAAAACCCATGATGGAATACCACAACTTTAAAATTATTAAAATACAGCAAATTGGTCTCTAGAGAAAGGAAAGAAACAAACCTTTGCATGTAGCCCGTGATCAATGACACAGATAACCAACGTACACAACCAAGCTACCAAAAACCCTCTGCATGTAGACCAGTCGGCTCAAGCTACCAAAATGCCCTCTCCAAGACGTAAAAAAAAGAGTACTGGAGCATATTGACAAACTGCCTGAATACCAAAACTTCATCTCCAAGAGATACAAAAATCATAACTTTGCATATTGACAAACTACCAAAACTTTCTCTCCAAGAGGTACAAAACATCTTACCTTTGCTCCAAAGACAAACTACCAAAAATTTCTCTTCAAGAGGTACAATTTACATCTTACCTTTGCATGTTGACAAACTACCAAAAATTCCCAACATCAACCAGGGAATCACCAAAGATAAAAGAAGCTCCCAACCTTCTCTTGATGATCATCAGCCATTCCAAAACAACACAAATTGAATAACAAAACAATCACGACGAGGCAATGGGTTAACCACAGAATCAACATCATTAGGCACGGAACAATTTCAAAAAAATTACCACGGACCGAATAAGAACATAAAGCAGCCAACTAATTGGATTGGGGCAAGTAGTTAATAAGGCTGTGCATCTTTGAAAAAATCACAATGAAACCATCAAGCTTGACATAGATAATTATATAAATTGGACAACTAAAACAGTGGCCAAATTACCGATTATTCACCCTCAAACAAGTAAATCAGTTTTTTTCCCATATTGTAAACCAATTAACAAAAACCAATTTTTATTTAAACCAATTAACAAATATAATAAACCCGAAAAAAAGAGGTGGTAAAATCGCAGAAAAACCCTAGCATAGGAAATAAGATGAAATCATAAACTACTGCCAAACAATCGATAATCAAAACCCCAATAGACAACAAAAAATATTTTAGCATTAATAAACAGAGTGACTAACAAACAGAGTGACAAACCCTACAGACCAGCTGAAGCGAGGGACAGGGAGAGGCGCTAGACAGATGGACGGTGTCGCTGGCAGACAGCGAGCAACCCGGGGTGGGGCTGGCAGATGCCGGGCAACGCAGGGTGGCGCTGGGCAAGGTTGGAGGTGGGTCTCGCGTGTTGGGCTTTGCTCCGTTTATATAAATCGCGGGAGTGGCGGCGCTAGGCAGTCGGACACCGTCGCGGGTGGAGCTGGGCGGAGGGAGCCGACGCGGGGACCTTGCAACGGAGGATGGAGGTTTCGCGCGATGCCAAATTCGAATTGGTTAGACCGACAGTAAGAATAGAAAAATAAGAGAGAGACGGAATAAAAATGGACAGACGACAAAATTAAAAAATAAATTAAAAAATTAAAAAACACCCCACACGTCAGGTGTGGGGTGTGGGATCAGCCCAGTTACTGATCCGTAGTAATACTCTTTTTTAAATGAATTAATCTTTACATCATCCTACACACCACACACCATAAATTTTTTTTTATATTTTTATTTGTTTCTCTTATTAAATGTGTATTATATGGATGATGAATAAAAAAATATAAATATTTCAAGAAGAGTAAAATAAAAAAAAATTAAAATAAATAAAAAATAAATAAAAAACACATTGGTGTGTGGTGTATAGGATAATGCATAGCAATGCTCTTTTTAAATATATATAAGTCTTTTTAACTGATAAATAAAAAATATTGTTGCTTGTAAATATATGTCACATCAGCTTATATAGAAATAATGTTGATGCTTTAATTTCTCTTATGAATATAAGATATCTTACAATAATATGTAAGACTCGTGTTACGAGTCTCCAAATCAATTTTAATATGTAATTGCTTAGGATATTAACCCACGTGGTAAAGGTTGATGTGCTATAGAGCACCGACAAACCTTTGTGGTAATTAAGGAAGTGTTATAAATATTACTCCATCCATATATTTGTAAATATCAATGTAAATAGATTAAAATATGTATTTAAATGTATGAAATATGTTGAGATGAGTTTAATTTTTTTATAAAAAGTTAAAAAAATAGTAAATCTTGTCAATAATTGATTTGAGATGGATTTAGATGTTTGGGGATTAATCTCCATTATAATACTCCTATTTTTTTTTTTTTACACACCATTATTTAAATAATTTTTTAAACTAAAATGTGTACCAAAACATCTTATTTTCAAACCAGCCAAATTTTAACTTTTTTTCTATTTGGAGGTTAATAAAAACATCAAGTAGAAACTCCATTTTACGAGGGATTCTAAAAAATAAAAATATTTTAATTATAAATAAATTTTATAAAAGCAGATCTAATATATCAAATCAAACAATAATAGTTTGTGAGATTACTTTTATATGATCTCTTTATTATTATAGTAATTTTCTTTTTTTCAATTCCAATGCAGTTCTCCGTATGAGCGTGGCATAATCATGTTTTTTATATATTTTTTCCAAAAAACTTATCACGAGTTAATTTGGTCTTTTGCCAAAAAGTTCACATCTTTTCTATATTTTTATAAACACAAGATTATCTCAACAATTTTAATAAATGTCTCTAGAAACCTATTAATAAGTAAATTATGTACATAGAGCGGTGCTAGAGCCACCGCTGGTAGCTCCCGCTGGGAGCTACCGCTGGCTCTAGTAAGTACTTTTATGTGTATTTTTTTAATTCTTTTTTTATATAGATGTTTTTAATAATTTTAAATATTTTAAAAAAATAAAAAAAATTCACAATATTATTAAAAAATACTTTCTTAATCACTAAGTAAAAAAAAATTATTAAAAAATACTTCCTTAATCACGAAGTAAAATAAAAAAAATTATTTTTTTATTTTACTTTATGATTAAGAAAGTATTTTTTAATAATATTATGAATTATTTTTATTTTTTTAAAATATTTAAAATTGTTAAAAATATCTATATAAAAAAAAAATTAAAAAAATACACATAAAAACACATTATAGAGCCAGCGGTAGCTCCCAGCGGTGGCTCTATCTTTATTCTATGTACATAATTCCAAGTACATATTAAAATCCTCACTTCATCGATGTGGGAAAAATAAATGGATATATAAGAGAAGTCAATTAATATTGGTAATGATATTCCGATTTGTCATTACTCGTTTTAAATAACAGCATAAGCTCACATGTTGGGCTTGTCCGAGTTGACAAATAATAAAAAATAATGGTACTTTATCTTCTTGTTTTAATTTTTAATTTTGATTACTTATATATTTAATTTTTTTATTAAATTTTTACTTGTTGATTAAAAAAATGACTATTAGTGTATTGATATTTTTTAAAAAAATATTTAAAAATATAAAAATATAAAATACATGAATTTTATTTAGGCAGCACGCTCAACGATTACTGCAAGACGACAACCAAGCATTACTCAATAATAAACTAGCCGTTGTATTCTGACTTTGAAGTGCTAAGTTGGCAAGACAGTTTAGAAGATAACTCAACATCATTAACCTTTAGAACGATGCATGGGTGAGTTTTATAAGCTTTGCTACGTACAGTTATTTTTGTGTATTATTTGTGTACTTCATTAATGTGATTGACTGTGTCAATTTTTTTTAATATGCATAAAAGGCTGCACATAGAATTTTTGGAGTTTTATATGCATTTCATATAAAGCGAAAATTTATTTAAAATATAATTTATCAATTTTTTAAAACATTAACTTATATGAATGATAATCACAAAAATATAACATAAAAAATGAGTAATATTAGATGCAATGTTAATACGTGCAAGTCGCACGCGTTCCCTTTAAAAAAAAATGGAGTCTATCGTTAAAAAAATATTTTTTATATGAGTCTTAAATTTATCTATCATTTTTTTCAAATGAGAAATGATATTTATAGTCATGAAATGAGCAAACGCCGCACACTTATTTGAAAAAAAATAAATAAAGATGTAGCCCACATAAAAAAATATTTTTTTAATAATGAATTCTACTATTTTTTTAAAGGACTGCATAGTATTTACACAATCTATGATTGTAACTAGTATTACTTTATCTCTCACTATTTTAATGTTATGATTAAATTAAATTATTCACATTTAATCTCTTTATTCTAAAAATGGTTTGAAAATATAATTAAAAAGGTAACAATTTGTTGGTGGTGTAATCTACAATTGTAAATTGAACATACTAGATTTGGTAGAATGACTCCCACTTCTCCTTGCTAAAACACACAAAGCTCCATCCCATCAGAGGGACTGTCACTAACTCACTGGCTCACATCCCATCTCTTTCGGTGGTTCTCCTCCTAACCACTAGGCCTAAAAAATTTGGATCCGACCAAGATTCTTGCTCATATTTTTTTCTTTTAAATTTTTGTTTGCTTTGCTTCTTTTTGTACTGCATTTGCCAAAAGAGTAACGGCGGATACAAATTTTAAATAGATAAATTTTACTTAAATTTTTTGTAAAAATAATGAGTCTAACTAAAAAATAATAATTTTTTATATTTTTTTAAGGTGAAATTTATTTATTTTTATAAAAATTTAGACGCGACTTATCTATTTAAAATTTATACAAATAATTCGAGAAAAAAATGAGTTATTTTATTTATCATCTTTATATTAAAAAAATAAAAAATAAAAAATAAAAAAATTGCGTAAGAATATAATTTTTTAAAACAAAATACTCCCTTAAAAAAAAAGAAAAAAGAAAAAAAAAAAAAAANTTATCCTACGCACCCTCCATTCCGTTCCCTTTCCCTTTCAGGACTGCTCTAGGGTTAGGGCTTATTATTCTTCCCCTCTCTTTAGCGACCCAATTCTCCATGCTCTTCGGCGAGCTAGGGCTTCGTCTCCCTGGGTTAGCTTCGGAGACTTTTCGCGCCAAAGCACATGGACCACAGGAGGCAATCCAGGGACTCTCTCTCGTACTCCAATCTCTTTAATCTTGAGGTTTGTCGTATTGGTTTTGCTATTTGCAAATGGGTTCTGTTTTTCTGAAGTTGCTGCCTCTTCTGTTCTTGTTTAACTTGGTTATTTGTAGAGAATTTAGGTTCCTTTTTTATTCAATTTTGCATTATTAGAGATTTTATGTTGTGTCTCGTTGCTAAAATTGTTATTTGGTTATGTAAGTTTATAGTTTTTTTTTTCCATGGTTTTTCTTTTTAAATCTTAATGTTGGGTGGTATTGTAGTCCTTGACGAACTTTCAACTTCCACAAGAAGATGATGATTTTGATTATTATGGGAATAGTAGTCAGGATGAGAGCAGAGGTAGCCAAGGTAGGCTTCGTTCTTAATTCTTTGACTTGAAATCACAATGATCATCTGGATTTATGTGTAATTGGTAGAAGTCATTTGGGATGGGAAGATGTGAACTTATGTATGCATGAATGCATTGTGCCTTTTGGTTTGTTATCCAAACAGGTGGAACGATTATGAAACGTGGAAATGGGACTTTGCGTGAAAGGGAACAGGGTTTGTTAAGGAAAAGGAAGCATTTGGAAAATAGTGAAGATGAGGACGATGACAGTTATTATGGGACAAAAATTACAGAGGATAGGTATCGATCAATGCTCGGAGAACATATTCAAAAGTATAAGAGGAGGTTGAAGGATTCTTCAGCAAGTCCAGCACCAACCAGGGTGGGAGCCCCGGTTCCAAGGAGTAATCTGGGTTTAAAAACTAGGAAACTGGAGAATGAGCAGCGAGGAGTATTCAATGAAGTGGAAACCATGTCGGACTGGCTCAATGATATTAATCGTCAAAAACAAGGGAACAATCGTGAACCAAATTTTGCACCACTCAGTGGCACCGAAAGGTTAATCATCTCCTCTGGTTTTTTTATGAGTTTTGTGTTCCCTATCTTTTGTCTTCTTTTTGGAACATCCTCTACCTTTTACTTTGAATGATATATTTTCATTTATGTACCCTTAGCAGAACAACATATGAACCGGCCTTTTTAGACATTGGGGATGGTATCACCTATAAGATTCCTCCAACTTATGATAAGTCAGCACCATCTCTGAACTTGCCAAGCTTCTCAGATATCCAGGTGGATGAGTTTTACTTAAAGGGTACATTGGACTTGGGGTCCTTAGCTGCAATGATGGCCAATAATAAAAGGCTTGGGCCTAGAAACCGGGTGGGAATGGGGGAGCTGCAGCCCCAGTACGAATCCCTTCACGCAAGATTGAAGGCTCTGTCAGCTTCTAAATCATCCCAGAAGTTCAGTCTCAAAGTGTCTGATATCGGGTTGCATTCCTCCATCCCAGAGGGGGCAGCTGGAAACATAAAGCGATCCATTTTGTCTGAGGGTGGTGTTTTGCAGGTTTACTACGTGAAGGTTTTGGAGAAAGGAGACACATATGAGGTTTGTATATTACTTTCTGTTTTTTATGAAATGTTTTGTTTTTTTATTCTGAGGAGGGGGTAGTGTAATTCTCATATTTTCTACGTGGGGCTGGGGATGGAATTTTTTCATTCAGCTTTGGTTCTTTTGTGCTGCAGATAATTGAACGGTCTCTACCTAAGAAGCCAAAGGTAAAGAAAGGCCCCTCTGTGATTGAGGAGGAAGAAAAGGAGAAGATTGGAAAAGTTTGGGTAAACATTGTAAGAAGAGACATGCCAAAGCATCATAGGATTTTTTCAGCTTTTCACCGAAAGCGACTAATTGATGCCAAGAGGTTCTCAGAAAACTGTCAAAGAGAGGCAAGTGTTATGCTATTTGGTGCATTTCTTTCCAAGATTTATTTTCAATTAGCATGTAGGATGTGGTTATCTGTTCTGCGAACTTTAGGATTGGTTGATTTCATCCTTTGTTGTTTTATATCCTGAAGCTGTTGTGCCCGCTGTTTCTTTTACCAGGTGAAAATGAAGGTGAGTAGATCACTTAAATTGATGAGAGGTGCTGCAATTCGCACAAGGAAATTAGCTAGAGATATGCTGCTGTATTGGAAGCGAGTAGATAAAGAGATGGTATATTTCCTTTCCTCTATGAATTTTTATTCAAGTAGCTGGACTATACATGATACAACCTGTCAGAGGAGTAATTTTATCTGCTATTTATGTGAGACAGAATGTAGCATTACCATGCATCCACGTGTGTGTGTGCACACACACATTCTCTCTCTTCTTTTACCTCCACTTCCTTAGTTCCATGTATAATTATGTTGATTGTTATAACTTTTATCCATGCATTAACCTAATATTGCATGCTTGTTCATCTGAGGGGCTCCCGGCTCAAGTTCTTTTCATTAAGTTTTTTCAAAGAGATTAGTGTTTTAGTCCAGTTCGAGGTACCGTGTTGGTTGGCTGGATGGGGCTGTGCAGAGAGGTAGTTATAGAACAGAAGGTATTTGAGTTCAGAAAGGAGAATGAAAGGTGGTGG
>QEOT01009459.1:0-18290 GCA_003123785.1 Pterocarya stenoptera
GAGAGAGAGAGAGACCGCCGGCGAAACAAAGGGACGGCGAATTTGACGGTGTTTTTACGGGATGGAAGGCAAGAGGGAATGGTTAACGGCTTTGTCCGAATACGCTGTCCCGAGTCTCCCGACTCCTGAATCGGGTTTGGTTTGAAATATATATTCCTCCCCAAATTATCATTCTCATTTAAATTATCATCTACTCTCATTTTTACATATAAATTAAATATAAATATTTTTAAATTAATCATTATAATTTTTTTAAATTTACAATTATTATTTTTTTAAATTTTTAAATAAAAAATAAAATTAATTTTTTTAAAATTTTAAATAAAATAATATTATAAATTTTATTTTAATAATATTTTAACTTTATAATATTTTTTATTTAATTTTATATTTTATATTTTTAAATTTTAAAAACATTCAATTTAAAATATTTTGTTATTATTTATAAATTATTTTATTACTGTTGATAAAATTCTCGCAATAAACTACGTGTACGTGTGCTTTTGGCGTTTTCCAAACTTTAGTCAACACCTGTGACGCTAATTTGTGTAGAGATGAGTTAAAATAGTTTGTAAATAGTAGAAAATAATATTTTTAAAATAATAATTTTTAATATTATTATTGTTTTGATACTTGAAAAAATTAAATTATTTATTCTATTTTGTATAAAAATTTAAAAAAGTGATTTTGAAATTTGAAAAAATTAAATTGTTTATTATATTTTATATTAAAATTTGAGAAAGTTTGTTTTGAGATTCGAAAAAAAAATTTATTATATTTTGTGTGAAAATTTTGAGAAAGAGGCAATAATGAAGATGAGATGAGTTGAGGTGATTTATGAATTAAAATCATCCATAGCTACTCTCGCTTGTATTATTAAAATCTTAACTATTCTTAATTTATCTCATTTCATTCATCTAATCATTATAATTTTTTTAAAATTTTTATATAAAATAAAATAAATAATTTAATTTTTTCAAATCTTAAAACAAAAATAATATTAAAAAATATATTTTAATAGTATTTTATTCAACTTTTAACTTAATCTCAATTTATTTCATCTCATTTCACTTCATCTAAAAACCAAACTATCCCTTAACGTCAATATAGTTACACGAGGAGATATGAAAGTATTTATTTATATTTTAACACTGCTTAATAATTTTTGTCGTAAACGATAATGTTCATCCAACCAAGCATATGGGTTCGTAAAGGGTGATACTGTTGGATTTGAATCGTGAGATTTACAAGGATACTTATAATATTTGTAAATAATAAAAAAATAATTTTAATAAAAATATTTTATTCAACTTTAAAAAAAGAGAATAGATAAATAAATAAAAATATTATAAATTTAAAAAATTATTTGAATATAATTTTATAATATTATTTTCATTTTGAAATTTATAATAATTGTATTTTTTGTGTGTTTTATTTAAAAATTTAAAAAAATTATAATGATTAGATAATGATAAAATAAAAATTTAAAATTTAAAATTATTTCATATTTAAATAATATTTATGAATAAAATATTTAAGAATACTTATATTTCCAAACAAAACTTTAATTAACCAAGCATAAAGGTTCGTGAAGGGTAACACCGTTGGATATAACCTATTTAATTAATTAAATAACTCGTTAATTCCGTACCAAGTTAATAAAGGGTTGGAGTCAGGTTTGGGTTTTATAAAGTCAATTAGTCAAATTCAAATCATAAGTTAAGCTCAGTCAACTTAATTAAACGGAGCTTAGAAAAATAGTTTTATTATACAACTTCTACTACACTCCACACTTTATATTTTTTTTAAATTTTTTAACTTTTTAATATTTTTTTATTTTATTCTTTTTAAACTATTTCAAATTTTATATTCTTAATTAAACGGATAAAATTCTTAAATCCTAACTTATTAATTTTATTTTTTATTTTTTCATATGTATAAGGCATTTTACAATGATGGTATTCATGCTTTTTTATTGAGGTTAGATTTAAATGTTGAGATGAAAATTTTTAATTTAAGATGAAAGTTATAAATTAAATAAAATATTATTTTTTAATATTATTATTGTTTTGATATTTGAAAAAGTTGAATTATTTATTATATTTTATGTAAAAATTTAAAAAAATTGTAATGATGAGACGAGTTGAAATGAGAATTTTATTTTTGAAAAAGCTTCCAAACCTAACCTAAATCTTTCGTCGGTTGATGTTCACTTAGGCTTAGTGAGCTTGTCGGGAAGGGGAATGGATTATCTTTGTGATTTTAGTTAGCACGTAGTCTTGTTTGGAATTCGAAACAATCTTAACTCATTTTATTTCGTCTCGTATAATAATTATAATTTTTTCAAAACTTTCAAATAAAATATAATTAACAATTCAGTTTTTTCAAATTCAAAAGTAAAAATCATATTAAAACATGATATTATAATAATATTTTATTTAACTTTTAACTCTTATCTCAATTCAACTCACTATCCAAACCTCCCCAAGCCTCGTTTGGTTATACAATCAAATTCTTACATAAAATATAACAAATAATTCACTTTTTCAAATTTAAAAATAAAAATAATTTTGTAATAATTTTTTATTTAATTTTTATCTCATATAACCAAACGAGACCACATCTTTTGACTTGGGGACTTTGATAATTGATGCTTACATTTATCTATTTTGACTTTGTTTACGCAAAACATTTTCCAAATCTTTTGACATTTGTACTGAATCAGACTTTCATAAGAAATGTTGACATTTATCTATTTTGACTTTGTATATGCTGACATTTGTCAAATCTTCTGACATTGATTATTAATACAATTAATGCTGACTTTGTCTTCTGACTATTTATGAATAATTGTAAAAAATAATGAGAATATATGAGAAGCATTGAAAATATTTGTGAATAATTAAAAAAAAAATAGAATATTAAATAATAATAAATAGTAATTAAAAGTAAGTGAAAATTAATAATAAAATAAAAAATAATAATAATAACTTGTCCTTAAGACACAAGAATGACTCACATACAATGATTATGATAAAGAATTGAGATCACTACTAATTTTTTGTTTAAATCATTTTTCATAATTAAGAAAAAAATAGATAAATCATGTAAATTACATAATATATATGCTATTAATGAAGAGTGTGGATCTACGTGATGCATTTATCTATTTTTAAATTAAAGCAAAATTTTTTGAACGACATTAATAAGTCATGCCATTATTAAAATTTTAATACAATTGTTTAAATCCTCGTCATATCGATTCCAACAATTGCATTATTATAAATGAAACAGTTTTGGCTATGCAACGTGCATTATAATTCAACAAATGTGGGAAATTTGGACACTTACCCCGCTAATTTTAGGATTTTTTTAATGACTAATCTCATTGTGTTATCATTTTTTATTTTATTTGTGTAAGGGGTTTCTCCCCTATATGTTAGCGGGAATGAGAAGGGCTACTAAGAGAATGAAAAACGAAAGTCCAACCCAGCAATAATAAACTCTTCAGCCCAGCCCACTAGTAGGCCCCCCTAGTCGCAACCTTCATAAGAGAGCATATTGCAAGGGATGGGACTCGTCATCCTGGAGCCCCATTTAATAGCGTCCAGTCCTTGAATACCTGTTTGCTTAACGGACGAGAAGTAAGAGGATCCTCGATCATCTGACAAGGAGACATTGACGAATTACCAAAGAAGTCAGCGAGATAAGGTAAATTGGAGAACTACACTGCATTAATGACATTACTATCTGAGATACACGCCACATCAATGACGCTGTCATAGAGGCACGCCATATTAAATGAATATGATAGAAAGAATAGTAAAAGGACACGGACTCCATGGGAGCAGACACGATTGGTCTCTCCAGACTCTTGGTATAAATAGCAACTCTCAGGTACGAAAAACTATTTTTAATCCTGAAATCATTTCACTTCTTTGTAACTTCCAAGATACTTTACTAACTTCAGCATGGGAGACTCCTGGTCCCAAGACTGCCCTCTCTTAATTGTCTTCTTCTCTATTTTTGCAGGTCTACTTTTGAAAATCTGAGTTGCTAGAACCTAGCCTAAAGACATATGAAACACGACGTTAACAATTTGTTTTTTGAAATAAGTCAGAGTTATTATAAAAATGCTTAAATTAAGAGGTTAGGATTATAAGATTGAAAAATAATAGTAATTAATTTTTTTAATAATAGTCTTATGTAATGATTTTGGCAGATAAATAACATTAAAAATTAAAGTATAATAATTCAAAAAATTGCTAATAATATTTTTAGTTAAGAAATAATATTTATAGTCATAGAATATACAAACGTTTTGAAAAAGTAAGTAAGAAAATATGGGATTCATTTGAAGAGATTAATTTTTTTAATAATAAATCTTATTTTTGTTTTCAAGAAAAATATCTGATAATTGTATATAACATTATTTTTTAGATGGAGGTTGGCAATAAAACCGCACGAGAAGTGGCCGAGGTTAGAGCATTCTCATTAGATTATGCAAATGCAAATGTAAATGCAATGAGGGGTTTGGCTAATAAATCTTCAAAATAGTCTACATTGGATTACAAAAGGATATGATTTTTAGCTACAGTAATTTGGAATTGATGGTTATATTTGGTGGTCATTGTAACAAAACCAAATTTATTAAAAAATATTTTCAGGTATTTGTTATTTCCTTTGCTTTTCTTATGCACTATTTCTCCATTTCTTATTTCAGTCCTTTGCTTCTCTTCTGCACCATTTATTTCGTTTCGAGGTTTTTTGGTTTTTGCCTATTATTGCTAGGTTCAATCTTTTAGATTTAGGATTTTTTTTTTGGGGGGAGGGGGGGATTTGTGTTTTGTTTTAGTCCTCTCAGGACTGGGATTTGAGCTGGAAACAAAAAAAAAATTAATGTGTGTTTTTTTAGGTAAAAACATAATAGATAGATGTATTTTTTTTAATGGTGTTGTATTAAATATTTAGAATGTATTTGTTGCACTGCAGAAATATTGCTCTCCACTTGTATTAATGTATTTCCATATAGCTTTTAATTTAGAAAAAAAAAATAAAAAGATTGAAAAAAAATTTATTAAATTTATAATATAATAATATTAAATTTATAATATTTTATTATTATTTTAAATAATAAATAAATAACGTAGAAATAAATTTTGAATGGAATAATCAAATACAAAATCATATCATATTATACAAATTTTAAAAATGCATATGCTCTTGCCAACACTAGGACCTGAAAGTTTTTTTTTTTTTAAACTACTACGAGTCCATGACCCGAATTCTAGAAGGGTGCTGCTCAGTGCTTATCACCCGCGATAAACCCCATTGCCGCTGACAAAGAGAATCTTTTGATTTCCCACGGAAATAAATGCAACTTTCTCAAACGCCATCAATTAAACAAAGAAAAAGAAAAGCCCCCGAAAGTCTCTATATTTATTCATTAATCTAAATTTAAAAAGTTATTAAATTTTCACACAGCTCCCTGCTCCCCTGTATTTAGTCCAAGCAGGCAGGCACAGATCTAGATCTTGCTCCAAGAGATCTCTCGGACTAAGCCGCGCGTTCTTATTAGTCCCAGGTAAATCTTCTCTGCTAAATTTTTAATTTTCCAGTGCTTTCAGAGTATGTTTTCTGGATCTGCTTGGAAGCATGTATTGCTGTGCATCTTTTGCAAGCTTGCCCAGAGGTTCATTATTTTAATTTTTTAATTTGTGCATGCACTTTTCACTTCAGAATTTGTGCACCATTTGAGTTCTCGTTGTTCTAGTCGTTGTTGGTATCTGGGTGTTCCAATTCTGGCTCTCGGGGTACAAGAGTTTCCAATGGGAGAAATGGTTTTGTTGAATAACAGAAGTTTTTGTGGGAAAGATAAATAAATGAGGAAGAAGTCAATATCATCTCCATTGTAAGAGATGGTGAAGAGAGTTAGTAGTGGATGGTGGTTATGCATTGCGCTTGTAGCGTTTGACTAAGTTATATGGATGTTAAGTATCGTGGCTACGAGCGATTCGGTTGCTTTGCATTGCGAAGATTTGGGTTGGATTTTTGTAAAGATTGCGTTGGATGCTGTTACATTAATGACCAGCAGATTATTGATTACTTTATAACGAGTTGATTTGTTGTTGTCTCCTTTTACTTTAATGCTGTGATAGTGGGCATTGCATCATCGTTCCAAGTATCAATATAACTTAGCGTGGTGGGGCTTCGATACCGATAGTCCTGGAATATATGTTTAGGTATCATAAGAAATAGAACGATATAAATAGTATGGTAATTTCAACAGAAAGGACTGAATGGCCTGAATATCCATGACTTGCTTGTATCGCTAGACACTCATGCATAGGTGTTGTTCTTGTATGTGTCCCATGTACTCGGACTATGCCTATCAATTTATCAATAAAAATTTTGTTTACTGATCAAAACAATTAAGCATCATTTTATGTCTAGAGATGAACATTTAAAAGACTGAAAGAATACAACCAATTTCTCTATCTACCCACTTGCTGCATATATAACATATTGATAAAAAAAAAGAAATATAGAAAGATGAAAAAAAACCATGCTTACCATTTTGGATGTGTATGGCATGTATTTAACACACAGAGATACACGCATAAGATGTTTCCAACTTCTAGTTTTTAGCAAGAAGCTATGTGGATGTTGCCACTTTTAAATATTTAAAGGGAAATGATAGCATGACTTCCTGATTGGTGCTTATTTGCAGAAATTTCAGTAACTGATAATTTATTCTTGCAGTTGTTCTGTATGTATCCTTCTAGCATTTGAAATATGGTTAGGAACTTTTTCTTAGTAAGATAAGCCACGAAGCCATGTCTGGCCTTTTTATATCTAATGCAAAGGTACTTATAAAAAAAAAACATCTAATGCAAAGGTTAGCATCAAGGAGATGGGATTATAAGAAGTATTTTTTGTTACAAAAACTCTACAAACTGCACTTTCATCCTACTTTCATCCCGCTATGATGAGGTGCTATTGTTTATCAACCTTTTATATGTTCATCCTACTTTCATCCCGTTTAGATCTTTCAATCTTATGTTGTGAGGGATGTGACCTATGTTAGGTCCATAAGATACCACAACTTTTGGTGTTCTATGATTTACCTCCGAATAACGAGTAGTTAGTTTGATCCTTTTGATTCTTCTTTCATAGTAAACTGATGGGGGGATGCGGAGCAATAGGTTGAATTACTATATAAAGAAGAGTTGTAAACTATAGGACTTCTTGTTTGAGTAGGAAGATGATCTAAGGGTGATAAAAGTGTCATATTTTATATAGGAGGATGAAAGTGGGATGAGAGTGTGGTTTGTAGCATTACTCTTGTGTTAATGAGTAAAAAAAATTTAAGAAACATTAAAGGAGAGGTCTTCTCAAATTGGGAATGCCATTATTGAAAGTTCTATTCAACTTATGAAGCGAGGTTTTGCAGGTTTGTAACTGTTATATAATCATGTCAAGGAGACCAGTCAATCCTGCTCGACGCATTGCTGATGATGGAAGCATCCCGTTTATTGGTGTAGTGCAATCCAAATCACGCTCATCGCCCCTACTATCTATTGGGCTAGTGGTCGTGGTACTTTCATTGCCATCACAGTCTCCCATTATTATTTTTTTCCTCTGCATCATTAAAGTCTAGCAATAAGTGATATAAAAATGCTATTCATTGGTTATTGAGCAAATCTAGCTGATTAGATCTGTCTTTTTCTGGTTCTTGGTGATAACTGCTAGTTCTTGACATGCTTGAATTAAGTATACTAGCCATAGCCATGTTTCTATATGAAGATTATTAATATAATTGTTCTATAAAAATTTCAGGGCGCAATCATTCTTATTGGTTATTCCTACAGTGGTTCAGGTTTGTAGTTGGTCTATGCACTTGAATACTGTGAACAGAGAGGGCTCATGAATTCTTCCTTGCCTGTTTTCTTAATAAACCAACAAATGGTTAAGGCAGTTGGAGATATAACTACAGGCTCTGGGTCAACTCTTGCCATGAGCTTGAAGCCTTGAACTTACTCTGATAACCAACGGAATTAGCAGCTCACACTTCCCACTTGGGGAAAAATAATAGAATAACTAAAAAAGGAAAGAATGTTCATGAAATTATTTTGATAATCTACTTTGCTTTTTGTATCCTAGGTTCAGTTTTACTTTTACACGTGCAAATGATAGGAAAATAAATGTATTTTGAAGATAAAAAAAAAGGTTCAGTTTTACTTTCTATGGTATTTCTTTTGTTCACTTTGCTGTGGCTTGCATGACAGGTAGACCAAGCAGAGATATACAGACTCTGAGTGAAATTGAAGGTTAATCCTGATGACATTATTAAATTTTTTTCTATATTTCAATAATTTTGCATAGTCAATGAGACGGTTTAGTATATTCGTTATGTAGAATATATGCATTGTTTCTTTGTTTGCTGGATTGAATTTGCTAATTATTACCTGTGCTTTTATTTGAAAGATTAGGATATATGGTATGTCCATGGTGTTAATCAACTCATTAATAACCATCCAAACTTTATCAAATGAGTCTGCCAACTTTTAAAACAATAACTCATCAATTTTTGCAGTTTCTCACTTTCCTCGAGCATATGGAATTTCTATTTTCCACTCTATGGTTCCTATTATTACAATGCTATTCTGAGGTATGTATTATGCCGGAACACTGCACATTTCTCCTGGAGTTTTGATCTCTCTCTTCTCCCCTTCTCTCACTAGTAATCTTAAAGGTTGACTTGTTAAGTTTTCTATTTCTTTTTGAAAGGGAAACTAGGTTCATTTTACTTGGAGGAATCTCTTACCGTTGCTTCATCCCAATCTGCGGTTAAGAATCTTGTACTTGGAATTTTAGTCATTCTTAGAAGTTGGATATACCTTCACAATCTTAATTATAGTAAATTCCCTGTTTCTAATGTAATGTAATAGAGTGAAATTCTAGGCTTACTGAGTCAGAACAGAAAAAAGCCATATGTGGTTTTTTAACCTTCTATTTACTACTTTTATCTAGTTTGTGGCAGACAATTTAGTGAGTAATTTTAAAGTCCGTCAATCTTATATGTTAAACACGATTTATCTCATGCCAAGAAACTATCATCTCTAGTACTTAACTAAGGGTGTAGTACTTCTGGCAATGCAAATTTCAAGAGATGGATGGATGAAGATTTTTTAATCTCATAAGTTCAATGTACGAATATGCAGGTGGTGTTTCATGCACATTAGAAGTTCCAAGAGCATTACCTATTCTAAAAAAAGCTTATGGTGACAGCATGCGCAAAGTGTTACATGTGGGCCCTGATACCTGTTCAGTAGTATCAAAATTATTAAAAGAAGAGGATTCTGAAGCATGGGGTGTTGAACCGTATGAACTGGATGATAGTGATGCTAACTGCAAGAGTCTTGTGCGTAAAGGCATAGTCCGTGTGGCTGATATCAAGTTTCCTCTTCCCTACAGGGAAAAATCATTTTCTCTTGTTATAGTGTCAGATGCACTGAATTACTTGTCCCCAAAGTACCTCAACAAGACCCTTCCAGAGCTGACAAGGGTATCCGCGGATGGTGTGGTTATATTTGCTGGTAATTTCTTGAAAGGCTCATGTGCTTTATATTGTAAAAATTTTTGTGCTTATCAAAAACTTAAAATGAACTAGAAGTTGACAACAAAATGGAGCCTGGTTCAGTTGACTTTATGTGACCAATAGGACTAGGTTTTCTTAGATGATGGCTGATATTCTAAGTTACTTTGTTTGTCGTGAAACTATGGAAGAGAACAATTAGTGCAATTTTTGTTGCTAGTGCTTACTTGTCATCTCATTCTTACTCTCAGCAAGTGAACTTTATGAAAAGTAAAGTATATGCCATATTCTCGGAGTCTTCTTCCTCAGTTGCTACCTACATCTGTTTAAAAGCAGCAAATGATCTTTATGATATGCTCACTATCACTTTGGTTATTCTGAAGAAGTAAACTGTGTAAACAATGACAACATGCTATGCTTTGCCATCTCTACCCTTAACAGAATGCAATCCTTGTTTAGCCACAACAGTAATCTCTCTGTCCCCGGGGTCGCTTGATTACTTAGATCAGTTCCTTCTCAAACAACATCCATTGGATTGGCTCAGGTTTTTGTATTGGGTATATTTGAATTTCTTATGGATAAGCCTCTCTCTCCCCCCCACTCTAAAAATGTGGGGTAAATTTTTTCACACTTCCTACCCCTTTTATATTGTTTTAGCTTAGTAATTTACTTTCAGTTTTCAGGATATGGTTTGATGCATCGTACTGTTCTGGAGTTTCCCTTATATTGTTCTCTTTTAGCTTATGATTCTGGTTTTCAGGAGCAAATTAAATTTAACATTGTACCTTCTTCCCTTCTTGGTCTCTCTGTTTATAATCAGTGAGCTGCCAGTACTATTCTTTGAATAGCAAAAGGAATTGACATAGTACAATAGATGGAGGCGCCCAAACACAATCCTCAACATAATGATGCTGTTTTTTTTCATCACACTGAATTTTATTTAATATGAGAATGATTAATGTTTGATATTTTATTGGTTTGTATTTTCTGTCTGTAGGCTATCCAGGTCAGCAAAGAGCTAAAGTTGCAGAGTTATCCAAATTTGGCCGTCCGGTAAGTGATTAGTTTAGTAGCGTTCTAATTGTTCTTTAGTCATTTTTTGTGCAATTTACCGTGACAACATGTGGATTGGGTTTGGTAGAGGTCATGGATTTGGAAAACTGTACATCATTTGTGAAGTGATTATGAAAAAGTATCACCGTTGTGTTTGGGTTGATAGTACTTCATTAACAAAAAGTTTTGAAGCTATTTCTTCTTCTACAATTCAGTGCACTAAATGTTGATCTAAATTAAGGTAATATAATTCAATTTTGATACGTGAGAGTTGGATACTTTCTTTGCTAGAATACAGAAAACTAAGTAATTACATATTTTGGATAGGAATTGGAAATAGAGGAAAGCATCAATGTTGATAAAAATGCTTGATATGTCAAAATGCCATTAAGATCTGGGACTATTTGAATGGTGTTTTTAAAAAATGTCTATAAATTCTACATTAATGTCTGTGCCTTTGTTACTTGTTAAAAAAAAAATTCTGTGCCTTTGTTATGTGCTTGTTATTACTTTGTAGCTCGTGTTAAGAAGATTTACAGAATTGACTTGCTAAAGATGACATGAAAATTGTTCATTTTGCAAAGGCAAAACTGCGAAGCTCGTCTTGGTGGATAAGGTACTTCGTTCAGAACAGGTTAGAGGAGAATGAAGCTGCCTTAAAGAAGTTTGAACAGGCTTCAACCAAAAGGTTGTATAAGCCAGCCTGCCAAGTATTCCACCTCAAATCATAGACAATAAAAGCATTGCATCTTCACTTTCTAGCTTGTGGGGCCAAGGCATTTTGCAAGCATTTTCAGCACCCAAAGGGTAAGCTTTTATTCTGTGGGAATTACAGAGCCTAATTTTGTCTTCCAACCATGAGACAATAGATCTAATAACCAATGTATTTATTGATGAAAGTATGTTATGGCTTCCCCCATTATGTATTCTCAGAAAAGGTTTTAGCTCCCTACACTAGTTTGTAGTATTTCCAATGATAAATGTATCAGCTGTATGAACTCGCTTTTGTTTCGTAATCGTGAGATAATTATAAGACTTATAAAATCATAGCCCGTCACTTACCTCGTAACATTGGCAATCCTTTTTTTTTTTTTTTTTACATCAAGTCTCAAAAAACCTGTTATATCCTTTGGGGCCAGCTCAAATGATTATTTAATGACTTTTACAATGGGTATGCCCTTTCCCGACTATTTCACCACACATCCTCTGGTTCTTGCCAGAAAGTGTGGAAAGGAGCTGAATGCTGCTGGGTCAGATATGAACATGGAGCCCAGGATGGGTTTAGTCACAGGTTGTAAGAGTTTTGAAGCTTCACTTTTAGTTGGGCCACTGTTACTGGGGAAAAAGTTGTTCATTCCTATGCCTAAATTTATTTTTATTATAAAATAGATTTAATATATTATACAAATTTATATCATTTTGTGCTCTACGAATATATTTTTATAGAATTTATTTGTGGTTATAGAACTTTTAATTAATTAGTTTTACATACATTTTTTTTTCTTAAAAACAAGGGTAAACGACTCGTCAGTAGCAATGGTAATTCATGTGACAATTATTTTCTAAGAGTTGCTATGCATCAGCAATGTTTCCCATCATACACTGCACGCTACATTTTGTTTTTTGTTTTTAAATGTCAGACCCTCGTCACCGAATCCAACCCATCTCTCTCTTTGACCTCTCTCACATCAAACCTCCCCTCTCTCTTCGATCTCTCTCATTCCTCAAGCTCTCTCTTTCTCCGATCTTTCTCTCTCCTCAAGCTGTTCGGTTGATTTAACGAGAAGGAAAAATTCAAAATACAGAACTGGTTGACACGTAGGGTGTGGGGTTTGACACAGTGGCTGATGAGAATATTTTCTCATTTTCTATAATGTAAATATCAAAAAATAAGAGAAGGTAATCAAATTTCGAAATTGCTTGACAATGATCTAAACTCAAGATAGTTTCTCCAAAAATCTAAAGTAATTATCGTTTAATAAAGATTAGCATACGAGGATTGAATCCTGAGCATTAGATTCTAAGATATTTGAAAGTAATTGAAATAATTATTATGTGATTTAATTTGAAGAAAAATTATATATAGAAGTCTTACGTAACACACTTTTACCTAAATAGCATGTGAGTTGTTATTTATGTTTTTCTATCTTAATATTTAAATATGTCTATATTTAAAAATAGGATAAAAATAACAAATCACGTTATTAAATGTGGGTAGTAATATAACATTTTTATTTCTTCACTCTGTTTTACTGCTGACGTGCCATCGCCATTTCAAAATTCTAGATGATTGATTATTTATTTAAAAAAAAAATACTAATGGAGTTCTTCAAACTTACCTTTAAATTTATTGCTTGATTATTTTAATTTTTTTACTTAATTATTTAGAAAATGAATATGAATAAAATTATGTATTTTTTTATTTTTTTCTTAATGATTAAAAATATTAAAAAAATGTTGAAAAGAAAATAGAAGAAAAAAAACAAATTTTAAATACACTAGCGGTACGCCCAATACATTTCCTCCTTTCTCAACCTTGTGCTTCAATCAATCCCTCCTTCGAGCATGCTTTCCATCGCGTCGAAGCCACAGGCAACGAATTCTCCTACTCGGCGACATTATCTCTTTCTACAGCGCCCTAGTTATCCACCCCTCCTTTTCTCACCACAGCGCCCAACTCCTCTGTCGATTGAAATATAGTCGGATTAGATTCCTCCACAATCTACCCACCGGCAGAGGGAGAGAGAGAGAGAGAGAGAGAGAGAGGGGAGAGGAGAGCTTTATTCCGTGGCTTCATAGTCCGGGTCCAAAATCCAATCCACAAATAAAATTAGAAAAAGAAAAGACAACATCTTTCTTCTCTCTCTAATCAGCTTTCTGATCTATCATTGATTTCTCCCTCCATTACTTCCGATATAGTTATACCGAAATGTGCAAGCCAAGATAATTATACAAAAGTACAGCCTAGAATGTAAAACCACAAATTCACCCGCGTATATAAAAGAACACCTCAGATCTACTTGGGTTCTTGCGCGCCAACGTGCGCTAACTTCCATCACTTCTGTCCGCCATGGCCGCACGAGACGACCACCACCATAACCACGTAAAGAAAATCCCTCTCTTCCCTCTCCTCTCTCTTCTCTGCTTCGCTTCCATCTTCCTCGTCCTCTCTCTCTCCAGGAAAACCTCCACCAATCCTTTACGCTCCCGCCAGAGCTTCCAATTCGGACAAAGCCTTGTAACCGACTCGAATGTGGCACTGAGTGGATCCTGCGACTACTCGGACGGGGTGTGGATCTACGACAACGAGTCGAGGCCGGCGAGGTATGATGGTTCGTGCAAGGAGATATTCAAGGGCTGGAATTGCATTTCCAACAACAAATCCAACGGTTGGGAACTCACCAATTGGCGGTGGAAGCCCCGTCGTTGTGACCTCCCGCTGTTCGATCCCGTTTACTTTCTTGAGAAGTACAGGAACACCAACATTGGTATTCTCTCTCTCCAGTTAAGCAGTAATTTCTGTAGCGTTGCCCTCGAGTCATTATGCTACTTGGTAGAACTTAAGAAAGTTTAACAGTGCAGGGTTTGTTGGGGATTCCTTAAATAGAAACATGTTCGTTTCTCTGTTCTGCACTCTGAAACGTGTTTCCAGTGAAGTGAAGAAGTGGCGGCCAGCTGGTGCTGATCGTGGATTTACTTTTCTTCACTATAATCTTACCATCGCATATCACCGCACAAATCTTTTGGCTAGCTACGGTAGGTAAGGTCTCTAATTGCGTGAAGTTCTTTCACAATGACATGAATAAAAGCTTTTATGAATGTGAAGGCACAAATGATTGTGTTTTATTTCATTTCCCTCATTACCAGACCCATATAGGGAGGTATAAACAACTTCTAGAAAAAGGCATGTTATTGAGTGGCCTGAAATAGGAATTTTAGGGAATTTTCCCTTAAATTACTTGATATGCTCTTGCAGAAAACTCCCAGCCAAGGGTCCTTGCAATCTCGGGATTAGTGGAAACTTTATTCTCGAACACCAAATAAAATAATAACAGGAATGAACTTGGCAACAAGGAGTAGGTTAGCTTAGATTTTATCATTTTAGTCTAATCTTTATTCTCGAACACCCAATAAAATAATAGTTATACAGGAATGCACTTGGCAACAATGAGTAGTTTAGCTTAGATTTTATCATTTTATCATTGGTGTTGAAGAAGGGTGATGAAAGTGTCTTGGGGTATTACTTGCTTCAAGGTCCAAGGTTCAACACCTCATGGGGTGCAAAGAATCCTTTGGGGCCACACCCTCCAGTGAAAAGCCAGCGATTTTATGCCTAAACATATATATATTTGGTTAGTCGGTTGCAATGTGGACGTTCGACTAACTTCTTTTCACACCTATACATATATTATATTTGAAGTTACACACCGTGCAGTTACTGCAGTTATTCATTTACTTTTTTTTCCTTTGGGGGGGTCTCACATGCACAAGATTGCCTAGGTATTCGTGAATTTAAAGGTGTTAAACAGAATAATTTGTTTCTTTTACTTAGTTGTTTAGTTGATTTTGTGTACATTATATTCTACAGTTTTGGGTATTTAGCTTGCTGTGGTTCTGTTTCATGCAAGGTGGTCAGCTAATGCTAATGGTGGTATGTTGGAATCTCTTGGATTTAAAGAGGGTTTTAGAGTCGATGTTGATGTTCCAGAAGGCACGTGGGCAGGGGCACCAGCCTTCCATGATATTCTAATTTTTAACACAGGACACTGGTAAATTTATATCCCCCAAATATCCAAGGGAATTGATTACTACCGGCCATATGACCATTAAAATTTACCATTGCAGGATCACAGTGCCAGTGGTGCTGTTGACTCTTCCCCTTATGATTTATGATGTCCTTATATTTGTTGTTTTTGACTATGGGAACAATTTTCTGAGCGAGAAGACATAATTGATCCTTTATTTGGCCTTTTTTGGTTCTTGTTACTAGGTGGTGGGCTCCTTCAAAATTTGACCCTGTGAAGTCACCCATGCTTTTCTTCAAGAAGGGTCTCCCTGTCATACCTCCAATACCACCTGATGTTGGCCTGGATATGGTTTTAAAGCACATGGTACAGGATTGAATATTTCTTTAATTTAACTCTATGTAATTGCAAATTTGCGAAGAAGATATAGGCTTACACAAAATGATTGGTCCAACCATACTTCAACTTCTTACTTTCTGCAGTCTTGCACATATATAATAGTGCATGCGTGCACTGTGTAGTTTTTGTAGCAACCAGTGGTGTGAAAGTCCCACCCATTGGTAACACTACAGGGGACAACTTTTGGACCTAAAATTTTATCTGTGTAGGCAAGACCGAGATAGTCCATGCTGCAATCAGATTTATATAAATTTGCACATCTTTGTGTAATTCTGTAAATGGTTGCTCAAATGGTGCATGTGCTTTCATGATAGGTCCTATTCATAGAGAAAAATTTGCGACCGGGTGCTGTCAAATTCTTTCGTACACAATCTCCTAGACATTTTGAGGGAGGTGACTGGAACCAAGGTGGTACTTGTCAGCGGCTACAGCCTTTGTCGCCAGAGCAGGTGGATCACATGGAACTTGCATTCAATTGTGTTTATCTAGTCTATTAAGTCCATTCTACATGCTTCTGTTGTTTCTCTTTTGCAAGACAACATTAAGGTCTGAAATCTTGGTTTACCTTTTCAGGTTGAAGGACTCTTCTCTCTCAAGAATAATGGAACAAATGTGGAGGCTCGTCTAGTGAATCGCCACCTAAAGAAAGCCCTTAAACGGTCGGGTTTCCATATTTTGGACATAACACACATGAGTGAGGTTAGAGCAGATGCCCATCCATCCACATCTGGCGGAAAAATACATGATGATTGTATGCACTGGTGCTTACCAGGAATTACTGATACTTGGAATGACCTGTTCATTAAGCATCTAAACAATATTAAGTTTAGAGATTGATATGTTGATTTTATTCATTTTGAGTTTGCATTCTCTCTTGGTTATGCACTATTTTTTGTACAAATATAGAATTCCTTAGGAATGGATGTGTTTGTTACTGGGTTTCGCTGGTATCCTTTTTGGTTCAGGAATACAAAAAAAAAAGAAAAAAAAAAGGAAAACCCCTGCTTGTAACAATTTTGGTCTGGTTTTTGTGGAGAAAATTCTCCCGATTGTTTTGTCCACAATGCTGTTTAGGTGGTCTATAATCTTTTCACAAATCGCCAGGAAATTCAGAAACTTGCAATGGATCGCTTTTATTTTGCGTGAGGTAGATAAAACATCTTTAAAGAAAGCCATAATCTAGACAACAGTCTTAAAGGAAAAAAAGCAAAACAAAGTTTTTCTGTAAGATGAGAGGGAAGAGGCTCAAACAACTTCAACAGTCCATCCTAACTTGTCCTCAACACGGCCTGTTTGAATTCCTGTTAACATTACGTACAGTTTCTGAGACACCGTTTCAGCTCCAGTTTTGTATTCAACCCTGCATGCACATGACCAATCGGTCTGAAACCATGCTATAAACCTAAAAATGAACTAAATCGGTAGTGTTAGCACCTTTTATCCTGGTAGGTTATACAACCAACGGGACTTACAACCACAGCCGTCCCTGTACAGAAAACTTCATCAGCTTCAAGCAAATCCTCCACCGGGATTGTACGTTCCTCAACCTGATCAAATTGGCAAATTCTTAATAAACTCTTGTTAATCAAATTGCCTGCAAAATACCTTCCATCTGATAACAAAAACCAATGTTTCAGAGACCTTAGAAATTAGAATACATGCAACAATACAAAAAAAATGAATATTTGTACCGGATTATTTGCGACAAGAATGATTATTTATGATGGAATTAGACTCATTTTAACAGGAAATAGTCATGCTAAAATGAGTATATTTTCNAAATTAGACTCATTTTAACAGGAAATAGTCATGCTAAAATGAGTATATTTTCACAGGAAATAGCTGAACACAATTAAGTAGTTTTCTTGTAATGACAACGGTAACCCCTAGGAAAATGATACATGCACAACTTTTTTTACAATCTTACACAATCTTGTTTTAAATTGGAGGCATTTTTGTAAAATAACTTATAAAAATAGCATCGTTTCACATAAACATCCTCAATTTAAAACATGGTTGTATAAAGAGTTGTAAAAAAGGTTGTACGTATATCATTACTCATCTCAAAATGATCAATTGGCACATCACAATTGAAGAATAATCACCTGGTAACCAAAATCAAGGGCAATCTCAATGATGCTTTTTCGAGTGATTCCGGGCAGAATTGTTCCAACTGTTGCTGGGGTTGAAATCACATCATCCTACAACACAGAGAGAGAATGCAAATCTAAGATGGAAAGTATTCAGATAATTAGATCACTGAAAAGTTGAATTCATTATAAATTATATTTCAAATGACTAAGCAGGACATGATTACTCGGACTTTTTGTCAGTACAGAATTTATGTGTAGTGGCAAAAAGAGGAGGTTATTAAAGGACAAAAGAATAAGAACAAGAATCGGTTGTACCTTGACAATAAAAATATTACATGTTGAAACCTCCTCAATATATTTTTTGGTTACTGCATCTAGGAATAGGACATCAGAGAATCCTTT